>JAIFZK010000023.1:11390000-11800000 GCA_027481765.1 Tenualosa thibaudeaui | reverse complement strand
GCCTACAGGAAATATGTCTATTTTATAGTATTGTCACAAAAAATACCTGCTAGAAGCCAACAATAAACATAATGTCCAGCATTTACTGTAAACACAAAATAATTTTCTGCCTCTTACTCAAGGGTTTTCATTTGGAAATACTGAATCATATAAATTATATATATATTAACAAGCATTAGCAAATCTGGCTCCAGAGGAACCGCTGATATGTTTTGTTGAAGGCCTCTGGAGTGAAACAGTAATGAGAGTGAAATGTTGTCTTCATCTTAGACTCTCCTGCTTGTATTGATCCTCTGCTTGGCTAATATTCTGCAATTTCCAAACCGGAGACAAGAGTCCTAGGAGAATCAACCTGATGAACAGCAAGGAGTCCAAGATGACGACAAGCACAAAGATGGCAACGGCAAAGATGCTGGTTTGAGGTATGAGGTAAGAGGCCAAGTTAACACCAGGAAACATCTCTGGTGACCAGCTAGTACCCTGCTAACATGGATCACCCCCAAACCCCGAGTTAATGCACTTAGGCAAATAGAGGTGTGTGAAGCCATTTGGGTAAGTAGGGACCAATTACATGTGCGGATGATTTAGGGGAGTCCCTGTCAGGGTGCCGCTCTGCTCCCCCTCGGGTCTCGCCAGGAGGAAATGAAAATGACTCTCGTAATGGCGTAGGGGGAGCGGCAGCGGTCAGCGGAGGCCACTCTCCGATAGACGGACCATTACGGCGTGTCAATAATGCCCGAAGAGGAAGAGCGAAAGCACGAGGGCCAGCAATTAGAGAGTGAGAAAGCAAATGGATGGAGTGGAGGGTGGGTGGCTGGTGGACAAGATGAGGTAAAGTGTGTGTGTGTGTGTGTGTGTGTGGGGGGGGGGGGGGTTGCGAGGAGAGTGTCACACCAGAGGACTTCTGAGTGCCTCAGTGGCCCGTCGAGCTAATGCTCAGATTTATGGCTTTTTTCATCAGCACGGCTCCTGTGCGCCATACATCCCCACACGATGCAGTAATAGCTAGAGTAATCTTAATGAGGTCACAGTGAATGTCATTTTGTCACTCGGTGAGTTAAGGTGGTTGCCACGGACAGCGCTCAAGGCCGTTACCCTGCTGAGACCTGTCCCTAGCAACGGTCAAAAAGAATCACTTAAGAGCTGACCCCAACCACAATATCTATTATTGTGCTCACTCTATGTAGTCCAGTAGCATTAAGTGACACATTAAGTATGAAGCATTGAGTATAAAAATAAAAACTGACAAATTAAATACTGCCCAGAACACTTTTTATCATTAAAGGACCATGTGTTGGGGGATTTGTCAAATTTATATGGATATTTCTTGGCCTTGAACTGTGCTCTTTTTAAAACATGCAGTTGCAAGACATAGTAAGTTTATCTTAGACAGCAGTTGCAGTTAAAAAGGAAAAAAAGAAATCTCTTGTCAGATCATGTATGGTATTAAGTGGGAACAGGCATACGTCACACATGTGAAAGTCACAAGCCAGTCTCATGTAAAGTCTCAAGTATGTCCTCAGTCAAAATCAAACAATTCAGGTCATTGCTCAGGTCAAGTACATTGCAAAATATTGATAATTCACTGCAGGAAAACAGCTAATGGCTAAATGGATATATATAGGCTATGTGGAGACTGAGTATGAAGCTACATTGCATTGAATATAAACTGTAATTGAACAATCAATCATCTTAAAGTGAAATCTGACAAAACACAATGCAGAGCTTACCTTCTAACATTTTGCATTAAAGGTTTACCAGGCAACCCTGTGATTTTATACCTTTGGACCCCACACCCTACAGTCGCCGATTTAAAAACAAAAAAACTAAAGAATAATAGCCAGCGATGATCATTCTTGAAGAGTTATGTTGACTGACAAGGTAATAAATGTCCTTTTGGTTTCATCCAGTTTCAGTTTCGTTTCACATCAGCTCGCCGTTTGTCAAACTACAAGTTCTGTAGCTGCGCTTAGCAGCATCAGGGGCAGCCAAGAGAGCCTTCATTCACCCCATAATGAGCCATTTAACCATCAAAGTGACTATGAAGTTGGTAAATTAACCTCAAAACAGCATAAAATTTTGCCTAATGTGCCTGTTAGCCTGCTAACATTAGGATTCCTTGGATGGAGTTAGGATACAATTTACAACCATGGCTGAGGTCCAGAGTCCCCCCACTTCTTGGAGCAGATCATTTATGTAGACTATTTCTCACTTTTGAACTTCTAGGCATTCATCATAACATTATATTGCTTACCTGGACTAAAAAAATCCCCACTACACCTCTATTTACAACTGGTAATGATACTAAAAATGATCAGGACCTCAGTCCTGGAAGCATGATAGTTAAAATGGTTAATCTTTGAATGAGTTCTGTTTAAACTGTATGGCTTTCTACTGTGTCTACCGTACCCTAGCAGGTTGCCAGGTTTGCACAATCTGCACTAACCATCCAAGCAGAAAACATAATGTCTAACATTCTGAAAACATGCATTTATTGAAAAACTCTTTACTGAAAATCCTTTCTACTTATTTGACTCAAGTATTTAGTCAAGTCCATAGTGTGTATTAGTCAAGTGAGTCTCAAGGCCTCAAAATTTGGATTTGGTGAGATTTGATTTAAATAATGAGTCTCAAATAGCCTTCATTGGTATGCTGCAACACTTCCTCACATCCTGTATGTCCAGTGTGTGTCCAGATTTTCTTTAAAACAGGTATTAGTGTATCACTGTTGCACATTAATTTAGTCTAGTTGTCTAGACTGAGAGAGAGAGAGAGAGGAGACTGGGTCAGGAGAGAGCGACTTTAAAATGGAGGCCACGTGCAAAAGAGAAACATGAGAGAAGCCCAAAAGTGTCAAAGCGTGTCATCACCGCAGATGAAACACAGTCTCGCCCACCAGTGCCGCAAATACATCTCACCTCACCCAGAGCCTCCAACCATGCAGCTACACACACACATACATTCACATACACACACAGACACACACAACTCCAACAACAAGTCTGAACCTTCGCTTGACCCGCCGCTCCCCCATGGCCTATGTGAAAATTCCCACCGCGCAATGAGACTCGACACCTCCAGATAGCTGCTAGGCTGAATTACATTCACCCTGGCAACACGAACTCTCTCACATGGCAACAACCACTACCGCCACCGCCGCAGGTAACTTCTTTTGGTTTTCCACTTCCCCCAGTATTGCAGAGGAGAAGTGGTGGGGGGAGAAAGAGAGAGAGAGAGAAAAAACTATTCTCCTAATTGCCATGATAATTGCAGTGATTGTTTTGTCTGCTCGTAACAAACCTGGGCTCCGATAGCAATCCTCAGCTCAGCTATGCTCTCCATTCGGCTTGGTGTGCGGCTATGCTCCACACTCATTTGCATGCACACATTTGGGTGTTTTCTGCCTAGCTCACCACAGCAATTAGCGCAGGATTAATTGGCGTCTTTATCTCATTAGGGCCAATCAGATCGGAGTATGATGAGCTTTCTGCGCGCTCTCTCCCCGTTTGTTTAAGCCGATTGCCGTAATTGCCGTCATTATTATGGCCTCTTTAGCGTCATGCGCCAGGCCCATAAAGACCAACCATGTGTCACAGAGCCCGGTTTAGTTAACCCCTGGAAGAGGCTGAGCATGCCGGTGATTAGCCCTCACATAAACCCATTAACACGTCTACACACACATACACACACCCCACACAACGCTACTATAACACCCCCCCCCCCTTGGCTAACAAACACCCCCGCCTCCGTGTTTCTCAATCATGACAAGCCCACCTCCCAAACAACAAACTTTTACAAGCCCCCGGGCGGAGAGGGCTGTGGGAGAGCCAACGGATGCTCAGCTGGCCTCGTTCACAGCCATCTCTCTTTATATAAACCCCTGGGGGCTCCTTTGTCAAGACGAGGAGAAGGTAGACCTTAACTATGGCAAGCAAACACACACACACACACACACCAATTGAGTCTCTGAGTAGATAATAGTTGTGAAGGAATGGTGGTTATTAAAGAGAGACCAATAAAAAAAACTACAAGCCCAAAGTGAGAAAAACACCATTAAACACCATAACTGACTCTAGAATAATGAACCAGCACACATATAAGGAAGTCAGACAACATTTTCAAATACTTAGGGGTCAAGTCACTAAAGTTTTACATATTATGGGCCACCTTTAACCCTTTCCATGCTCCTCCTTAGATGCCATTGCTGTGATATCTGAATGAAGCCAATTATCTAGTCTCTTATGGACACTATTTAACGAGATGGCCTACCTCCAGATAAGCGCTGTGCCTCTCCCACGGCTCCTATAAAAGATCCATACAGCCCACAGGAGAGTACAAGCGAAGATATGGACATACACACAGCAATGGAAACAGTGAGCCATTGATCCTGTGGTGGACAAACTTCACACTTGCCAGTAAGTCCTCCGAAGGGGGCCATCAAGCTTTATGTGCTCATAACTACCTCACCCCCCTTAAATTTTAACAACTGAACGGCCCTCCTGAATGGCCAAGCACTTTTGTTGCCCTCTTGCTTGCACGAGTGCTAAAGCAAGCCCATCTTCATGGCTTTATAATATTATAACGGAATAATCCAGGCCCGTAAAACACGGATTCTTGCCCCGGTTCCCCCGCTGACACCCTGCCCTCTGTGAGGTTTACAATGCCAATATTCTGTCTGCTAAAAAGTCAATAAAAGTCCTTCAGGAACCTTAAAAACATATGGACACAGAGGCCAACCAATGAGCAAGGGACCGTGCTGATGGCCAAGACAAGCACTAAGAGCTCTTGGATCTGTAGCCTTCCTATTGGCTTTTTACTGACCTCGATCTCCATTCCTAAATCACAGCCAACAGCATCAGCCCTCCGCTGTAACACTGAAGATCTTCGGGGAGGTTCATTTCCAGGCTCATCTCAACAAAGTTTGGGGTTGCAATTTCTCCTGGCACTTAATGCTTTTTTCTTTTGATTGTGATGGTAGGCGTCTTTGTTTGATATTGTATGACCTTGGGCTGTCAGCCAGCCTATTCTTCCTGTATTAGAAAGGCATAAATGCCTGGCTCTTACCAAAAACTCACAATCACTGTTGCTAGGCTACAATGTGCTGGCTAAGCCACTGAGATTTTGGAGAAGGATGAAATATTGTTTAGACTGTTGTTCTTATGCCTTTGTCAGTTGGCCTCGATACACAACTGCCCATCAAACTCTAGCCACACAGTGTGTGGCAGAACATAGCTATGCTTTCTTCCTGAGTACTCGAAAGTACATTGAGCCATTCATTTTAAAAAATATCTTGCCTTGAGTTTTTTTTTTTCTTCCTGTGAAATGTGAAACACAGGTATATTTCACTTGAAGGCACATATAAGCAGCAAGCTTCAAGACGCACAGTGTTTTGTTTGTTGCATGGCTACACCTTTGTTAAAATGAGAAACAATGACAGCATTTTCCTAATTCTTTGCTCTGAAATGCTTTCCTGGAGTAAATGCTTCATCAAAGACCCCCTGCAGTGGTCAGTGTTTCCACTTTGTTCATCTTGGGCTTCGACGAAGCAGGTCTCCTTGATGTCAGTACTATGAAAAAGGCCACCTGTCTAAACTTCGAGACGTGAAGGCACACAGGTACGTGGGGGATGGGAAGGTTTGGTTTGTAGGTTTATGTAACCCTGACAAAAAAAGCAGAGCGTCGATTGTCAGAATTAGACAAGCACGAGTAACAAGAGCGGTACCCCTGACAACCGAAACCTGTATGTGACAGCAGACAGCAATCTATCCTCATCACCTCAGCTCATGGCAGTATCGTCGGTGACAGCGGTGGTTGTGGCAGCGGCACACACTCAAAGCTTTGATTCCCCTCACGGTGTTGTGTACGGCTTGAACCTGTCGCACGATAAAGTCGCGTGATTCAAGGAAAAAAACCCTCAACACACCATCTCTGCCAGGACGCTGTGTTCTTCAAACGCTATTCAAGGAGCACCGGAGTGGTGGTGGCAGCTTAAAGACTCGCGGCAGGACTGCACTGAGTGTGTCATTTTAACTGAAACACACACAAGGCATGACAATGCACCATCATGGAATCCACCATCAAGGATTTTCACCATCACATCATCTTACATAAATACTGTTGACTGCAAATACAGTGTCTCTTAACTAAGAGGGGTGAAGTCTACAAGGGTCAGGCCTAGAAAGAGAAAGACCTGGAGAGAAATAGACTCTAGGAAAAGAAATAAAGAGAGAGATAGAAGAAGCAAGTTCATGAGAGAGAGAGAGAGCTACAGTGATTTGAAAATTTAATAGTCCTCTAATATTCATTTCTTAGAGAGGTTTGATTTAATAATTCTGTTTACAGAACATCACACTGTTTTAATCTTTTTTCACCCTTTCCCAGAATCATTTACCATGCAGCCCTGCATGGTGCAAGCCATTTCTCATTCAGCATACATTACTCAAATAAAACTCAGCAGTGGCTCCGACTCGACTGTAACGCAGACAGTAATGCAGCTTTTTTAGTGGGCGTAGGATACCATCTCAGCAGCCCATCAGAGAGTCGGGGTACTTTGTAGAAAACTGCCAGAATCATCGGCCCCATTAAAGCCAGTGTAGTACAAGGTATGCACTCACATACTCTGTCACACACACTCTTTCTTGCGATGCTTTCTGGCTTTTCATACACGCACACACACACACAAACAAACACACATACACACACACCAAATGCCAAACCCTGGCTACCCCATGTCATGAAAGGGTGTTGATGTGGTAGCAATATTAATGTTCATACCCAGCTGAACCATTGGGCTAGCCAGCCTTTGAGGAAAGAGGAGAATAAAGAGTGTGTGTGTGTGTGAGGGTGATGAGGGGGAGGGCGAGGGCGAGAGAGAGCATGTAAAGAAAGAGAGCGCGAGGGAGAAAAGTCGCAAGGAGAATGTTAAAAAGCGAGAGGCAGCCTTTGCTCTGTTGAGTCTTTGAAGTCATCTCTCTCTAGCTAGCTCACAGCAGCACTGCCTAAAACACAGGCACACACACACATGCACACACACACACACTCACACTCACATACTCTCCCTCTCACACATACACACATGTAGACACATATTCTCTCTAACACTCCCTCACACACATCGACATCCCACACACACTCACATTCACACTTACACACACACTCCAACACACTCTTTCTCTCTGGCTTTTGCTTTCTTCATCTCTTTCATCTAGTCCTGGCGCCTTCATCTTGCCCTCTCATGCCTCAGTCTGCTCCAGGGATCGCCATGCCCTTGCACACTACTCCACGCCGCGGCATGCCAAACCGAGCCGTGCCACGCCGCACCGCACCGCACTGCACCGAGCTCATTTGCCGGCCAACCTTTGATATAGGCTCTGAGCAGGATCAACAGCCAGCTAAGGGTCTGTCTTTTTCATCAAGCCACTCTTGGCTTCACGCTAGCCTGGCCAGGCTTTTAACTGCCCTCTCTCCCACCACCTCACATCCCCCATCCCCCCTCCTCCTCCTCTTCCTCCTCCTCCTCCTCCTTCACCTCCTCCTCTGCATGCATCCGTGAGCAATGCTGTTTTTTTTTCCACCCATGTTCTAGGATTGCACATACACTTTGACTTGACTTGAGAGTGTGAGTCTGGAAACATATACATGCAAAGCAAACAACATATTGCATAGTTTCATTAAGCTCATTATGGTCCAAGACCATCTGTGTTTTGGGTCTACCAGATACATGGAGAGAAAACAGGAAATGATCGGTCTTTCACTGCAAGTAACTCTAGCCATTCAGTTCTCAAATATGGGTCAAGAGTCAAATGAGCAAAGCTCTACACTAGAGAACAGAGGATATTACTAATGATAAGCTTATTTTAGCTGTCAAAATGTCCGTGATTACATACAGAACATTGTATCGTTTTCAAGACATCATTAATCTTTAATGATCTTTTAATTTTTTCATGTCTTTCATTAATTCTGTCAAAAGATTTTTTAAATTACTTTATATACTGTGGCTTACTGAGATCATTAGTTTAACATGTACAATAAATACGTAAATAAAAATGTAAACATTTACTGTTATATATCAAAAAATATAAAAACTTTTCTACTGGACAAATACGTTGGCTTAACAGAAAGGTAAACCACTTTACATTCACATTCATGCATCAAGCAGACGCTTTATCCAAAGCAACTTTGTTAATTACTTCAGGGCCAGTCTCAGATATGATTTAAACCCACAATTTTTAGACTTCGGGCTTCCTTAAAGGCACACTAGGCAACATTTTTAGGTTAATTTATCAGCTTCGTAGTCACTGCGGTGATTAAATGGCTCATTATGGGGTGAATGAAGGCTCTCTCGCCCGCCTCTAGCGTAGGTTCTGCTGTTACGACACTTACACACCGGGTTGAGGAAAGAAAACTGAAAGTAAATGAAATGGAAATAGCATTTATTACTGGCTTGTCAGTCAACGTAACACACAGAAATGATCATCACTGGTTCCTATTCTTTGGTTTGCAAGTAAATTCACATGGATTGGTGAGAATGTACAATGTTGTTGCAATTTTTTCACAAACTCTGCGACTGTAGGGGGAGCTCTGGAGATAAAAAAAAATCACAGTCTTGCCTGGTATGCCTTTAACCACTATGTTACCAATAGTAGCAGCTGTGATTCCCCAGACTTACTCAGGTGGCAGGCCTGCTGACTGTGGCTGTGCCAATGGGGATGCTGATAAGGGTGAAATGGGTGCGAAAAGTGTCTGCCTAGCAGGCGACCATACCTATGATCCCTTTCTGTCCCATGACCCTTAGCAGGCCTGGGACAAGGTCAGAGGTTGCTGGTGACCCCCATCAACGAGCCCAGTACTTCTTCAGCACAAGTGAGTCACCCCACCATGTCAAAATGCAAGACTGATCCTTGCCAAAGGGGACGGAAGCACTCGAGAGACAGAGAGAGAATGGAGAGAAGGAGAGACCACTTGAGAAACAGAGAGAGAGAGAACGACAGATTCATCCAGGGTCACCCTGAGGGCACAGAGGTCACAGCACTATGGCAATATGCCCCCTGCCATCTCTCATCCAGAGGCTTACCTTGTCATGGTTTGCTTGCTTTTCCAGACCAAGACATCCTTTTGTTATTGCTAGCATATTGTCATATTAAAAAGTATTGGCAACTACGTGAATAAACTAGGTAATGCTTACGTGTAGCGCAATTCATCAAAGTCTACATGTTAAACCATATATTTTAAATATCCTTTCTTCCAGTATCCAATTTAGGTTACGCTAACAAGGCATATTGTATCTTTCTCCATGTCTGGACAGGTGCATACTGTAGCATGTGTCCAGTTTTGGCCCTGACCTCACTGATGTCTTTCTCCTTGCTCCTGCAGCGCAGCACTGGGAATAAGAACCGTGCCCCAGTACTGGGCTGACCGATGTGGCCTGTATCTTTCCGCAGGTCAGCCGGATCAGGGCCAGCTTTGCGCGGTTGCTGGGGCTGTAAGCCTTTGCAGCTGCCTCTTCTCTCCGCAGCAGCAGCAGTTGTAGTAGCACTGCCGGGGTGTCATGCTCCACTCGCTCTGAACATCTGGGGCGCCATCTCCTCGCCTCTCTAATTGATGTTGAAATGTAACATTCGAAACAGCACAATATGTCATGTTTCTTCACCGTCTTCCAAACGGCTCCACGCCGGGGCCGGCACACTGCACTACGCCCCTAGAGCGCCTGATGCCAGGCCTGGTGGTGTCTGGGACGGAGCGGGTCCATGTCCGGATGTGCTCCGGCGATCGACTCTCTTAGAAGTCACAGCTGCTAGGCAGGGCGTGGGGTTGGAGAATCAAGCGTTTCGGCTGAGTGACTGACACACTGGCGGACATGATATGATCACAGAAAGGGCTCTGGCAGCCAACAGACTCTATCAAAACTCACTCCCCAAATGCACTCCCAGAAACAATTTACACACAAACACACACACACACACACACACGCACAGGGAGAGACACACACACACACACAAAGAGACACACATGCACATGCACAAATACACATCTGTAGTCACATTTGGTGTGGCTGCCATGGCGATAGCAAGCACAACAAAGTTCTCTCTGGCGAGGGCACAAAATAGATGCTCTAAAAATCCACATTTGTGACCCAGCAGTGTTCAGTCAAACCTCTGGAGAAAAGTAGCATCTCTCTGTGCTGTAAGAAGAGGTAGCTTATCTTTCCCGGTAGAGGCCAACTTTTAAAAAGGCCAACATTGCTTAGATACCCTCTGCATGTGTATGCAACCTGATCTAAGGATGAACAAGATTAACAAACCAGATTTTTGTGGTAAGACCATCTCAGAAAATATCAAGGTATCATAGTTTCATTCCTATAATGTGTTATTGAAGATTACTGAACAGACAGACAACACAGACTAAAATGGTAACTGGAATATGGAAAATAGTTTCCATTTATAATTTATATTATTTCCAAAGATGAATATCTTGCACACTGTATTCCTGTTTAGAGACTAATCAAGATAAACTCTTACGGACCATGTTAGTGGTCTTCTATTCTAAGCACCACAGCTGACCTACTTCACCTTGGCTCTAAGAGTACCTCTCTCAGGGTAGGACGCTGACCCACTTCACCTTGGCTCTAAGGGTACCTCTCTTAGGGTAGGATGCTGACCAACTTCACCTTGGCTATAAGGGTACCTCTCTCAGGGTAGGACAAAGGGTGCCTGTCTCTAAGCCTTATTCTCCTCTGACTCATCAAATTGATGTTTGATTGTTTTGATTGTTTTCGTTCGTACACTCACCCCAACTTTTATGATTAATAATATTCCTGCTTCTTTCAATCCAACAACACATGGTGTTGCCCAGGATTTCACTTAATTCGTATGGTTTAAAATCTTTAAAGGTGCAATATAGTTTTTTGTGACAAGCAAACATTTAATATCAAATTATTCCTGGGCATCTACTCAGTATCATCTGTACTTTCAGTTTCTCAGATTTAGCGATATGCATGTTTATTTGACATAAAGACTACAGGTTTAACCTTTAAACATTTCCTCAATGTAGGAACAAAATAGAAAAATGGGATTTGAGTTGCCACACCATCATGTATGGGCACAGTGCAGAAAATCCTTGATTTTCCTACAGCCTTTATTTTATTGTCTTTGCTTTTGATATATTTCTATAAATTTCATCTGACTTGAAAGCCTTTGTTAAGACAGTTTTTTCACTTGTACCATGAGGAAGCTGTCAACTAACTTTACAAGAATATTTGAATACTCTCCAAGAGTGGAACGTTGCTTTGACTGAAAACAATGGATGTAATCTGTCTTGTGATAGAGGCAAGTCAAACTTTTTGATGGTGACAATATGAGTTTGATCCTCCAAACAAAGTTGATCAGCGACAGCTTGCCAGCCACAGTGAAAGGTATGGCACATTTCACCATCGCCGCGTGCTTCTCCAACAGATGGATCAAAGATGTGCACGGCACGAAAAATCTGGAGATCTTAATAATTCAGCAACTTCTCCTCTGACATCGACTGCGATTCGGCACGCTCTGGAAACGGGGCCCAGATGGAAAGACAGACGCTCCTCGCGTGGAAAAACGCTAAACTAACAGGAGAAGTCCCCGAAGAGCGTGAGAGAAGAAGCGAGATAGGTAAGGACGGACAGAATGCAGCTCCAACCCCCCTGAGGCCCTCTGTAACACTTCTCCTTCACCAGGCGTGCCCGTGTGTGCGTGTGTGTGTGTGTGTGTGTGTGTGTGTGTGTGTGTGTGTGCGCGCGGGTATGTGTGTGAGTGTGCAGCTGTGAACAGCTTGATGCCGCCTACCACATGCTGCAGGAAAGATGTCCTCCTGTTCCAGCACTTTTTAATTTGAGTGGAAAGCGGTGGCCGGCCCCATAAGCCTGCCACACTACGCCACGACATGCACAACAGACCAAAACTTCATGGTAAAATTTTCAGTGTGTCACATGTCAGCACCTCACATTCTCACCATCATTATCAGTACAATATTGAAGGCTCAAGGCCCCACTTTGAGCCAGTCTACGCACCACTTCTTTTTCAAAGACACCAACACCTAACCTTAGAGACATCAACGCACAAAAATTTGAATCTTATGCCTATATTGTATGTCAGTGAGTAATGAAGCACGAGGCCTGTATTATTTCACACTGCAGTGTAAAAATAGCCAAATGAAAACGGTGTTATTTCTCGGCTACTCTGCATCTACAGCGAGCTGACTGGTACACTGGCAGGATTCTGTCAAAGTTGGCATGGAGCTCTCGAATGGCTTGGCAGGCCCCTGGCACTGAATGACTCACACGTACACACATGCACTTCATAAAGATAACTTCCAGTTCAGCAAGTTACAGTAGGTGGAGATGCTCATGCTTTCTCTCTCCAGCTCAGTCTCCATCTCACTCTTTCTCTCTTTCTTCATCGCTCACTCTCACTCCCTCCCTCCCTCTCTCTTTCTCGCTCACTCGCTCTCTCACTCTTTCACTGCTCCTGTCTGTGTGTCAGGGTCTCCCCTCCGGCACTCGTACTTGTTAGTGTCTAGCAGTGGAGGTGGTGGTGGTGTGGCACAGAGGCATGGTCTCATTACCTTCGCACACACATGCACACACACACACACACACACACATACTGACACACACACACACTGACACACAAAGTCACACATTAATGTACGCACACACATACACACACACACACACTCTTTCTCTTTCACTCTCTTACTTACACACATACACACACACTCACACACACACACACACACACACACACACACACACATACACACACGCTCACACACCCTGCAGCCAGAGATGTGGGGTGGCGGCCGGAGCCTGATTCGTTGTGATGGTGTGCACATAACGAGGCTCCCTGGTGTTACTCCCCGACCCCCCTGAAGACCCCCGGGGGTCCCGACACGGACACAGTCGCCACGGTAACCCCGCCACCGTTCAGACTCAGGGAGCACACCCTCCTCCTCCACCCGCACAGACACACAATACAACACGGATTGGGAGTGGGGGGGGACGGATAGAGGCCAGGGAGTTCTGCTCGCCCCCCTGTTCTGTGTCCTCCGGGTACATCCACATCCCCAAATCCCCCCTCCACCTTCACACACACACACACACACACACACATACACACACACACACACACACACATTCACATAGACTCACACACCCACACACACACACACACACACATACACACAGACACTTGCTCATTACGGGCCCAGACTGGCAGAGGGCGCCTCCCACTGTGAGGGCTTCAGCTAAATCAGCTCCTTTCCTGCAGACTACAGACAGCGCAGCAGAGGCCCGGTCAGTGGGGACACATATTTGGACTCAAACAAGCCACTCCGTGTCATCACCAGTGGAACAAGCGCCTGCACACACCCCCTCCCCCTACCCCCCCCGTGTCTTTGAAGGGACTTTCAGCAGTTCAACAGGCAGTTGCTCAGCTGAAACCGATCAGGCTGCCATATGATCAGACCAATAAGGGATAGCAAATAGTGATGGAGTCTTTACATTGCAGCATTGCAGGCCTCTGGAATATCCCCACAGTAGAACCAAAGATCATTGAATACTGACAACACACAACAGCATATGAGGGTTTGACTCTGGTCTGCATAAAGGGAGATTTTTCCCCTCCCCCTTGCGAAAATAGAACATGGAACTTACCGAGCGTTTGTGCCTCTCGCTCCGCTCTCTGGTAATACTTGGTGGTTAATGATTGTAAGAAATTAAGAAGGTGTATTCCAATATATGAGTCAGCATGGACTGGATTTCTATTGACCATGCTCCAGCTTCACGGATAGACCAGTCAGATAATATTCCCATGATCACTAGCTGGACACTAGAGAAAATGAACTATTTTGACTCGTCCACCAACAAAATGCTTTGATATGGGATGATGTGAGTGATTACATGACATTTGACCACTCCATTCTTGGTTTCTTTTCATGTAATCATTCACATCATACAAATACCATATGGCATTTTATTGGCTTTTTGGATGTGAACAAAAGTCACTTTTCCATGAAACGGCCCACATGTACATAATTAAATATCTCTATGTTATAATGCCAGCAGTAACCCTGAACAAAATGGTTTGATAAATCAGTGTCGATTCAATGTAATTTTAATTGTTTTTGACAGGGAAGATGCAATTGACATATTTTATAAAATTGCTTATTTCTTATTTCACACATAAACACACACACACACACATACACACACACACAATTGATTTTTCAATGATTGGGCATGTTTTTGTAAACATATGTGAAAACGTCAGACTGAGCAAAAGGCATGGACTTGCAAAAAAAATAAAAATAAAACTGCTTCTGTGTCAGTTTCAATATGTAATGCTATACAGTGTTGTGACTTTCAGCTTATTTTGAAAGTAAACATTATTTGAGAACGCATGTACTAAAATACCAACATGCTTCTTGGCTCCTCCTGCCTGCCTTAATATCAGAATGCAGCCTGGTGTGCTTCTACCCCACTGATATGGGGGCCTAGGTCTTGTACTGACAGACCCATTAGATGTGAACATACCATTTTACACGACTGTGTTTGGAACTGATGGTGGGATGCAGGGGTACACATGTACCCCGGACAACCCCCACCAACTCACACACACACATACAAACACTCACAGACACACATCTGTGTCTCACTGGTGGGCGTAAAGCTTGAATTACTGACCCCCCAGTGAATCCCAGCTCACCCATTTCCATCACCCTGTCTCTCTATCTTTCTTTCTCTCTCTCTCTCTCTCTTGCTTCTCTTTCTTTCGCTTTTCCTCTCTCTCTCTCTCTCTCCCTCTCTCTCTCTCTCTGCTAGTCCTCTCCCCCCAACCCATTCCAGCTTCTCCGAGTGCAATCGCCTGGCTCCCGGAATAATTTAATGGTTTGATTCCTCCCGGGGAGCAGAAAGTCCCTGAAACCCCCCCCCCCCTTCTCTCTCTCTCTCTCTCTTTCTCTCTCTCCCTCTTTTTACCCTTTGTCTCTCTCCCTCTCTTCGTCTGTTTCTCTTTCGCTTACTTCAAATCTCTCTCTCAAGTTTTCTCTCTCTCTCTCTCTCGCCTTCTCTCCGGGGCGATGGAGTGGTGACAGTGGGTTGGGAGTTGATACCGCCCTGCTGTCTCTGAAATAATGCAGGGATATGACACCCAAGTGCCACTGGTGTCGGAATCACTGACTCTCTGACAGGAAGCTGTGTGCAGCAGCCCACTGTAAACACATACACATACACACACACTCACACTCACATTCACACTCACACACAACTTATCTTTCAATGATTGGGGATGTTTTTGTAAATATATGTGGTGTGGTGTGTTTTACAGACACGCACAGAAGAAGTCACACTGAGCAAAAGGCATGGACTTGCAAAAAAAAAAAGAAAAATATAACTGCTTCTGTGCCAGTTTCAATATGTAACGTTATACTTACACTGGCATGGAAAATCAAATGTTGTCATTTTTGTCAGTTTTCTATGTGTTTTCTTACCAAATAAGCAACACAAAAAGGATCTTACTAAGGGTACAACTACATTTTAAGTAGAAATCTGTTCAATGCTGTCAGCCTCTCGTCAACACAGAAAAAGATTGGTCTTGAAATATGAAAGGAGTTGTCCCTGCGGAGGGAGGAGTGAGACTAAGAGAAATAGACATGGAGCGAGCCATTGAACAGTATCATTCTTTTTCCCCCCCTCTCTCTCTCTCTCTATCTATCTATCTTTCTTCCACACTCTGACTCACCTTCTCTCTAGTCTATGCTTTGTGACTGGTGAAGGTGATGTATGTGTCTCAGACACACCTGCTTCGTGGTGGGAGAGAGGTGGTGTATGTGTGTGTGTGTGTGTGTGTGTGTGTGTGTATGTGTGTGCACAATTGGGGGATAGTAGAACACTTCTATTCTCACCGAGCCATCAGATGGGTGCCGAACGCTGGTCCGAGCGTCTGGTCTCCATGGCAACAGTCGGCTGGGCAACAGAGGAGGATGGGGAGGAGCGGGAGAGACAATGTCGCAGGAAGGAGGAAAAGGTGCAACGAGAAGAGGAGAGACAATGTCAGGCAGGTGAATTATCACAAGGATCTGGAGAGGAAGAGGAAATAAACTCAACCTTTCACTTCAATGCCTCCCTCCCCAACACAACCAACACCCCCACCACCACTGCTTCAGTGCCTGCCCAGAGAGACTGGGCTCTTTCCTCTGGCCTCAGAACAGTCTGAAAATTTTTTAAAAAATTCTAAAATTTAGCTATTTTAGCTGATTCACAACACACACACATACACACACACACACACATACAGCCTGTGACGGACAATAGTATATTTACAAAACTAACAGAGAGGTGTTAAGATATTTGTAAAATATACACTTTACAAATATACACTTCAAAGGGTCACAAAGCACTATAAAGCTTCAGTTTATTAATTTATATTAGTTAATTAATTAATATTAGTTTCAAAAGGCAAAAGAAGCTTGTAATGCTTTGTGACACTTCAAGTTGTAAAAGCTTATATGACAACATTATAATGCCTTATGAGTACAGTCATAAAAGTGTATAAGCAGTTATGAATACTAATGTCATTGGTTATAAAGTGTTATGAATGCATTATAAACCCTCATTAATGCATTTATAATGCTTTATGAATACTGGGTTCATAGAAATTGTGCCAATATTTTTTGTATGTCAAGATAACTTAAATGTCAATAGTATGTTAATTTTATGACATTGTATGATCAATTCACGGAATTAAAACAAGAGCACAATTTAGTAATATGAAAATGAGATTTACTGTAGTGCATGAAAAATTTACTTCCATGATCACACAGTATCATAAAATGGATGCATGATAAAACCTGTGCCAATTTTCTCAAAATATACAAAAAAAAAATCTCCCAATGACACTTCCTGGTCTCTGTACTAGGGCTTGGCTTGGAGTTTCAGTATTTTTTTCAAGACATAGAGTACATATGTCAGGCCTTTAGCTCAGCAGAGGAGGAAGCTTTTGATAAATAACAAAAGTAACATGCACAAACACAGAAATGTTGCTAACACTTACATCTGTCAAAGTGTTTTCCACACAATTAGCCTCCCCTGTGTCAGTATTTCACAAAAAGCCATGCCTTTATTTACTTCAGGCTCTCTCAAGAGGGGAGGCTCAGCAACAAGCCCTAAAACCAGGACCATCTGGTCTGGTTCACCAGGTCACACAAGCCCTGGTGTTTCAAAGAGAGAGCGTGTGCGGGCGTAACTGCATGATTCAGGGAAATGAAATTTAACTCACTTTGCTAGTCATTAGCATTGCTTTACATTGTACAGCTCCTCTTCAATTCCGCTTTAATTACAGCAGCCCACATTCCACAGAGGGCATTCATTTGCTGAACCATGATCGTATGCAGATCGTTTAGCATTTGCCGGGTACGGAACTTAGTCATAATCATACATCCTTAACACTGTAATTATGCACAGGGAAGTGCTATAAAAGGCAAACTTGTGTTTTATATTTTTGGTTTTATTTTTTAAGGTAGAAGAGAATTCAGATGCTGTGCGACAAACAAATGTCTCCCCCCAAAACCTTCGCTCATAGAAGTAACTTCCCCTGCCTCGGCATCCAACACAGCACAACAGTTTTTTAATGTCAGTATTTTGTGCATATAAAAACCAGAATAAACTGAGTGTTTTGCATTTGTTTTGTCTCTCTGTCTCCCATTGATGTGTAGCCTGTTGCGGCCTAAATATTTGATGTTTGTGTGAGCGGAGCTTCTGATGGCATGGGGCCGGGAGGGAGGTAGTCCGCTCCAGGCGAGAGAGCTGCGTTTGGAGGCAGCTGCCTTTTCATTTCACTGGACCACTTCCACCACCATTCTCAGGCTGTAAACAAACAAGGTTGACTAACACACACACACATAAACACGCACACACACACACAAATACACATATGTACACACCAATAAACACATACACATGGGCACACACACACAGAGACACACGCACACACACACACAGACAAAAATCTCATTATTCAAATTCAATTAAATACAAGTGTGTCTGCTTGGCACACAGAGCTTTTTATGCACGGCCAAAGCAATTAACACATAAATGCAAATAAAAGGAAAATACTTCTGATAAAGGGGGCTTTTGGAGAAACAAGAGTAGAACCACAATATTATGAGAACAAAAACAGGGGGCTTTTGACATTTCGATGAATGGGCAAAACCAGACCCTAACACAGTGTGGTTATTGCTATCCCATTGCAACAGCTCTGTATAGTGTGTGCATGTGTGCGCGCGCGCGTGCACACGTGTGCACATGTGCATGAATGGATGTGTGTTTGTGTGTGTGTATGTGTGTGTGAGTGAGTGGGTATGTTTTCCCTAAACTGCAGCAATGAACACGACAGACGTTTTCAAACAGCCTCAGTTCCACATCTTCCTGTTGGACTCGGTCGTCCAGGATACTCAGAGGGGGCGAAAAACAGGAAACACATTGAGGACAAGAAATAACCTGGCTGGCTGTCTGCTTGTGTCCTCCGAGCCTCTTGAAGGTGTGCTTTGATATCCCAGGCTAAAAATGTTTAATGTCACACCAGATTTAGACCACAGAGATGGACAGGAAACAACCTGCCCCCCATGCTAAGGGGAGTGCTACCTACCGAAGCTCCTTGTGGGGCTTTTGTTTGCTACAGTAGGAGGAGATCGCCATGTGGAAAGGAAACCAGGGGTTCACATTGTATAGTCTACAGAGAGTTCCTTTTCTCATAAAAAAGACAGGAATCGGATTTCAATACTGTATTACAGTAATGTATACTGGACTTTATTACTGTCCTTTACTATAATAGTGTACTTTATTACTGTTGAGGGGAATATGTGCAAATAAATAAATAAATATATATATATATATATATATAGATATATATATATATATATATATATATATATATATATATATATATATATTTATTTATTTATTTATTATTTATTATATATATTTTTTTAAAAAAACATTTAAGATCAGAGAAATGTAATTATTTGTATTTGTAATGAGGCTTCACAAGCATGAAATTTGATCCTCACTGTGGTTTCATGTGAAACATTGACAAAGAATGCAAAGACCTTGAAACAGAACACTTAACTGGTCCCGCAGACCGAAGGTCATTAGATGGTTCAGGTTCAACTGATTTCTAGGCAAAATAAATCAACACTGGCACGGCTGTGTGTGTGTGTGTGTGTGAACATTTGTGCATGTATACATGTATGTATACATCATCCGGACCTAATCATATGGTTTAGCACTTTCATGTGCACATGTGGTGTGTATTTGTGACTGTATGCAAGACTGCTGTATGTCATATGCTGTATGACTTCTATGCAAGACTGTGTGTATGAGTGTGTGTGTGTGTGTGTGTGTGTGTGTGTGTGTGTGTGTGTGTGTGAGAGAGAGAGACAGAGAGAGGGGGAGAGAGAGAGAGAGTATGTGTGTGTGTGTGTGTGTGTGTGTGTGTGTGTGTGTAAGAGAGAGAGAATGAGAGAGAAAAAGAGTATGTGTATGTGTGTGTATGAGAGAGAGTGAGTGTGTGTGTGTGTAAGAGAGAGAGAGAGAAAGAGAGAGAGAGAGTATGTGTGAGTGTGTGTGTGAGAGAGAGAGAGTGTATGTGTGTGTGTGTGAGAGAGAGAGAGTATGTGTGTGTGTGTGTGTGTGTCTTTGTAAACTAAACCGAAATGAGAGCCAGGAGTGGCGGTCTGTTTCCCCTTACTTGGGAGCGGGAGACAGGGATCAGAGGGTGAAAAGTCATGAGGAGGACAGCTTGACAGATAGAGGAGAGGTGACGCTGGGGTCAGAGCTGGGAGGGCCATTTCCTCACTGATCGCTATCTCTGTCCGTTAACACAACACACCACCTGGCAGCAATGCGCACAACGCCCTCTTGCACTCTCTCTCTCTCACACACACACACACACACGGCCTCAAACCATTTGTCCACACTTTTCACAATCACACATGCACCACATGCAGACATGCACACGCTCAAACACACAAGTTCACACTCGTTTCTCTCTGCCGTCCTTATTCACATATCGTCGTGCTCCGTGCTATAACAGACAGTACACACGTCATGCTCAAAGCCCCCTAACTCACTACACATGCAGCCGACTTGTTCTACATGTCAGGTTTCTATGGAAAGTGAACGCTTGGCCAAGGAAGCACTGAGAAATATTACTGCAGTTCCTTTTGTCTGCTCCTGGCTTCACTCCTGTGATTGTGTTTTCCTTTCTCCCTGCAGTTTAATCAAGGGACCCTCTCAATAGAGAATTCAATTACTCTGCACACCTGAACACACAATACTCTGGACCTCATTCAGTGGCGGCCATTGTTGGTCCATCAGCATTGCTAATGGGAAATATTGATTCAAATTTTCTCTCCTCTCTTTTTGTACAAGCACAAGCAGATTTTTTTCCACTCCTCCTCTACCCCACCCTCACCGCCCCTCTCTCTCTCTCGTTCGCTTTCTGTCTTTTGCTTTTGTTCCTGCTTGGCTTTTGGAAATGAGCAGATTGGATTTGAATCAAAAGTGGAATGGGCATTTATTTCATTTGAGTTTATTTCCCCACAGACGATCAAGAGCCGGCCCGACCTCCAGTGTTTGGGCTTAGTGAGGCAGGCAGCCCAGCCGACTGCTGACTCGTGTGCTTTTGGCCTTTAAGGTGAAAGCCCATTTGAATACAGCCGCAGTGCCAGTGGCCTGCTGCACATTCAAGCGTTAACGCCCTGGTCAGTCAGCACACACTGTTGTATGTTCTCTGCTCCCTCAGTAATGAAAAACATACAGACTTTTATATTTACTCAACAAAACCTCGATATTCAGCTGTTTGCTTCAGCACCTTCAACAAAACGAATTGATTACTATGAAAGCTGATGTTGTGTATAATTTTATTGACTTTAATATTACACCATAGCAGACTTACGACATATTACAAAAGTAGCTTTGAGAGGAAAAGGGTCTGCTGGCAATGGTAGTTTGTTTTAAGCTATAAATGGTTTTATAAGCATCTTCAAAACTAATTATTTTGATTCAGTCACACTTGCATGCATATTTGCATGCTTCCTTTGCTCTTATATAAACAGCAACAATCATAGCTCTTTCATCTTAAGCAATAAAAATAACATTACATTTAATTATATTGTTTGTGCTTCTATCAAGATCAGCCAACTGAACTAAAGCTTGTCTTGACAGTTGTTTTATCAGTTTGTCATAGGTGATGCAACTGAGATATGGCATGTAATGACATTAACACTTCGTTTCAACCACAACAATTCAATCCACTCACTTGTCAAAGGAGATCAAACAAAGACAAGCTTATATATCACTACTTGATGAACTGCACAGATGTCTACCACACAAAGCCATGATGTTTGTGGAACTGTGTGTATGTGTGCGTGTGTGTGTGTGAACATGGGTGCAGCATGCGTATGTGTGTGTGTGCATGTGAGTGTGTGTGTGTGTGTGTGTGTGTGTGCATGTGTGTGTGTGTGTCTGTGTATGTGAACATGAGTGCAGCATGCACACAGTGTGTTTGTGTGTGCATGTGAGTGTGTTAGAGTGTGTGTGTCTGTGTCTGTGTCTGTGTGTATATGTGTGTGTTATGTCTATGTGTGTGTGTGTGAGAGAGAGAGGGTTCTCCAAATGGCACGAGATTAGGATTCAGAAGTCCAGCCAGAGCTAAGTGGAGTAGATTCATCATGTCCAGGTCTGCAGTGTACAGTGTCCACAAACGACTGTGCTGGAGATTAGTTCATAAATCTGGCCCGGGCTCACTTAATGAAGCTCTATTTTCGCAGGCAGAGAGGAGAAGGGGAAGAGGGAGGTTGCCAAGATTTACATGCCCGTTATGACAGTCAGGGAAAGCGGCGAGTCCACACCGTTATCGGCTCTCATTTCGTTTCACCATGCGAGCCTCCCTTGGTTTTTTTTTTTTTTTATCTATCCAACATAAGGGCCACAGGCCAAGTACATCAATTTCAGATTACAGTGTGGACACATCGGCTGCCAAACTCCACCTTAAAGACATTTAAATAGATGCTTACCTTCGCTCAATATGCCAATACCTTCTCCACCTTGATATATTAAACAAGACGCATTACTATTAAGCATTAATAGTAATTGTGGCATACGTGTCAGATAGAGAATGTTCTCTGGGCCTCTTTCTGTGTGACTATGTGTCTGTGTCTGTGTGTGTGTGTGTGTGTGTGTGTGTGTGTGTGTGTGTGCATGCTTGAGTGTGCATTTGTCTTTAAGTGTGAAACAAGTCACAGTGAAAATGAATGTAGAAACGTGACTATTGTGTGTCCATGCTTGAATGTTGCGCATCCATCTTGCGCGCCCTGAATGCCTGCTGTCAGTGGGGCCTGTATTGCCTTTTAAAGAGGCTGAGAGTGCCGACGTGGGGCTTGGGGACGGGCATGAGGATGGGGATGGGGGCCGCAAGAGCAGGGGCAGTCAAGAGAGAAGCAGTAGTGTCCAGAATCATCATTTCCCCATGCACATCTCGCCCAGTAATCCAGAGTGAATCATGTCGTTGTCTCCCTTCCCCACCCCCTTCTACCCACTCAAACCCACCTCATCATCACCCCCCCCCCACCCACACACGCACACACACACACACAAGCACACACACACACACATATAACACACTACTACCTCACTCACAATCAAACACACACACACATACATATTCTCACAGAAACACACAATTTAACACACACAGACACACACACACTCACACACATACACACACAATTGGACACACACACACACACACACACACAAACACACACACACCACTCTCTAGCCCTGTCTGGAGGTGCTCAGTAGAGCATGGAGTCTCCTCAGTGTGCCGTCATACCTGCCTCTCCCATCGAGCCCAGCACAGAGAGAGAGAGAGCAAGAGAAGGAGAGGGAGAGAGGGAGGGAGAGACCCGTGATCTCCCATCAGGAGCTCAGGAGAGCGGAGCCGCGTAAGATTGATGACACCCTCCGGAAGAAACAAAAGATGGGCCTCCTGTGCCGAGCGGCTTATGAGGCCTGATAGACTCGTCTCTTAATAAACATCACTGATATGTCAGCCACGGCATGTTTCACCCGCAGCACAAGCAGCAGCAGCAGCAGCAGCAGTACTGGCAGAGGCACAGGCAGCACCACTACCACCACCGCTGCCGCAGATGCCAGCAGGCACACACACACACACACGCACACACACACAAATACTCAAGTCTATCACGTGCGGTTTCTCTCTCCTACACATTCATACTGTGTCTCTCTCTCTCTCTTTCTCTTTTTCACACACACACACAATCACTCGCATACTCTTAAAACACACACACGAGACAGGGAGACCTCACCTCTTGTACTCTTTATGCTCAACCATAGGTATAATGCAGACAAAATTGACATGTCAACAACTAGTCTTGTTACAATGAACTGCTGGCCCATGTAGTCTACTTTGTGTGTAGTTAGCATAATAAAGTGAGCTAATGTGCTATTGGTAGTTGATGAGCAGAAGCCTTAAAAATCCCCCAGATGTGTCTTTTGATTACAATACACAGGTTGTCATTGTACCATGCCGTTGTCTTAACTTTTCAAAATTAGAATCTTAGAAAAAATCCTTGCCTTAGATCTGCCTATTTGTTTTTCCACTGATGCTTCAGCATGTGAGCAGATGCATAGTCGCCACTAGCAGAGGATGAACCGTAAGTTGGGGAAAACGTCGCTTTAACAAAAGGCCAAATTACTAAAATGCATTTCTTTGTGACACATAAGAAGCTGTCTATTACAGCATTATTAACTCTGTTATTACACAGCAATTGTCTTATTGTTGCTTTATTACAACCAAAGTAACTACTTAAAGAAATGGAAATTATTGGTAACTACCCTATTTGCATAAGCCTAGGCTATAGAGTAAGTTCTGAGAACCTCAGTACAACTATAAATCAACCTCAGTACAACTATAAATCCATCAAGTCAGACAAGCAACAGTACCCTCACTCGCCCAAAAAGCTCTCCACAATGAGGATAGGAATCATATCTCTATTATCTTAATAACATATGAGAATGTAAATTCATAAAATACATATTCATACATGTTCATGTATATTTATAATTTATGCTAATACAGTGATGGTCTTGAATAATGAAAAATATATATTGCTGTATGTATAGCCTATTTGTAATCAAATTTTTAGAACTAATGAAATGAAAGTAGGCATGCTATTTCAATGTGTTTATCATGTACTTAAATTGCAATAGGCTATAATTACATTAAACTGCACTTGTCAAAGTGTTGAATGATTCTAAGGTTGAAATCATCATTCTGTCCGGATATTTAAAATCAATACTGCAATGTATTATTTACCATATTAGAAACACATTATAATATAAGTACACACACACACACACACACACACACACACACATATATACACATACATATATATATATATATATATATAATTTTCATGGCAATACATGCACAACTTTCTAGTGTGAAGCATTAGGTCTATGGGGAATTATACATATTTTATAAACCTCAAATAATGCACTTGTTATACTAACGTCATATTTATACACACATTGTATAATGGACTTTGCTTCATTAAGTCAATTGTTGTATAAATAAATCTGTATTTTACTATATGTATGTCAATTTAACCAACAAACAATTTACCGGCATTTAACTTTTTTGCAATAATGTTGCAAAATGTAAAAATAAAGTAAAAATGTAAAAGTAAATTAAAACGGGCATATCTGATCCATTAAAAATCATGAACATAAATAAAAGTACCGACTTTGTATGTGTATTTTTTTTTAAATATTACCCACAGGAAGATGGAAAAATTAACTTAAGAGCAATCATTCATCAACCCACCCATAAGACAGGCACTCACAGTTACACACACACACACACACACACACACTAAACACTGACAAAGAGCATTTTATGGTGAGCTCTACCACTTTCATGCAGTCTACTTTTTACAATATTCTGTATTTTCTGCCAGTAAAAAGTGTTGTAGCTGTCACAATTCTATCTCCAAGACTCTCCCTCAACACTGTATAATGCCTTGTTAAAGCCAGCCGGGTGTGAAATGGTGTTTTGAAATAAATGAAACCGACCAGGAAAGCCAGGAGTGGGAGAATATTGCAATGTCAAGCTGACAGACAGGCAGTGAGAATGTAACAAGAGCTATCATCTTAAGGAAAAAACGGATTAAATAAAAACCTGGAGCGTCTTTAAAACTCAGTGCATCTGCGGCGTGGGTATTGACACGTCGGTGGCGGGGGCCATTTTTCATTGTCTCATCAACACAAAGCATTATGGGGGATCAATCTGGCTGCACATCAGATAGTCACAGAGCAAAGTGCTGGCTGCACGTTTTCTGATCCGTTCCTTTATCAGGGGGCTCAGATGAGGGAGTGGATGCACAGACACACACACACACACACACACACACACACACACACACCACACACACACACTGCATTCCCTGCCACATCTGGGAAAAGGAGCTGTCAGAGTGGTTTTGAAAAACGGAGTTGGAAAAAAATGAAGACGGAAATTCTCAGAAACTTTTCACCGAGAAAAACAGAAGTCTCGTCTCTGTAGTCAGCCGTCTGGCACTCACCAGAAGCTTCAGTGGCGTTCACCGTGGCTACGTTGGCAACACCGTTTGAAGCTCAGCCACCATTGGTGACCCTGCCACAAGCCCTGAACGCTTGTTACAGTAATCAGTTAAATTTGTCAGTGGGACAGAGGAGGCTGTGATCTGCATTTTACTCTGCTTTTACTCTACTTTTTCTCTGGTGGCATGTATCCCTGACACTCCCTCAATTCTCCCTCTTCATTACCACGCATCTGTGCAGGTAGCTGACAGCACTGTGGGAGAGAAACCATATCAGACACACAATAACACACGTTTCTCCCCGACCACAAATCCCATACATAGCTCATCTGGCTCACACGCTTCTGGTGTGAGATATACGCGTGTGTGTGTGTGTGTGTAGGTTGGTAAGTATGTAGGTTGTGTATGTAAGCCTAAATGTGTGTTTGTTGACGTAGGGATAAGTAGTCTGCTCTCTTTTCCGTTTGGGTCTGTATGACACACCCTGTTGCATTGACCCTACCAAAACAAACCTGGCCGTCAGACATTGGTCTTTTCATCTGTGGGAATGTGCCAGACCGCTCGGCACTCTGCAATTACTGCGCCAAAATCATATATCATGCCTTTAACCTTGGGAACCTGTATATCTTTTGGGGTCGTTAATTTTAAAGGAGGACCATTAACCTGAGGATGTGTGTGTGTGTGTGTGTGTGTGTGTTGGGGGTGGGGTGGGTTGGTCAGGGAGCCAAGACGGCCCTTTCTAAAACAAACCCCTGCAGATGTGGCCTGAGGGAGCAAGGAGGTGAATGTGCATGTGGGTGGGTCTGGATATGTATGCGCGCACATTTGAAAGGAGAGACTATGTGCTTATGTGTATTTATGACCCCTTTCAGACCAACAATTTAACATATTTTCAACCCAGTTTTGAGCCACATCAAACTTTTTATACCATTAAGTCACTGATCTGTGTTATCACAGAGTTCACACAAAGGCCCAGAGTATATACTAATCTCCTGGATATACGCCATTCCATACAAGACAGACAGTTTCTTGCAAACTTTCATGCAGAACAATACGTATTAATTGCAACCATGTATTAACCATTTATTAATCATTAATAAATCAGAATTAGATCGTGAAGTAATGACAGAGAATTGAGGAAGAGAAACACATTCACATGTACTGTAGAGACTTTCCCTATGTATTATCCTAGCTGAAGACATTTTACAAAGTCTGAGTATTAACCTCTGTAAGATTGTATGGTTTACCTTCAGACGGACAAAGAAATCATTGTGCATCTAAACTACATCTCTGATTTATCAATATAATGTATGTCCAAGTTTATAAAGCTATTCTTCATTTCTAACTGAATTATGCATTAAATATATTAAATGTAATTGTTTTCAATGATAATATATTTATTGCATAGGAATATTTATTTATTTAGAGTGTAAAAACACAAAAAGTATTTAGTATTCCCATGAACAGATATACATTAACTCCTCTGACTCCTCTGTCCATGTTCACACATTTTGACCTGGACCATTGCAGACTGCGCTTTACCTTACTACAAAGTTTAGAGCGTATGTGTGTGTGTGCATGTGTGTGTGTGAGAGAGAGGGGGGCGGGGGGGAAGGTAAATATTTATCTGATGTGATAAATACAGACATTACTCACATTTACCTTTGACAGTTTGAATTGACGAAGAGTGATGCTTTACTACAAAAATGGTTATTTTCTCAGCGTCAAGTATTTAAAATGTTAGATGTAAGTGAAATCAAAGTAAATACATTTTCATGAGAGGTACTATCATTTAGTGTCAACGGTTCATAACATGTGCATAGTGTAGTAATATCCAAGACATAGTGGCTCTTGGCCTAAGAAGAATTCACTTGGGTTACAATATCCCCAGGCCCTGCATTGTCTTTTAGATATTAATTTTAAATTGATGGATGCTCACACCCAGACCTGCCTGCAGACGGCTTGTTTTGGTTCTCTTGCCGTTGAGCACTGGATCAGACTGGACAGCTATGGTTCAGGTTCTTGGTTCTGGCTCAGCAGTGAAGAGCAAGTGTTAGAGCTGGTGGCATATGAAAGGCAGAGGAGCTCAATATAGTGGGACTTGAAATCACTCAGCTGGAGGGTAAGGGTGTGTCTGGGGACGGGAGGTGGGGGCAATGTCTGAGGAGAACACATTTTATAAGACACTATTTCTTTGCTGCTATTGTCATTCAGATGGAAAGAGCTTCGAATATAATAATACCAGAACACTGCTTGCAGGAAGACCAAACATTTGGCTATATTCATACTAGATGTTAAAACCCCATGTAAACTGGTACCAAAACCAGGGTTACCAATAAGAATGACAGTGTTCACAAAAGATATTTGCGCCAAAAAATACGAAAGATTGTAAAAATACTTTTCGGCTTTAAAAAAAACACTCTTGGAGCATTTTTTTAAAGGCACACCAGGCAAAAATGTTATGCTGTTAGGTTCATTTACCATCATCATAGTCACTTCGATGGTTAAATGGCTCATTCCGGGGTGAATGAAGGCTCTCTGGGCACCCCTTGACGCTGCTAAGCACAGTTACAAGCACTTGCGCGTTTATTATTTTGTCAGTCAACATAACT
This sequence comes from Tenualosa thibaudeaui, assembly GCA_027481765.1. Taxonomy (NCBI): domain Eukaryota; kingdom Metazoa; phylum Chordata; class Actinopteri; order Clupeiformes; family Clupeidae; genus Tenualosa; species Tenualosa thibaudeaui. Next base: position 11,771,693 of record JAIFZK010000023.1, on the reverse strand, counting down.
TCTAAAATGATCATTGCTGGTTCCTATTTTTTGGTTTGCAAACACATCCACATGGATTTGTGAAAATGTACAAAGTTGTTGTTATTTTTTAAAAACACAGCACCTGTAGGGGGCACTGTGGAGGTAAAAAATCACAGGCTCATCTGGTACTGCTTTACGTAATTACAGAAGCACTGGCAAAAAATCTGATTCTGTCACATTTTAAGACTACCCATCACAAACATGATAATTATTCCAAAGTCTTTCCTTATCATTAGTCAGCATGAGAGTCAAAGTTTCGGTCATCTCAACGTTAGCAATGCAGGCACACTTGCAGACACGCTGTTGGTACCACTCTGAAATATAACACCAACAAAGAACCGATGCATTTTTAGATTACTCTCACACTCAGCCTGTCTCTTTGTTCATTTCATGTGTTTAGAAATAGAAGTAGAAGTAGAAGTCTTTTATTGTCACTATACAAAGTATGGTGAGATGTCGTTTGGAACAGCCCACAGATGCACAGAGAAGCAGTATAGGTACAGAAATATATACAAACTACAAACTACTAAACAACATATACAAATATGGTTGATATACAAAATAAGGCTATGATGGGTAATAAATAAGGTGCATGATTTTTACACAGTCCTGATTGCACATGATATTATCTTCATCCAATCCAATCCGGTATTTGCCATATGATAGCAAACTCCACATTCATTGGTCTAGTAAGTACTGTCCATACGAAGTGGGAGTCCAGTACTGGGTTGTGGTCCAGATGTGGCCCACATGTGGAGCTGCAGCCTGAGAACAAAGTTCTGACAGCCCATTGATGGATGAGCTGCCTATTTCTCCTGGTTCTGAGTCCGATCAGCCAGACAAGAGGGTGGTTTCATCTACTACTGTGACCTTTCAGTTTGAGGTGTAGGAGTGTGTGTGTGTGTGCGTGTGTGTGTGTGTGTATGCGTGTACACGTGTATGTGTGTGTGTGTTAGGGGGCCTGAGGTGGTTTAGGTATTTTGTGGTCAGTACAGTGACATGCAGTGACCACTCCCCGCTCGGCACTACATACACACACACACACACACACACCTCCCGGCACTACACACATACACACACACACACGCGAACACACACACACACACACTCGCGAACACACACACACACACACACACACATACACATACATACACATACACAAACACATATACACACACACACACACACAAACACACATACACACACACACACACACACATACACACATGCACACACACACACACACACACACAGTACACAAAGTTAAATTCCCTCTTTCCCAGGAAGTGTAAATATTCCTCCCCTCTGTTCTACCCCTGCCCTAGAGAGTCTGGAGATTCTGCCCCCACCTTTGCCCCTGCTACCCCCTCCCCTACCAACTACCCCCCCTTTCAGCCTGTCCGTCTCTGTGGCGTTAACCTTATAGCCCCACTGGGGGTTTTGCATGGAGGCCAGGCAGCAGCCTGTTGATTGGTGTTTGGCCGATGGCTTCCTTGAACCAGAACTGCACGTCGCCTTCGGAAAAAGGTTTATTTTCCTACATCACAGAGCAGCCATTCCTCACTCAGTGCTGTTTGAAAAGAGACAAGGAAAAAACTCACATAAAGGGTGCGTGTGTATGTGTGTGTGTGTGTGCATCATCAATACATGAGGCTAACACTCAACACTCACATTGTCTATGCCTGTCTATATTGAACACAAAATAATGCATTGCATAGGGCATGTGTGGATGTGTGCACAGGGGTAATACAGTGTGTCTGTGTGAATGTTTAAATATGTATGCATGTGTATGTGTGTGTGTGTGTGTGTGTGTGTATGTGTGTGTTTGGTTTTGCATTCCCTTTCTTACAGTTAAACTTTTGAAGACAGGAAATAAACATGTCTTGCTTTCTCTTGTCAACACAGGGAATCGAGACAAATGCTTGACCCAAGCCAATACTGCCAGCAAGCATCAATCTGGACCACCATGTCAATGATCTCCATCATATCTGTGCACATTCATCGCCTGCCAGTCGTATATTTATGAAACTTTCACTGCTCTCCATATTTCCTGTGTATAAATCTGAGCGTCACTTTCCAAAAACACAAATATTGTGGTGCCGCTGTCGTCGTCAGTCACTGCGGGCCTCCCGGCGCGAGTGTCTTTGTAGAGGCGGGTTGGTGAGGATTAAGCTGTTTGACGAGCGAAGCCCCCTGACCAAAGCGGTTTCTGACCACAAATAAACATCAGGCTTGAGCAGCCGTTCCCTGCGCTCCGGCCTCCGCACGGTCAGCTACAGGAGCGCATCAATCATGGTGCAGGCGAGCTGCAGTGTCCCCATGGCACTCACACACACACACACACACACACACACACACACACACACACACACATACACACACACACACACTTACACACACACACACACACACACACACAAAACACATATATGCAAACATGAACACTTTTGATGTATGATCACATAGAGATTGATATACATACATACTATGAAGCACAATATAAAATCAACCACTAGCAAAAGGTACATAACAATAAACTAAGAGACACAGATATAACACACATCTACAAATACAAATACAAATATTCACACTAACACACAATGAAAAATAACAATATGTACGCATAATAAAATCTTACACAAACACAATTATACACAAGCACTTCACAAAACTTAATCTGCACCATTAGCCCAGGATATAAATATATAATTGAACACAGCCATAAACTTCATTATCATAGACATTAAACAGGGAGAAAATGTACAAAAATAATCACATAAGCAATTCTGAGCATAAACAATAAAGGTAGTCAACATCACTGCCAGTCTCCCCACATGCATACATATACACACAAACACACACGCACACACACCACATATCCTCTCTCTCTCTCTCTCTCACACACACACACACACTTTCACACACACAAACATACTTCAGTACACACACAGTTTCACTAATGCACTCTCCAATTGCTCAAATGGAAATAGCACAATAAAGGATTGGAGAACAGTGCTGCTCATATCCAGTAAGAACCAGGCACGTGCAGACTTTCATAGGCTTTTGATAGCCTATAAGTACCAGTTTCCCCCTCTCTCTCTCTTTCTCTCTCTTTTCCCCTCTCCCCCCCCCCCTCTCTCTCCCTCTCCCCCCCCCCCTCTCTCTCTTTCCCGCTCTCTCTCTCCCTCCCTCTCTCTCTCTCTCTCAGTGTGTGCAAGAGGCTTGAGGGGAAATGAAAATGATGTGCTATGCATCCATCTCCTGCTCGTCATCATCATCATCACCACCAGCGGGGGAAAACAAACACAAACTCAAGTCCACACTGTCCAGAGGGGTGTGTACTACAAAGTGGGGTTACTGGCTAATCAGGGGAAACCTCATGGAGTAGTTACTGCTGATCTGTGGTTACTCCTGAAGTTCTGCAGGTTAAACAGTGATCTCGCTTTGCGAAATACCCCCAGATTGAGCCCTCTTGGGCTCGACTGGGGATTGAGCCCAATCTTAAACTGGCTACTACAGTCATTGACTACTATTGTGGCATCCTCTTCAATGTGTCTCTCTGTGTGTGTCTTTATGTGTGTGTGTATTAGTATACTATACTATTGTTAAAATTAAATGTGAAATGAATAGTGATGTTTGCTGAATTAAAGAGGATCACATTATTAGATTCAATAGGGGGCAACTGCCAATTAATTAAAAAACATTCAAGCCAAGGAAAGGGAGTATTTTGATAGGCAAGAATGACAACTCCACTGCATCCTTGCAGTTGTAGCTGAAATATTATGCCACTTTGCATTGTGTTAAAACACCTGGTTATGGCCATGAGAAACTTCTCTGTAAAATCATATAAAGGCAGTTTAATTCACAGTTATTGTCCCAAAGCACCGTGTAATTTAAATAACTCCCTTTTGCTTTTGGCGCAGGCTAGTTTTAACAAGATCCATTAAATCTACAACCCAAATGCCTCCCCTTATAATGAAAATATAGCACAATACATAGTCTTTTTTTCTCTTTTTTTCCCTGCAAATATTCATAAAACTCAAAACACAATTCTACAAAGTAATGTGTTTCTGATGTGTCCTTGCCTACCACAGTGAATTGTCAAAATGTGGGGGAAAAAGTGTAAACATTTAAGAAAACCTAGTTCTAATCTATGTGCACCACAAGGGGTTCAGAATTTATGCTATTTTGTCATAGGAGAATCATGCAGTTTCATCTTACTTTAGGCTTACCGTTGACTAATCCTGTAATGAGTTTGCAGCATATCAGAGGGATCTCTTGACTGTAGTGCCCCCACCTGGTGGACATAAAAAGCCTGCATTGTTTATATACACAGTCAATATTGACATTTTTTTCTAGACAGATTGGATTGACATTAAATCTTGTCCATTTAGTGGGAAGAAAATTCACAAATGTGAAAATATAAGAAAAAGGAAATGGCCTCATATTAAAAAAATAAAAAAAGCAAAAGGCCCAAGTGATGAATTAAGTAGACATAGTCAATTCATTTACAATTTTTCATAATATTGCCAACACATTTGAAAGTATTTTCTGTCAGTCTGCAGAAAGCAATGTGTTTGAAACACCACTTAACAATGTCACATTAATTGTGACTTACCATTAAATTCAGTTAATACAAACAGCAAGCAAATTAATACAAACAGCAAGCCTCTGTCAGACTGCTGAATGTTGCTAGGATGCACTGCTTACGGCTAATAAAAAAACGCTGACTTGATCCAGTTGATTGAGTGATATCTGTCACAGCCCTAACCAGACGGATGCATTTAGACTTACCTGACCTCAATCTACAAGACGTCGACTGCGATGACAGCTTGGCTATTTATGTGCCAGGGGTAAAAGCAGTGGGGATGATCTCTCCTTTTAGTGGTGTGTAAACACACCTATATCTCAATATGAAAATGAGCAAACATCATGCCTTATATTACCCTATGATTTCAGTCATTAAAATGTGCCATTGAGTATTGCAAAAGCCATAGACACTTATGTTGTCCCTGCAAATGTCACGTTTTATGGCACCTAGGCTTAATGACCTAGAAAAGCGTTTATAGTAATTAACACCTATGATGAAACCTGGGGTTTACATTAATTGGTTTGGTCCGGGGTCCTATTCTCATATCTCCCCACATCATTAAGATAACCATACAAAACACATGGTGTAATTGATATTGTAAAAGATCATAAAATCTTCCGAAATCAAATGAAAATAGTTAATTGGTGAACTTATTACATTCCGAGGTCTATCAATACAGAGCGCAGTGCATTCAATGAAAACTCCCCTCTTCGTTTCCTTTTCAGCAGAAGGTAATTAGATTTCTAATGGAAAAGCTGTTTTGTACATGCCCTTTTTCAATCAAAGGTCTCTAATTGAAAATGAACCTATTTTCTTCCTATCATTTAAGTCCTTAAATTTTAAATAATGTGGGTCAGACTTTTGCTGCACAGACTTTTAAAAAACCTTGTGCTGCAGATCGTACAATAGCAGAACTGAACATCTCCCCCCTTCGGCCTTACAGATATCCTCTGTATTCCTGGGTGGGCATATAAAGGACTGCAAGGATAAAAACTCAATAGGGCCTGTCACCCATAAATCAAAACAGCCTGAGCTGATCTTAAAACAGATGGAATGTAAAAAGGCCAGAATTACACTTCACCCACTTTGTGTACAGAATCACATGTGTTTTTACATACAGAATTACATGTGTTTTTACATACAGAATCACATGTGTTTTTACATACAGAATTACATGTGTTTTTACATACAGAATCACATGTGTTTTTACATACAGAATTACATGTGTTTTTGTCTTTCGAGAGACAAGAAAGCGGATATTGTATCAGATGAATAGAAACAAATTTGTTGCAGTTTTATTTCAACTGAGAAACCAAGACACTATGTGGTTTTCCGTCTTATCCAGTCATATCCAGACATGTGCATCGTTTGAGAAGCTAAGAGTAGTTTGTCATGGTTCATAAGGAGGGCTCTGAATGAACAATGCCAGCAGTTCCTCTGCTTAAAATTCTATTAATTGAATTTACATGTACATATCAATGGCTTTTTCATGGCTCAGGCACACAAAGTCAGTAACCAGATTCACTTATCTTTTCTTTAGTTTGTTTATTTACAAGGGACAATGTATATTAAACTTAATATGTAAATATATATATGTAAATGTGCCAGAGATTCTTATCTGTAAATCCCTTGGTAGATCAGCATAACAACATATAATACAGGCTTTACAATGCAAAAAAACAGTCTACTAAAACAATCTAACAATACATATCAAATACAAATAATAATCTAAACTAATAATAAGGATCTAATAATACAACTACTTATTGCCACTCTAATCTGTGTCTACAACAAATAATAATAATCTAAACTAATGCTAATAATCGAATATGTAATAATCTTGATGCGCTCATCCACAGAGCAGTAACAGCATCTTTGCTGACCTGCAGAAGACACGTCCTTGTACAACAGCCCATCTGAGATTTACTTCGTCTCTCCATTTGGCTTGCGAAGACCGAATTCCTGGCCCTTTCCTCTTCACAGCTGCTCTCAGAGCAAAACCCCCACTCCGCCCCCCCCTTCCCATGCACATCGTGGCTCTTTTCTTGTTGAATCAAGTCAAACATCTGGAGTGAGATAAGTTATCTTCCCCTCTCTTTCTCTCCATCTTCTCTTTGTTCTGTGGGAAGCGCTGGTGAAGCGTTGGCAATGGGGCCAATGCAAGGCCAGCCCAGAGTTCTCATTCGCCTTTAATGGGGTGTCTGGAAGTTACAGGCAGACTTTTGTGTGTGTATGTATGTGTGTGGGTGTATGTGTGTGTGTGGGTGTGGGTGTGGGTGTGTGTGTGTGTGTGTGTGGGGGGGGGGGGGGGGGGTTGAACTTGTTACCTCTCCCGCCCACACCTCTGAAAAATTGAAGGGTTGACTCTCAATGGTGACCCTTTCCTCTGTGTTTTCAGTCCAAGACACGTCACAGGGTTTATCCCTATAAACTGAGGCGGGGAATTTTTTCACAGTACTTAACATGGGAATATTTGCACACATACCACAAAAAGCACCAGATTCAACCCAATCGGTGCACAGCAGTTTGGGAGTGTGCAATCTCAATCAGATTACGGTGTCATAATCTTGTTAAGATACTGTAAGGAAATCAGTTTAATAAAGAGACAAATATGCTGGCTAGTACGTGATGCAGGGTTGTCAACCTGAGGGCTTTTTCTCAAGTGTACAAACTGAAGATATATGACAGACTCTAACCAACAGGGACTAACAACTGCGCGGGAACAAAGAGGGGGGAGAAAGCATCCCGTCTTGCATGGCCATGTGGGAGTTGTTTGTCTCTGAAGACGCCCTTCGCATGCATCACAGCTTCCCCCCAAATCCTAACACACACTCACTCACACACACATACACTCACATCTCCACACGCTTCTCTCTTCCCCAAAACAGGGGATGCAGTTACATCCAATGTGACAAGACTTCAGCTATTCTTAACTTGGGCTCCTGTGGCTGTGTCTTCACTGGCCATAGGGGGGTGGGGGGTGGGCAGATTTGGTGGGAGGGGGTGGTGTGTGTATGTGTGTGGGGGGTGGGGGGGTTTAGAACAGCGTGGGGCTGTAGGCAGTTGCCTGTCGGAGGCTCATCTGACACAGGCTCCTTCTCCCTGCGCTCTGCCTTTGGCTCCGTGAGAACAGACCCCGCCATCTGCCGGGGCTCGCCGCCGCACCCATCAACCGCCAACTGGGCCAAGGCAACAACAACAACAGGAGATCCACTGGCACAGCGTGGAGAGCTCGCACCAGCTCCAGATACCCACTCCAGCTCCAGGACCGCTGCTAGCTCCCTGTGTGTGTGTGTGTGTCTTTGTGTGTGTGTGTGTGTGTCTGTATGTATGTATGTAAGTGTGAGTGTGACACCGTGTGCCTGCATCTGAATGTGAGTGTGTGTGTGTGTGAGAGAGAGAAAGAGAGTACAAGTGCGAGAGACAGTATATGTATGTGAGAGAGTGTGAATTTGTGTGTGTGTGTGTGTGTATGTTCAATCATACATTTGTGTGAGTGTGTGTGTTCTGTCCATCTGTGTATATGTGCATGTCAGCCTGCATGTGTGTATGTGTGTGTGCATGCGCATGTAGTGTGTGAGCATTTGCACGGGGCGTGGGGCAGCGGTGTTGCCAGATTCGCGGGTGATGAAAGGCAAATGTAGCATGTAAAAAGAGTGTGATTGTCTGTGGGCCCCTCTGGAGGATACTGATCCAGACTGACACCCGACAGACAGCTGGGATGGCTGAGGGCCACCTGACTACTGCAGGCCCACAGCCCGAGAAGGGCCCCTGGCTCCCCCACAATCCCTCTGTGTGTGTGTGTGTGTCAGTGTGTGTGAGAGAGAGAGGAAGGGAGAGAGAGAGAGAAAATGAGTGAGAGAAAGGGAATTGGCGAAAAAGAAAGTGGGAAAGGGAGAGAGAAAAAGAGAGAGAGAGAAGGAGAGGGGGAGGAAGCATAAGAGCTTACCATAGGCTTCCACCGCAAACACATTCAACCAGACAAAACCTTAATTAAAACATGTCTTTCAGCACTTTGCTAAGACAATGAGGAGGAGGGGGGGGATGGGGGGGGGGGTCAATTGTGTATATGTGTGTGTGTGTGTGTGTGTGTGTGTGTGCGCGCATGCATCGAAGATCAACACTGCCGCTTTGGAAATGATTGCTATTCTTGTATATGCAAATACAATGCTCTACAAAGGAAATTCTGTTTGAATATTTCAGTGGATATTACCCTGAAGAAATTAAACCCTTAGCCATAGTCGCCCACATGGGTTGTACACCAAAAGAACTTAGGGGCGATAAGACTGTTTCAGGCTGAATGAGCCCAGTGTGATGTTTCTGCATCAGGCGAACTGTGCTTCTGTGTGGATTACTTACACAAGATATTAGAGGCACAATATCAGTGAGAGATTGGGAGGGCGAGTCTATGCACAGGTCATGCTTGACACATTCATAATATCAAAAAAATGCAGTGTAGTTTTATGATGTAAATAATTATATGATATCTGAGTATTTGTCTATATTCAGCTGTGCAGAAAACATGAAAAAATTATTTCAAATAATTAAGTAGTTGTCTGTTTGCTCATGTCCTGAGACGTTCATAACACTGGAAATGCCTTGGACCACAACACTTGTGACCAAGAGCAGACACAGCTGTCTATGTCTGACTTCTCTGACATCTCAGCTGGAACCATTCGACTTTCCATTTGGGCTGTTCACACCAAGAAAAATAACTCTAAATGATTATATGATGACACATTAGATTAGGGTACACATATTCACCACTAACTAGCAGTTACAGTTTTTTTCAAGCTTTTGTCTGACCTTTAGCCTCACTTTCAAAACTCTAAATACAATTAGCCCGCCATCGGTCTGTTCTGTAGCCATTCACTTGTCACAGTTCTTACTGTTTTCACACTATATGCAGTCAATGAATGGATTTCTACAATGCTTACATTTTTTCTTACATACAGGATCACCCCAACACCAAAATGATGTATCTTGTATGTCTTTATTGCAAATGCTGACACACACCATGCCAGAAATATAAATCCGAAACCTTAAATACAATGCAAAACCCTTAGTTCGACAATAACAGCTGCACAATGGTTACATAGATGATCATTCTTGAAAGAACATTGAGCAACAGATAATAATAATAATAATAATAATAATAATAATAATAATAATAATTGTTATTATTATTATTATAATAATGACAATAACAATGACAACAACAACAACAACAACAATAATAATTAACCTAAAAAGGAAAAACAGACAACAGACTGATGTATTTGTTGTACATGGAGTGATTACAGACTGGACAAAAGCATATTAGCAGCTGGAAAGAACTGCAGGCCTATGCATCTGCAACAATTCCAGAAGAATTTCTATGGAACATTCCCTATCTAACATAAAATGACTGACTCATTTTTGCACACAAATCTGGAAACACTCACACAAATATAATTGGTAAAGTTTTGAAGTCAATGTAGTCCATGAAGTCATTTATGTGAAATATATGAAAATGTTTCGGAAATGCCATGACTTGTTAGTATTTTGAAAGTTAATGTACTATGACTGACACCATGTTCTCTGTGTAAAAAAAACACATGCTAGTATTTGGTAGAATTATTTGATTTTAAGGCAGATTGTTTTGCTGGTGTTAGCGTGTATAGAGAGAAGTTTTTAGCATTTTGAAATGTAGACTTGGTGTTTTGTTAACAAAATGTGCTTTTCATAAGAAAACTAACTGTTTGGCTAATTGTGTGATAAAGGTGTTTTGCTGTGTTAAGGGTTTAGATTAGTATAGGTTAATGTTTGTTAGCGATTGAAAAACTAGTAACATAATAGTTATTCCAAGTCACTTACTAATACCTTATTCTGCATGAGCTTATTCTACCCATAGTAGACCATTAACTATAGAATTTCATTCCAATAAAAACTCCTAATTACTGCTTATTCATAGCAAGTTAGTTAACCTCAGCCTCTGCACGCAACAAGATAGCACTACCACCGATCAGAGCAACGTCAGCAAAACAGCAAATACATGCTTATTTGAAACAAATGACTTGACTACAAACTTGGGAGAAGAGCTACTGAGGCCTATGGCTTGTGGCTAGAGATACCAGATGAGCAAAACTATTTGCTACCGCTATGGTATGTCTAGATTTCTAGGCTATACCTTAAGTGAAGGCCTCTAATGACAGAAGTATAAGTTGAATGAATATAAGTTGAATTCTCCAATAAGGGCTAAAGAAAGACTTTCACTGCAACAACCCACAGTCTTTAGGACATAGAAAAGTCAACAAAATGAGAGATCATAATGTATATAGATGAGTTTCAGACCTTCCAAATACTGTCGATTAAAATATTTCAATATAATACGTATTTCGTTATATTCTTGTTTCTGTTCTGTTCTGTTATGATCATCATAATCATTTATTGTTAGTGTATCCACCTGGAAGGAGATTTGTGTAGGTCTGCCATTAATGTTGATTCAAGTAGTCTGCTGTGCTTTCCTCCTGTGGTCCTTTGAAGGTGTCTGGCCATGTTTCAGAAGCTGCTTGAAAAATGAACCATCTGCACAGCTTCCCACCAGCCATTTCAACTTTTGCCATTACATCAGTCTGAATAGTTTCAACTGTTTGCATACAACACAATTTTTTTTATTTAATCAAAGCTAATTGGAATTTGATTGGGCACTAGAACACTAGTGATGGTGTGCAAACCTAGACTTGTGTGGGCTGTGTGTGCCCCATATGGTCAGGTCCACACATACTCTGCTGTTTGGTGCTCTTTCACATAGCAGATGATTACTTCTTGTTAGTGTGCATATGAAGAGCTCAACGCTAGTCAGTAACCTGACCGGCTTCTGGCTCTACATAAAGCAGACCGAGACAATGCACATTGTTTATTGAACTCTATAAATAAATCCAATTCAAGCGAAACAAATATGGCCGTATATTATTACATGCAAATGCCAATACTGGAGCTGCCTAGTAGTCTACACAAAGGAAGTCTTCCACCAAGAGAGTGCACTCAAGTCTTTGGTTCTTTTTGTTTTGTTTTTTTTTTTTGTTTAAAGCAACACTGTGTAACTATTTGAGGTATCCTTCATCCCTCTGAGGTATCAGACAATTTGTTTTGATACCATCTCCAAATCAGTTTGGAGGACATATGAATGAAGGGTCATTCCCACCCTCCCTTCCCATCCCAGATGCACTGTGCAGGTCTGGGTAAAAGAAAGAGAAAGGGTAGAGAAAACCACCACAATGAACAAGAAAAAGTTGTGCTGACTGGATTGCCATCTAATACCAATTAGCATCTTGTAGCAGCGCCTTTCATGCGCTTGAGAATAGTTGTAGGGTTTTGTGGACATCAGAGTGGCTAGATCACTAGTTTTACACCATTTATGTTTTCTTTAACAATAAATGCCACAACAGCTGCAGGCGTATGATCTGAACACTGTTTGGGTTTTCAGCAAGCCCAAGAGCTGCAAAGTGCTGCACATGGGTGAAGCTCCCTACAGTACAAGAGGAGAAAGCAGAGAATCGGGTCTACAAACCCGCAGGGTTTGTAAATATTAATGAACTCCTCGCCACTTGGGGATTCTGTCACTCTCTCTCTCTCTCTCTCTCTCTCACTCTTCATTTTTCTGCCCGTTTGTTTAATTAAAAGAGCTCATTTTAGAGAAATTAATGGTTGTCTGTTGCCCGTGGGGCTTGCTCACAGTGTTAAGACTGTGGACTTGACATTTAGCTGATGTGTGTCTGTATGTGCGTGGTTGGGGGGGTTGGTTGTCATAGTAGACTCAGGCCAGATCTCTAAATGTTCAGGCGTTTGCCCCCCAAAGCCACGAACCACAAGGCTGGAGTTGTGATCCACTCTGTGTCCCATACATCTATCCTATGCCATGTTTAATTAGACAGAAAACCCTCATTAGAATTGAAGAAAACACTTGGCAAGCCACATCAACATTTTCCCTAGTGTCTTGTACATTTATTTTTAATTCAATGCCATATTTTGCTTTAAACTAGATTTTTGCTTTGATGTAGTATCGCCCTCTGAGCCCTCCAGAACAGTTGAAGCCAAACGTGGGATTATTAGATAGCATTTTAGGTAATCCCATACTAACTGATCTAAGTACAGTTCTAAGGCCCATTCTAACTGATGTACGTATAGTTCATTTTTAGTGTGAAAAAAAATCACACTGAAAATTTCCTAAATTTTCATCCTGAGATATTTTTGTTGAGAGATTGCATTTTGTTGAGAGATTGCATGATCTCATTACAGCACAATCTACACCACCATCTATGTAATGTGATATCAGAAGTGGAATCTCCAAAGGTCATAAAAAAGTGTGTTAAGGCTCATCTGAAATGTGAATGGCGTCTCCTGAAATTCTGTGAACGCAGCAGCAGCAGAAACAAAGCCACGCAGCCTGAAAAGACTAACGTCATCCTGTATGATGAAACAAACGGGGCCTAAGGCAGCCTACGACTTCACACTGTGCCTGGCGTCATTTTTAATAACTGTGACAAGGTATCAGATATACTCATCTTCTCCTGAACAATAACAAGGATAAACAGGATTTCTGTCGCGAGGAATTAGTGCCACACTCCTCTACCACTTTCCTCTCCTTTTACTCTTTTATTCTTACTATCTGTTTTTTTGTTTTTTTAATCGTTTTAATCGAAACATTCAATGTGAGCCACAATTCAAATCACACTGGGCGGCTGCTTCAATGTGTACTAGTTTTCTCTTCTCTTTCTTCCTTTTTACACGCATACACACTCTCTCTCTCTCCTTCCTCCATCTTTTCATGAGTATTGTGAGGCCGACAGATTTCTTGGAGAATAGGAGCCTTCTCAATCCCTCTCTCCATTTTTAATTGCTTTCTGGATGGTAACAATGGCGTCATTTCACTAAGAGCCAGACCACATACAATAATGATTTCTCCACTGGCCTGTCCTACTTACTTCCATGTTTGAGAAACTTTTTAATTCAAATATTGCAGCGTAGATTAATTGTCTGATATGTAAAAGCATTGTTCTGCATACTAATTCTACAGCCGTTTCCTTTTGTGCCGAGCGTGTCTTTTGATGCGGGCCTAATTAACGAGGAGATGTGAGCCTTTTTTATGACACGTAAGTGCATAAATGAGCTAATTACCATGCCTATTGGATGGACGAAACTGACCAGTAATGGGAGTCGTCACTCAGGTTCATTTCTCGGAGGTTAAAGGACTGCAACAATGGACTGCCTCTTCAAAGGAGAGAAAATATCAATGGGCTCTACATTTTGTGATTAATTCCGTCAAAAGGAAAACATGGACCTTGTATTTTGTACCTATAACCAAAGCATACTCTCTGCCTAAAGAGGAAAAAAAAAGCTGATGCAAAAGAATCAGTTAACATTTACACAAATGTAGCAGATGACTTTTATTCCTTGTGACTCTTTGCCTAGACTACCTCAGCAACAGTCGGCAAGCTCGAGCCTGATGTAGTGGCGCCCTCTGGATGCTGAAGGTGGGTATTACTGTGTGACAGAGACAGCAGGGTGAGGAAAAACATAACAGCAACAGAGAATTCCGGTCAAGAACTCTCAGCTAAGACAATTTGCATTTTATCTTTGTTAGCATCCCATCCGATGCCTGCTAACAAGCAAAAAAGTGTTAAAAGAGCGTGAGTGTTACTTTTCACGCACACACTGGCTCTCATCATTAGCACATCTCTACAGAGACATGGTGCAAATGTGCCAATACAAGTGTGTGTGTGTGTGTGTGTGTGTGTGTGTGTGCTCATTAGGCTGTTTTAGCATGTTTTGGCACCTTCACTGTGGCACCTGAGAGCAGATAGGGAGAGTGTGGTTGCTTTCTGTCCCGTGTGAATAATGCAGGAAAAGCTCACCTGGGCTGCTTCTGAGGAATGGGCTCCAGCCCCAGGGAACTGCTGATGAGAGAGAGGAAGAGAAAAGAGGGGATAGAGGGAAAGAAGAGGAAGAAAAGGAGAGAAAGAGGTAGTGAGAAACAGAGACACAAAAAGAGAGAGAATTAAGGGAAAAGGGACCAGCAAAAGTAGGCAAAAGAGTGTGTGTGTCCAACAGACAGACAGACAAAGAATCACAGGGAGAGAAGGAAAGAGAGAGAGAGAGCAAGAGAGAGAGAGAGAGAGATCATTTTTATACATGTACTTTGGCAAACCTGCTAACACACACCTTGAGCACACTCAAGAACTATACCCTTACTGAAACATCTGAACTTTTGTGAATGTGAAACTAGCCCAAAGGACTGACCAAAGGAATGAGAGGGAGAAGGCAGGAGAGCGGAGAGTGAGAGTATTTGAATGTGAAAATACTGACACTCTCACACACATTCATATTCACAGTCATACACAATGCATGACTTTGGACAACTTTTAATGGCAAAGCAAAATCTCTACAATTCCAGGGTAAATACTCTAATACTCAAATACCCTAATAATAACATTTTATAAAATTCTTTCATCTTTGACATACTGTATGTTTTGAATGT
This sequence comes from Tenualosa thibaudeaui, assembly GCA_027481765.1. Taxonomy (NCBI): domain Eukaryota; kingdom Metazoa; phylum Chordata; class Actinopteri; order Clupeiformes; family Clupeidae; genus Tenualosa; species Tenualosa thibaudeaui. Next base: position 11,756,562 of record JAIFZK010000023.1, on the reverse strand, counting down.
TGTAATGCTTATTGGAAAAAAATCTGAAAAGTTTTACTTTACTATATTTCTTGAGTTAATTGTATACTTTTACTCCACTACTACATTTCCAGTTGGCAGCATAGTTACAAGTCACACATGAAATTGAATTTGGTTGTCAGTTGATTAGACTAGATTCATTAGATTACATTTACATTTAGCAGACATTGTTATCCAAAGCGACTTACATTTGTCAACTACCAATTACATCAGGGCCAGTCTCCCCTAGAGCAACTTAGGGTTAAGTGCCTTGCTCAAGGGCTCAGTGGTAACAGCCGAGATTCAAAACCACAATTTCCAAACTACTAGCATACTAGCCAGGTTGTCTAACCGCTACGCCACCACCACCCAGATTAGAGTCAATTTTATTGTCATTACACATGTATGAATACAGAGTATGAAATACAGTTTAGCATCTAATCAGAAGTGCAAATAACAGAAAGTGCAATATGTACAGTATGTGCAGTATGTACAGTTAAGAGCAGTTATGTACAGATAAGGGCAGTATTAAAAGTGGGAATAGATATGTGTGGATTATGTACAAATAAATTATGGTGGGAATAGTTATGTGCAGATTATGTACAAATAAGTTATGGGAGCAGTTATGTACAGATAAGGGCAGTAAAAAGATGGGTATTAACTAGTATTGATTTACAAAAAAGCAATGTGCAGATAAATTAGTATTGATTTACAAAAGAGCAAAGTGCAGATGAAGTATGTTAATATCCAAATGTTCTATACTATACATAGGCAAATCTACAGATGTACAAATATACAGATGTAATATGGACAAATATACAGGTGTGTAGATATATTAATGTATGTACATACAGATGTATATACAGATGTATATATGTGTAGTAGAAGGCTTTTTTTTTTTTACATTTTCAGAAGTTTGTTAAAAGCTACATGTTTTTTTTAGCTTAGGAAACAAGCATTCTTGTTTTAACTGGTTAAAGCATTTGGGTCAACTCAAGTTGTTGTAAATGTGTTTTAAATGCATTTCAAACTAGATCTTGTTGTTAGAGGGCTTCACATACATTCATTTGGTACAAACATGATGAAAATCTGACATAAAATGAGCAAGTAAGGCTACCAGTATCTAAAGCACTACAAAACATAGCTAACAGGGCATATTTGGTAGGTGTTTTGGTAGGTGTCTCTACCTTCTCACAGACCCTGAAGGTAATGCAAATGAGGGTTAGGACTTCATCCAAGCATATCTAGATAGTTGAAGAGTTATTTTCTAATTTTTATTTATTTAACATTTTACTGAATGCATGGCTGGTTTTCATTCTTGTATCATATTTCATTAAAAAATGGGATGTGGGCTTAAATTGGAACACCCATGCAATCTGAAAAGATATCTCATCTGCAAACCATGTCAACATTGTTGAAAAACTTTTAAAATTTACATTTTGGTGGGCTAAAAGGTATGACTGTGTGTGTGTGTTTGTGTGTGTGTGTTCAGTCCTCATGTAGATTTCGGAATTGTTATATCCTAGTGTGTGTATTTGTGTGTGTGTGTGTGTGAGTGTATGTTTGTTTGTGTGTGTGTGTGTGTGTGTGTGTGTGCGTGTGCGTGTGTGTGTGTGTGAGAGAGAGATAGAGCAACTGGGTTACAATCTACTCACTCTGGTGCTCCATATGTGGGCAGGCCTAGGTGTCTACAGGGGAACTTGGATAAGGAGTCACTTCCTGAGCATGCTGCTTAACAGAAGAGAGGAGTTACTGCTATCTCTGCACAAAGATTATACATAGATGATCCTTTGTGCCTTTTAAGGTGTGGTAATCAGTTTCAGTGAATGGGTGAAGTGGTTACCTTTAATGTCAGCCCTGCCCTGTGGAACAATCAGTTTGAGGCCACGCTGGACAGTGAAGCGCACAATGGTATGTTCATCTGGAAACACCATCATAATCACAGTCACAGACACATATGCTTGCTCTCTCTCTCTCTCTCATACACACATGCACACACACACACACAAACATATACACATACACATACAGATACACACACAAACACACACACAATAACACACACACACACTAGGATATAAGAGACAATTCTACATGAGGACTGAAGTCGTTGTAGCTCCATTCTCAGTACAGAATTGAATCAGAATTGAATTGAATTGAATGAAGAAACTCATTCTTACACTCAGTCTTATACATACAAACTCACCTGTCAGAGAAACAATGGTCTTGACTTTCTTGTACCAGTCATCCTTTATGTTCATAAGATCAGCCTCCGGAGTGGGTACTCTCTGTTCCCCCGTCTGTGGTGTCTTCACAGCTTTCTCCCCGAAAAGCTTGTTCATCACCCGATGTGCACAGAACCTATGGGATGAAGGTGGCTAAGTAATGAACACCATAAAAATCATTTTAAATCATTTATAAACAATGAACAAACTTAAACAACAAATCCCATTTGAAAACAAATAATGTAATCATGAAGGACAGACATTTCAAATTTCAAATTTTAGTTTCAATTTTATCTATAGCCTGATTAAACCAAAAATGGACCTGCTAGTAAATCTGAATTAGAATTGAAATATATGATGAATATAACTATGAACTGTTTATGGTTAAACTATGGATGTGTATTGACATTTGATTTAGGTTAACAACTACAGTTAAGACAAGAAAAGTTTACAAGATAAATATATTGTTAAAGAAATACTCTTGAGCATTTCAACCCATAGCTCTGTTATTCAATATCAGCCAAGTTTCTTAGCTGAGTCAAGTCCGACAGCACTCAGTGACCCCGAACAATGAGGCTATGGGTTGAAATAGTCCTGCTATCCTTTAATATTGCTAAAGATGAGTGCTGGAGGCCTCACTTCTTCCAGCAGACCATCAGAATGGGGAAGACAGTCACAATGGCCAGGTAAAAGAGAGTACGGTCCACCCTGCCAGACTGGAAGAGCTGGAGGATGCTGTCTCTTTGGGATTCTGAGATATTTATCTGCAAAGACACAGCTATGTCACACACAAAAGTGTTTTAACCATTACATTCATACATACAACATCCCAAACTTTCATATTTTTTCACATGTTCATTATAGATCTAAAAGATTTCAAAATGTAATAAATCCCAGTGCATGACAGAATAGCAATCAACCCAAGAATATGTTTATACATATTCATTATACTTATGAAAGATTTCAAAAGGTTCCCCGATTTCAAAATAAATGCCAGTTCATCACAGAATAGCCATTTAAAGTAATTTATACAACAGTGACTCCTCCTGGTCAAATGAAGCACTGCATCCTAACAGGCTGGCTGAGGTTAATACATGGGTGAGGTCAATAAATGGTTTTGTTTTTTTAGTTTGCATAAAACACTGACCTGAGGTACATGATGCAGCTTATATTCAGGAAATTAATGTATTTAGAAAGGGCCCTAGAATTCTCACTTGAAGGCTCAGGAGGATGGCAGTGGAAGGAGTTGTGTTCAGACAGACTGAGTCCCTGGTAATCAGACCTACCCTGAGTTTTGGTGAGAACTCAGACTTGAGGAAGAGTCTGATTATCATGTCGGCCTTCTGGTGAAGCATGGTGAAGTCATTCTCCCCATACAAGCCAGCAACAGCCATAGCTGTCCCAGAGTCAGCAAGACTCCGAAACCTTTATTTACAGTCACATGTGAATTAATTGAGGTGCCACTTTTATCCAAGGTGACAAAAGAGCGAAGAAAATGCAGCTACAAGCAGACCTTACAGTACCGATCCTACAGCAGCATCAAATAAATAATATCTTAAAGGAGAAATGCAGCATGAATCATTCCACAGCTCTGTTGTTCAAGGGGGCATAGGAAAATAAAACTGAAAGTAAATTACTGTGCCCCATTCAGTAAATGTTTGTTTTGGTCGGTTCACTATTCAGTCTATGTTGTTTCAAATGTTCTCATTCTTCTTCCTACTGTCAGCACTCGGTGACCGGTGGGCTATACATTGATTCACAACAGATTTCTCCTTTAAGGCGTTTACTTGCATTGCATTTAATACAGCCTTTATATGTGGTAGAAACATTATCATCGGAGACTACATATTTATATAGCGCATTTCGGGAAATAAAATGACATCAAATGAAAATAGTAAATGATAGAAAATAAAAACATAAATGATAAAAATAGTAAATAACAGTAGATAAAGTCATAAAATGAAGTAAAAGTTAGTGAGAAGTTAGAAAAAGTTAGAAAAGTGATCTCAATTGTCACATCAGTCTCATAAATTATTTCTGTTCAGTCCTCTTTAAATGAAGGTCTACCTGACATGTCCATAGATGTGTTAGTATTTCAGACCGTAAATAATATAAAATATTATTTAATGCAAATTAATAAAGATATCACTTAACTAAATTTAATAGAGAGTGACACAGACCTTGTTAACTCTAATGTGATGTTACACAATCTCACCTCTCACATTCCAGAAAGAAGGAAAGATCATTGACCAGGAAGTCCACAATCACAGGCTTGTGGTTGATAAGGCGTGTCTTGAGGAAGGAAGCGTCCTCATCTCTATCTTTGGACATGTGTGTCTTCGACGTGTCTAGTGACGAAGGACTTGGGCTCACTCCATATGCTGCAAGAGGCCGGCACTGATCAGCTTATCCACGACCCGCTGTGCCACCTTATGCCAACGCTGTCTATCTACCGCGCCAACACAGTCAGACAGGGCAGGGTACTTACGCTCAGAGTAGACCAGGTAGTACTGTCGCAGGTACTGCTCAAACTCAGTACGGGTGGTACTGCTGGTCATTCCAGCCTGGAACTTGCACACACCTTTGATGAAGCAACTCAGAATGGTCCAGACATTTTTCTGTTGGGAGAGGGACACAATTGGATGGCTGCACAGGAAGACAGAGATGAACTGGAAAATGGATACTAACATTTGATCAACAAAATGTCTGAGAACATGATGTTATTATGTAATTATTTTGGGTAATTTTCAAGTAACCTCTATAGCTAAATACAAAAAACCCTCAAATATGTCATTATTTACATCATTAAAATTATGTAAATAATAATAATAACAATTATAATAATAATAAACACTGACGGATTGACTACATTGTAATGTTATTGGACAATATTTTGGAACTATTATGATGCTTAGCTAAAACCATGTAGTCTATCATGGTTACTACTAATTGTACTTTTCCCCCCTTGAGTCGTGAATCTACCCAAGGTTTCTTCCTAGACTAACTAACATAAGGGAGTTTTTCCCTGCCCCGTTGCTCTTGGGTGCTCCTTGCTGTAAAGCGCCATGACACAATACTATTGTAAAAGTCGCTGTATAAATATAATTATAATTATAATTGAATTGGATTGAATTGAATTGAATTGAAAAATACCAGGCATCTTCACAGTCTAATGCATGTAAAATAAGATCCACTTTGCATGGAATTGCCCGACAATTCACTTTTAGGGTGTAGCTATGGCTACTATATTCACCTTTAGGGTGTGGCTATGGCTACTATATTCACTTTTAGGGTGTAACTATGGCTACAATATTCACGTTTAGGGTGTGGCTATGGATACAATATTCACTTTTAGGGTGTGGCTATGGCTACTATATTCACTTTTAGGGTGTAACTATGGCTACAATATTCACTTTTAGGGTGTGGCTATGGATACAATATTCACTTTCAGGGTGTAACTATGGCTACAATATTCACTTTCAGGATGTAGCTATGAATCGTGGCCTCGGCTAGGCTCGGCTCCTCCTGAGCCAGCGGCTAGTGAGTGCTTCTTAGTAGGCTCTTTCACTCTGCTTGAATGACCACTGTTAAAACACCTCCTGCTCACTCACCAGCTTTGGATTTATTTTGCCTCTTATCACAGAGCTCAATCCTGATCACATTACACTTTTATCTCAACACGGTCCTTACAATCAGTTACTTTCAAAGAAACATCTAGAGTTTTCCATTCATTTTGTGGACTCACACTTTTCTGTTACTATACTGTACACTGGGCCACACATGTCTAAAACTGGAAAAAAAATCATGGCTATACTACAGGACTTGAGCAAGCTGAAAATATAAATGCAAAGTGTATCACCAGCTTGTTTTTAATGATGCATTCTCTAACAGTGGTATCTGGCACAACAGTGGGACAGGCAGGGAAGATGTCCTGGTACTGCTTAAACCTGCCACCATAGAAACAAAGCTTTATATATATACTGACAAAACCAATACAGACAAGTATTGCTCATCACATTTTTCTTATGCACTGTATGTGACAAGTAATTATGTGCATAAAAAGTCATAGATTTAAAACTGACAAAAAGTATTGCAATGATAGACAAGAAAGTAAACATCCACTGAAGTCATTAACTCAAGAAGCGTATGGACACTTAATATTTAAGACACTTAGGAAGGCTTGACTTTAAAGAAGGGAGGTAAACTACTGTACCAAGCCCAGAGATTACCATGTAGCTTCGAGGGACTTGTTGACCACATCCTGGATGGTGTAGAGGAGCTCACAGCTCACTGATCTCATGGTACCCACCTTGCTAATTATCTCCGCACTGCACTGCAGGAAATCCACTGCAAGGGATGGTAAAGAGACATGTTCACCACATACATAGCAATCACTAACAGGCTACACATGCAGTGGGGTAACCAGCAATTAAGGTTGATTTGATTTGATTTAAATCACAGCAATTTGATTTGTATAAATGCAGAGAATCCTACTAGCATCGTCCCGCCGGAAATACTTCTCCAAGATGGTGTGGATTTTTCTTCTCTGGATTCTGGTGCCCTTTGGAGTCGGCTCGATGGAACGCAAGCGTTCCACTTCCTGGATGAAGAGCAGAGGGCCATGGGCGTTATGGTAGCGCAGGTAGCGTTTGAAGTAGTCAAGGTGAGTCGCGTTTCTGAACAGGTCTCCATAGTGTCTGTTAGGAAATGCAATGATGCTGTGAGCACTAGTATCATGATAAGACATAGACACAAGTTACATTTGGAAGTATACTTCTCAAAGTGGATGAGACTTAAACCTTGGCCTCATGGATGGAGAGTGGTAAAAACTGTTTTCCTTCTTCAAATCTTTTCTGGTCGGATTGGCTGATGACACGTTTCTGGAGGTGGGTCTGTCTGATTTGTTTGACAGAAAAAAATTATATTCCTGTTTACCATGACAAAATGTTACTTCAACCACTGTTTGAATGAAGAATGTTTTTTAGGGTGCATTCACACTAGGCCCTTTTGACCAGGCCCGAGTTCATTTGGACCCTTAGTTTGGTTCGTTCTGACAGTGTGAATGCAGTCTCACCAAACTCGAGTGTGGAGCCAGGACCAGACACGAGTCCATCAGAAAGAGGTAGTCTGGGGTATGGTTTGCTTATAGTACAAACTCAATGACAGTCCTGTGTTTCCATTCTTTGCTATATATGGTAAAATCAAGTAAAGAATATGTTTGCTAAACACATCTGTGTCAAGGTGACAAGTGTCAACCTGGGACATGTCATTTGTTTAGTGTTATGGTGTTGCTACATATGGGCATATTTACAGTCAGACTAAAGTGGGAAGGGTCTGTTTAGCTTTTCAACCTTGGTGTTCTAGTTGCTTGGGTGACAGCCCTCAGTTCACACATATTAAAGTGACAGTTAATCATTTGGGTGTTGGAAGCGACTGTGAGGTTTCCACTGTGGCATAAGATTAGAAAACAAAATAAAGACAGCTCAGGCGTAATCATCTATATAACATCTCTTTTACAGTGGAAGTAAAATAAAATAAAATATTTTGTGGAATATCTTCACTTCTAGTGACATGTAGAGTGATTCTTGTCCAATCAGAAATTAATTATTAATACCAGACACCAGACCTAACTGCTGTATAGCTTATATACTCTCTCTCTCTCTCTCTCTCTCTATATATATATATATATATATATATATATATATATGTACATACAACTGCATACTGCATATAACTATACTGCATACAACTATATACAGTTGTAAAAAAAAGTTGGGTTGTACAGAAACTAAACTAAAGTAAATATAAATGTAAATGTAAATGTAAAGTAGAAAAGACACACAGGCCCCAATCCTACTCATAACAGCTTTTAAATGCCTCCAAAGTCTCTGTTGCTCCTTGGGAGCTGGCTCATACCTGATGGGGGTATTTCCTTGCAGTAGAGATGGTAGCTGACACTTATCCTCTCTGCAGCCACTTTGGGGAACTTTAAGGCCAGCTCCTCAAACGGCAAATCAAACATATCTGCACAACAGAAAAAATGGCTGCCATTTGCTATTTTAATAGATGGTGTGACAATCAAACAAATCAAATACCCTTTGAATACCAGCCCTAATACCGTCGGAGTACTAAAAATGTATTAGCTGTGATTTGTAAGATTTAATAAGACATTCGACTATGTAAAAAGACTTCGACTATGTAAAAGAGCATAGCATGTGAAAAAGTGAACTTTTTCACACATTTTCACTGTCAGCTCAGCCAAGGGACATACAATGGCCCTCTTTCTTATTACCAGTCTTTTTATAGTGCAGGTGAATAGACCCTCCTCTGGTTACGTCTTCCAGTGTCAGGAGCACCCATGTCTCATCAGAGAGGGGCTGTATATCTGTATACCCACAGCAACTGTGGCAGAGAGCCAGGGCCTCTGTCGTGTGCCGGAGCTGCTGCTCTGGGTTGTTGACCCCTCTAGAGGGCGCTGTCTGCATTCTGGTGACTCCAGCTGACTGCAGACTGCCAAACTAGACCAAAACAGATAGACATGATCAGCATAAGTTGGATTACACAAGCGCACACATTACACCTACATTGCATGTAAATATGCTATCAGTACGCCTCCACAAATAACTATAACAGCGATGGTGGAAAATACAATACGGGTAATATAAGGGGTAGATTTGGTTACTCTGGAAACAAGAAATTTCTAATCAATAGCACTTACGAGATGCAAGCTGAACTTTGTATCCTCTTCTTCCAAAAATGAGTCATAGGATAGGCTGAGAACCTACCAATGTAAACATCATCAAGATTTCAATCACATTCTGTTTAATCTAGATTACAATCATTAATATGCATTTAAACACTGGTTGAAACATTATTCTCACATAAGATTTAAGACTCTATCTACTGAATAACTTCAATTGTTTTTGACATCTTAGTTGGTTTAGCTTTCTGTTTAGTTAGCTAAGATCCAGATATTTTGGAACTCTTCTTGGCTCTGTGATCAGCATGTAAAATTTACACAGTTTGACTCTATTAACTAGCTGGGAAACCTCCAAAGACAAATCCATTACAGCTTGCCAAATATTCGGTGTGTGTTCTGTATATTAATAGAACAGGATGGACTCCTGTGGACACTAAAACTATGGAACGGCTAACATCCACAACAGCAACTTGGAAAGAAATTGCTTTCTCTCAGTGATGAGGTCTGACAGATTAATCATGACTTTGTAACTCTGATATCAACACTTTGCCTTTCAGTACCTTGCAAATGTCATGCTTTGCTGCATAAATCCATGGAATAGCCTTTCCAGAAGGCAGGAGCTCACGTAAACGGGCACAGGTTTCATTCTGTATCGACAACATCGCCACAGCGTCTCCTCCCAAGAATGCTTCAGCTATCCTCCGGGCCACGACCTGTTTCTGCGCGTATAAGGAGTCCTCGGTCTCGGGCTTCAGCAGGAGGCTGAGGAGTAGCTCCAACTCCCTCCAGAGAGACAGGTGAAGCAGTGGGCCCTCCAGGCCCCTGGCCTCCAGAAACGCCCCATAGGGCCTACCGGCCATCTCGTCAGCAGACAAGGCTGGCGCCATGTGGGCAAAGTCAAGAGCATCCAGGGGTGGCGTGGGCACGTTGATGTCGGTAGGTACATGCATGGCAGGGGTGCCCATACAGACGTGTGGTACATCCACATCAGGAAGCACCTGGTCTTTCCCAGCTTGGGAAACCTGGATGGATGGCTGGAAGCCCCCTGCTGCAGGGTGGATAGTGGTAGGTGAGATCAGATTACACTCTTTTTGGTGTGTAGCACTGGTGCACCTATCCAGACATGCTTTGCCATCCAGAGGAAGCCACTGACACACGCTTGCAGTCTCCTTTTGTCCTCTGGCTCCAGCGTTGGCTTCATGACTTTTCCTGGAGCTCAGATGAGATCTCCAGAGCTGCTTCTTGCTGAGTTTTGAGTCATACAGAAAGTAAGGGCTAATGGCTGACTGTTCTAGCTGACTCTTCTCCACCTCGTGCCTGACGGGGGACTCCAGAGGCTCATCACAGGTAGCCAAGCGGACGTATTCTTCCACCAGAGACCTGCACTCTGCCACGCGACCCAGCGAGGCCTTGCAATGGTTCAGGAAGTGAGGTGTCCAGTAGTCCTGGAGCCGACGCATGGCCTGAGCCCTCATCCTCCACAGCATCTGCTGTTTGCCATCCTCTGAGTGATCACCAGCCAGAACCTCCAATGCCTCAGCTAAACACAAAACCCACAGCAAGACAAAGGTTAATTAATATCTACCGTAGAAAATAACCAGTTTGCACACTGCTACACCACTTCTCTATATAAATACCATATTGACCCATACTACATTATACTACACCATACTGCACTACTTTCAAGGACAAGGACATGGCTTAAATTGCACAAAATATTTTATTCAAAATCACTTACAAGAGATTGAAGATACATCATGTTTATTCATCAGTATTGTATTCCCTGATTGTTGGACGCATGATTTTGAGATCACTGTCATGCTTTGTCACTTTGTCTGTGCTGTACTGTTCAGTCGTAGAATGTAGAAGAATGTAGTAGAATGCTGCTATCTTTATTCTATGTTGATTATGTTGTACCATATAGTTACAGTTATCACTCATATCAGGACACGATATGATGCAGTGACATCCTGTCCTGTTCTGACCTGGGGAAATGCGACAAGTGGCCATGATGCCGGAACCTTCTCTGAGGTGGTTCAGCTGGGTCACGGACAACAAGGCACGGTAGTGGACACTCGGAGTAGTCCCCTGCTCCTGCCTAGCCAGGCTCAGCAACCTGCTCACTCTCACACTGAACAGGACCAGCTCTTCCCCTGCACACACCACCAACAGGCACAGAGACAAAGCAAATACATTCACAATCTACAATCAATGACTAAATCCCAAGTTAAGAGTGTGTGTGTGTGTGTGTGTGTGTGTGTGAGAGAGAGAGAGAGAGAGAGAGAGAGACCATCTCACCGCATGTGCCCACAATGAAGGAGCTGAAGCGTTGCATGCCCCTCACACTGCCCACACACCTCCCCAGTAGCCACTGATCTGCTCTGCTCCATGCCTGCCCCTCTGTTGTTCACAACATTCAACATTCAGGACATTCATTTGTCACGTACAGCATAATCACAGCAGCACAATCGGTATGTTGATATGAGCTGTTGATAATGTCACTGACTCACAATCAGTCAACCCAGGTTCAGTTCTTCAGTTCAATTCATTGCTCTCAGTGAAAGAGTCTGCTAAATACCAATTAAGTTTAGCTTTAACTTTAGCAACTAGCAGTAAAATGACAACCTGGTCAACTCTATTGGTAGCACAAAACTGAGAAATGGGCCAATTAAAAGACAATGATTAACCAATGTGTCAGATTGACAAACCCCAGAAGACACTTCCACCAGTGGGAGCATTACTCTGTCTGTGGATGATCAATAACCTTGAGACTGATATTTGATCATATTATTACTGGTTATCTGAAAACTGTCTTTGTCTCTTATTGTTCAGAACTCAGGAGATAAGATTTGCAGGCTATAGATTAGGCTATTGATTTTGATGTGCTTATCAACCGTTTTCATGATTTAAAGATCACCTTACAAGAATTCACTTATCAACTATTGTCAAGAGAGATTTACCCTGATTCATTTATGTATGAATCAATGTTGTCTTGTGTATACAAACAGAAATATATTATTTTATGTGAAGCTACTACAACAATTTACCTTTGGTTTGAGAAAACGGAAACTGCAGTATCTCTGTGCATAGCAAATAGTGATGATAAAGTTCAGTTTGTTTAAACAAGGTCAGTCGCTGGGATGCCAACCATTGCAAAAACCCTGCTCCATTCACTGGCTACAGGGCACATACAAATGATTGTTATTGATTGACTGATAAGAGCAACTTTTAGCTTATTCTATTTGCATGAAATGAATGGATGAATAAATGAATGAATGAATGAATGAATGGGCCTACTTGGGAGAGCTTAACTTCAGGACACAGAACCCACTTGTTGTCTTGAAGAAGGTACAAAGGGGTCTGTCCAAAAACCTTCAGTATAATAATAATAATAATAATAATAATAATAATAATAATAATAATAATAATAATAATTAAAAACATGACAGAACATTTCACTGAAAAGATGTGGCAAATCGTCTAATTTCAAAACATAACAAAATTACTAACAGGAAGGTTCAGGAAGGTGTTGAAGAAGTCCACAAATACTTCATCTTTCAGTAGTTCTGATAAAGTTCTTTCATCTTCTTCCCCTGGAAGATAATGTTCATTCTCAGTTAGTGCAAGTTGCTCACAAACAAGCTGACAGTGTGATCTTTCAGACGATGGCAATACACATCAATCATCTGTAACCATCTGTAAGATAACTAGACAAATTGAGCTGTACTAAAAATATGTTTAATGGAAGTTTACATGTTACTACTATTCAACTTCCCAGTAACCCACTAAAACAGCTGCTTGAACCTTCCGTCGATTTATTCTCTTTCATGACTCAAAATCCACAAGGAGGCCTAGATTGCAATTCACTTAATCACATATTTCACTGTGCCCAAAACCGCGATGACTGTGAACTTCATGACGATGACTTCTATACGAACACCCAATCAGTCATCTATGACGCAATAATCCGTTTCTTCTGTTGTTCTTCTATTTTACGTAATTTTTTGAACTATGAAGCAACACTTTTTGCTGAGGTGAGTCAGTCCTCTGAACAATATTTGTTAATATCACTGTTGTCTATTTTCCAGTTTTTTATAGCCCATCCGGCCTCCAACAAATTCCACAGGGAATACTGTGATTATTCTTATTTGTGTAGTCTTAACTTCCATAGTCATAGTCATTGTTTAGTCCGTTTATGGTCCTAATGGCTACACTTTAGCAAAGGCACAGATGGAGATGTGCTTTTACAGATGCTTACAGGGAGCGACAAAGCCGTACAACAATTTCAATAAATGCGTTCCTTTCTTTACCAGAACTAATCCGCACGTATAAGAAAAACCCTCATCGACTGTTGCTGCATTTCTAAATGGCCCCATTGGGTGGCGTGTGAGTATGGCATACTGCTGACTCCACAATCAAGGGCTATATAAAATGGTTAAATAACATTTCTAGTTTACGTAAATGAAATATGATGAATAAAATATATATTCTATTCACAAAGAGCGCGACGACTTAAAATGGTTATGATTGCAGAATCTACTATCCACTGGCCCTTCATATGATGAAACTATTTATTTCCTAAATGTTCTCTCAGTGCACTAAGTAGTGGAACTCTTGTTTTTTGGGTGTATCCAATGATTTCAGCCCATGCGCTTTCCATCTCCAGACCATGAAGAGATCACGTTTCTGAGTGGCCAATCAGAGGCGGAGGGATCCGACAATGCTCTTTAAAAGTTCGACTGCATGAGGCCAGCGGAGAAAGAATGAGAGAAAAACAGGCAGGGTGTATCCGACATACTCACTGGAGACAGTACCAGTTTTATTGTCCTAGTTTCACCATTTTTGAAGGTATAGTATGGCAATATTTACATGTTCTACTATGTGTCTTTGTGTTGCTGCTGTTAACAAGTGATGTCATGATTGATGATTCTGGTCTCGCAGTCGGCTTTGATGCTTTCACCTGGATGTTTCTGTTTGATTTTACCGAGCCCGTCAGTAAACTTAAGCAATTGAATGTTTTTTTTTTCATGTAACAGCCGGATGCTACAAGCCATTCTGATACTGGTGTGATTGTAGCCTATTTTGGTTTTCTAGCTGGCAGTCGCTACATGGTTAACCATGACCACGAGTTTAATGTGGTAAACATGAAGCCACATGTAGTAACCTAGACGGTGATGTGGTTGATGTTTTAAAAGAAAATTACGAAGGGAGCCAGTTGTGGTTATGAAATGTTGCTCATTGAGATTTCCCATACGGTCTCCGATTACCGTGTAACGTAACGTTGCATCATATCGATTGTGTTTGCCATGAGGAAATGGCAACGCTGGCAAACTATTGTTCTTGCCTTGGCTATTGCATAACATGGTTCTAGGTAACCCTCCCCCACTGCCCCCCCCATTACCACATTCAAGACCGTGATGCATACTTTTATATAGTTCTGGAGTCAGAATTCTATTCGAATGTGTATGTCCGTCTAATCTTTGTGGTGGATTTTTACTCGCATGAGCCAAATGCGCTAAAGTATTGTATTTTCCGTTGTTTGTAGGTACACTATAGCCAGCAAGATGGCCACTTCTGCGAGTGCCAAGTTGAGTAAAGCTGTTAAACAGCAGTATATGGAGCTTCCTCAGGGAGACAAGGTTCAAGCAATGTACATCTGGATTGATGGAACTGGAGAGGGCGTGCGCTGCAAAACCAGAACCCTGGATTCTGAACCGAAAACCATTGAAGGTTAGTGTCCATGAGTGCAGGCAAATGCCTAAAAAGTCTCCTGTCTGTATTTGGTGAGCTCTCCTATTGCAGCAGTGTGGTAGCCGATTATGATTATATCTAAAGATTGTCCTCTGTTTATTCATAGATCTCCCTGAATGGAATTTTGATGGCTCCAGTACGTACCAGTCTGAAGGCTCCAACAGCGATATGTACCTTATTCCATCAGCCATGTTTAGAGATCCTTTCAGGAAGGACCCCAACAAACTGGTCTTGTGTGAAGTTCTGAAGTACAACCGCAAACCTGCTGGTGAGTACTATTGCTTTGTTTTTTTTTTTATATTTAGGTGTGGAGCGAGGTTCTATTTGTAGATTTACATACAATTGATCAGTGTCTAATCTACCTGTTTAACAATGTAAACAATGCTTTTGTCCCCAACAGAAACCAACCTGCGCCACACTTGTAATAAGATCATGGAAATGGCGCACAACCAGTACCCATGGTTTGGCATGGAACAAGAGTATACCATCTTGGGGACGGACGGGCATCCCTTTGGCTGGCCATCCAATGGTTTCCCAGGTCCCCAAGGTGAGTGCTGCTATTGAGGCGGCTGTGTACCTCGGGCCGTGACCAGAGTTGAGAGTGAGAGGTGGTCGTTCACTGTGCTCTCTGCTGGCCCTGTAGTTCTAAGTCTGTTTTTCCATCAGGACCGTACTACTGCGGTGTCGGAGCAGATAAGGCATATGGTCGAGACATCGTGGAGGCCCATTACAGGGCCTGCCTCTATGCTGGTGTGCAGATCTGTGGCACTAATGCAGAGGTGATGCCTGCTCAGGTATGTGTCATCTATGCTACAGCTTGACTACAACTATAAAGAGGAAAAATGACTGTCTAATAGAGATGACTAGCTATGCCGTTGGATGGGTGTTGAGTACCTTCTGAAGTTTAGACTTGTATTAATTGGTTGTTTCTCTCGTCAGTGGGAGTTCCAGGTTGGGCCTTGCGAGGGCATTAATATGGGAGACCACCTGTGGGTTGCCCGTTTCATTCTGCACAGGGTGTGTGAAGACTTTGGAGTGGTGGCCTCATTTGACCCTAAGCCCATCCCTGGAAACTGGAATGGTGCTGGTTGCCACACCAACTTCAGCACTAAGGAGATGCGTGAAGAGGGTGGATTAAGGCAAGTCTTGCGTTACGTAGGGTTTTTTTGTTTTGTTTTGTTTTTTTGTCTTGATTGCAATAGTCAATGCACTTGTATAGCCAAAGTGTAAGGTTCAAAATGAAAGCTTGTTTTGTCAGTTTCTCAATTTAACATGGGTTGGTTGTCTGTCTTCTACAGATTTATTGAGGAGTCCATTGAGAAGCTTGGCAGAAGGCACAACTACCATATCCGTGCCTATGACCCCAAGGGGGGCCTGGACAACGCTAGACGCCTGACTGGCTACCACGAGACCTCGAACATCCATGAGTTCTCTGCCGGCGTTGCCAACCGTGGAGCCAGCATCCGCATTCCACGCACAGTTGGTCAAGAGAAGAAGGGCTACTTCGAAGACCGCCGCCCTTCGGCCAACTGCGACCCCTACGCAGTCACCGAGGCACTGATCCG
Organism: Tenualosa thibaudeaui; assembly: GCA_027481765.1. NCBI lineage: Eukaryota > Metazoa > Chordata > Actinopteri > Clupeiformes > Clupeidae > Tenualosa > Tenualosa thibaudeaui. The sequence goes on along the minus strand of JAIFZK010000023.1, from coordinate 11,740,324 downwards.
CACGTGTTTACTCGGCGAAGAGGGAGATGAGCCGACCGAGTACAAGTGAACTGTTGGGTCCGACCTGCTAATACACCCTCACCCTCCTGTCTCCTTTCGGTAGCTCTGTGCTACCATAGTGAGCTGGAGGAGATTTTAGTACTGTACTGTCTATGGTCTTATTGAGAAAAAAAAACGCCTTGTATTCATGTTGACTGGTCAATCCAATACAAGGTATAACCTAGATGGATTTTTTGTCTTTGTTTTTGTCCGAAGAATTGTGCGAATTTCATTCAAAAAATGTGCACATTGGGTCATATTCACACATATTTTTTTAGCCTGTTCACTGCCATTACTGTCCAGTTTAAAATTGTTGCTATGGACCTAATGTTTCTACACTTGGTTGGGTTCCCCTTGTGTAGATCATATGAGATGTAAAGTGTCTGACATTTCTAAACTTCTGTGAACTAGCATGTAATGTCTAACATGGTTTTAACTAAAATCAGATCTGTAGATCTGTTTCTTTTTAAAACGAGTGCTGATATCTTGTCTTTCATTTTGGATCAAAAGTCTCTGCTTCTCTACGTGCGGTACTATTCTGTGTGGGGTCCAACATGCATTTGAGTCTTTTATTTTTTTTTTTTTGTACGCATGGAAGGATCCCTGGGTCTTGCCTTTCCTCTTGTTCTCTTAGATGAAGGGTTTTTACTTGTCTTGTCCAAGGTCAGTCATGGCTGCAGTTTTAACTCCTCCAAATGGATGAACTTGTTTATTATTGTGATATTAAAAAAAAAAACACTAATTTTACCTTAATCCTGTCTCTGGATTGATTTTTGCCAATGTCCTCTTAAGTTGCAATTGGATACTACAGGCTGATCTGATCTGAGCAGCACACTGTGGCTAGGTCATTGTTTGGTGAATGTCACAAGGCTGAATTAGATTAGGGCAATTGTTGGCTGAGAACAGAGAGCTCAAACAACTAGCAACATTTTCACATGCCCAGACTACAGAATTTGGAGAACACCGAATACTCTGTATGTGAAACGGCATTAGGTGCGTCACATAAGCAGAGTTTCCATGCACTGTGTAAATATACATTTAGAAGCATCTGAAAAAAGCATGTGGATAAAACAGTGATGAAGGCTTAGTGTTCTGATATGCTGGTAAATGGCAGCACTTATCTAGAATACCACATTCCCAGATACTGAATCTAAAGGGGTTTTTCTCTGGCATGCGTGTCTGTTAGGTGCTGCTATCTTAATGCTTTTTATCATGTGGTATATAGAGAAGTACTTCATGTTTCAGTATCTGTGTTTGGTTCATGGTTCATAAACTGACATTCAACTTGCTGACCCTTTCAGTGAGTGGGAAGAAGAAAGTAACCCCCTAGAAGTAACCCACTTTTATCATGTATATTCAATATGCAAACCCCCTTTAAGATTATAGATCTTTTAAAAATAGTTAACAAACTGACATTATTAGTGATGCATGCACAACTATTAAAATTATAACAGGCCACTCTTAATATAGGTCATGTTGCTGAAGTATCATTGATCTGTTGCTAATCTAGATCCTGGCTTTACATTATCAGACTAAGGGTTGTCAGTGTACAACTAAGCAAACAGATGGGGTGTTAAGTCTATCCTCTAAGAGAACATTGTGTTCTTTTATTCACAGCAGGGAAAATACAGGAGACATGTCCAGTGGGACATTTGCTTGCTGAGAAACAGCTCACATCTAATGATCATTAACAATGCGGTACATGTCTGCATTTTTATCTTTTTTGAATCAGACACCAAAAAAATGCAGTGGTTATGCCTGCGGATGCATATTTGGAGGTTTGAGAGGCTTTACCACTACACACAAAACACAAAAACTTGTGTTCCTCAAGTAGTGTGGTTCTAAGGCTTGCACAATGTTCTTGGAATGGGAAGCCCAAAATATAGCATTTGTTGTCTGGTCATTTAATACTAACGTCACATCATGCCAAAGACGTAAGCCTTCATTTGTCTTCAAATCCTCTTTAAAACTTTGTTGCAAATATTAAGAGCCTGTGTCTTGCTTTCTACACAAAGTTAGTGCAGTGCATTTGTCATGTTCCGTGACCGGCTAAGTTCGTTCCTCAGGAAAGGGAAGGTTGCCAGCTGGTTTTGTTGTTGTACCTTTCACCCACATTTCCCAAGTCTGAAGAGGGGTGTAAGAGATCGCCGCCTTGCGCTCGTGCTGGTGCTGGTGTTCCACGACCTGCATTTTTGACAGGATATCCTTTCAGTGAACTGGCAGGATTTTTTGCCAGTCATCAGAAAAACAAGTCCAACCTCTGTACTCAGCCTTGGGCTATGGGTGTTCTACCTGCCGTCGGGTTCAAGTGACAGTTAGTGCTCAACCACTCAATTAAATATTTAAGGACTTCTATGTTTACTTTAATTCAGAATGAAAACAAAGACATTGTCATGCAGAATCGGTAACTTAAAGTCCAGTTGGATTATACTAGGATTACAGATTATTTACAGGCAAAATAAATTTACAGACTGGTCAGATCCTTGAGTTTCGATACTTGTTCAGATATGTATTGTATACATATCCAGAGACCCACTGATGAGATGTCTGTTGATTGACTAAAAATGACTGCAGTTTCTCTGTCTGTAAAATTTGCAGATAACACTCACTAAACGACATACATATTGGGAACTGCTGAAGAATATCAAGGTCAGAGGTATAGATTAACTTTCTGTCTATGCTCTAGTTGCTGTATATAGCGCACCTCCACGTGCTGATATAGTGGAGGGGGTTGCCGGTGGAATTTGTAGACAGGGGAATGACCTGGCAAGGCCAGTACTCTGGCAAACAGAATGGTTGTTGCGTGAGCTGCTTCACTCTTAGCTAACCTGTACCAGCAGCTAAAATTAGCCTTCCCGCCTCTAACTCAACACAGATGTCCCATGCCTGAAACTGTTTTGAGTTTGAGTAAACAGGTTTTTTTGTTTACACTTGTTTGAGGGTTGAGATAGTGTAGCTGGGTTGGGGGCTTGGGGGTGGGGTCAGTGATAATGATGCGTGCAGCTCGCAGACTGTCCAAATAAACAGCTTCCAAGAGAAAGGGAAGCAAATGTCTAAAGCAAAGTGCTGGACAGACTTGGAACAGACGCAGTGTCCTGCAAACAAAACCACATGTGGATTAACTGCCACTAACACAACAAAAGCACCAGGCAGCTGTAGGCCACTTAAGTCTTGGTGGCTGCGCAAATAAAAAATAAATTAATTAGTTAATTAATTTTTAAAAAAAGGGGGGGGGGGTTGCAGTTGCAGATAAGGCAGTGCTTAGCAATGCTGTACAAACCCAAAAAAGCCCAAATCACTCCGTAGAGGGACATATTAATTGGGCTCTGGATGCATGCACGAACTTACAAGGAAGTGCAGGCCATGGAGGATGACTGGAAAATTCTCTGGAAATATTTACATGACAATCAGATTTAGTGTGGGCGCTGCACACAACACGTGAGTTAGAGGCTGGTAGAAAGAGTCAAGGAAAACCCTTTGATGTGATCAAATCTGACAGAGACAGAGAGGCTTGTCTGTGAAAATGTTAAGTGCCAAAGCCTTAAGAGTCGCGTCATGCTGCAAAGCAGCACGTTATTGAGAGAGGAGAAAAGAGAACTCTAAAAAGGGGCTGGTTAGGGGTTGGGGGGTGTGGGGCAAGGGAGAATGAGGAGGAGAGAGAGAGAGAGAGAGAAAAGAGAGGAGAGGGGGGAGATGCAGGCTTTAAGATGTGAATTCACATGCCAGTGGCACCACTGATCATTCATAAGAACTCCCTCAAACCGGATTCCGCTTGATTCACCTTATATAACCCCCCCCCTCTGTCTCCACTCCCATTTATCCCCCTCCCCATCCGAAGTGCCATCCCTCTCTTCACACAAACACCAATCGCAGCATTCCAAACGCGTGGATACTCAGGGTCAATGCCTGGACTCTTCTCCTTAAACTCGCTGTGCCATCCATTACGTAATGGGCCTGGTCGTATTGTAATTTACCCACGTCCCATATGCATATGCTCGAGCTCCATCATTATAACCCCACACCAATACCATCATTCAGTGCTTATTCACTCCCAGCAAACCCTCCCCCTCTCTCCCCCATTCCTAATCCACCAGTGTAGGTTTCCCCCTCCTCATAACTGCCATACGGTGAGCAAGAGGTGAGTTTCACGGGCGATCTGTCTTCTTCATTAGGATTCATATCTCTGCCACTGACCCACTTTTGCCTCCTCCTCTCCCTCCATTGCTACTTCCCTTACTCCCTCCCTCTCTCTCTCTCTCTCTCTCTAACTCTTTCCCTGCCAGCCTGCCTGCTTGTCCACTGCTTTGGAAAATCAGTAGATGGGTGCAGTAGCCAGACCGCCTGAGCCGGGGAGGAGAGAGTCTTGCCATATGTTGCTGGAAAGAAGCAGTAACGCACTCAGCCCGGACAGACACCCACCCTATCTCCATCTGACCCTCCTCCCCCTTCACCATCAGCTCCACACGGGTATAATAGGTACGAGGTAGCTGTGCGTTATGGTGGTTATCAGTGCGCATGCCATGTGACTGTCATTTAAGCGGAGCCAGAGATCTCATCTTTACACTTTAGTCTCGGCAGAGGAGCTTGGGTCTGGCCAAGTCATGTGCACATCATACGCATGGCCAGCGCTGCACACAGAACGTGTGCCTGCACCCAGGCAAATTCCCCTTCTCTGTGCTGTTACTGCTGCCAGTGCATCGACTACTGCAGATTCTCAGCCTGCATACAAGGACAGGCGCTCATGTAAACAACAGCATGGAGGACACCAGGCAGACACCAAACTCAGTCCCTTGGGACTCTATCCAAATTTTTGGCAAGGAGTAGTGCCACCAAGTGAAAGGGTGTGAAGATTAAAGAGAGGGGTGGGGGTGTAGGGGGTGCATGAGGAAATACTACCAAGTGTAAGGTGGGGGATGGGGGTGGTCGGGTGTCAGGCAGAGACATGGGTGCCTCGTTGCCATGGCAGCCAGGGTAAGCCCAGACAATGTGTGTGTTGTGCTGAAGAAGGGGGGAGGGGTGTGTGTGTGTGGTTATGTAAGCAATCGAGGTCATGCCTGCATTCCCCTACACATAAAGCCAAAATGCCATGATGATCAGCTCTCGGCTTTATTCTGAAAATAAACTGAAAAATAGAAAAAAATAAAAGAAATACGCAGAAGGCGACAGTGATTGCTGAAAACAGATTGAGCCAGATCAAGCATTTGAGCGCAATCAATTTAGACAAGGGAAAAAAAAGAAGAAAAAAACGATCAAATGTCTGCCTGCATCCCACATCTTAGGGCTCCCACGGCTGTGCTAGAAATTCAATTACACTTTGCAGACACGCGAAGGCCAGAAAGAAAGAATGAGTGAAAGAGAGGGAGAGAGAGAGAGAAAGAGACATTGAAATAAGATCTGTTTAATCTACATTGGATCCTTATGGCCGCTTTAAACAAATGAAGTACCTCCCCCTACCAATGGTGTCCTGTTATCCAATCAAGAAAAGAGAGTGCGCTGATTGGTTAAAAGAACAGGGAGGCCTTGTGTGTGTTTAGATCCTTTTGCCCCCTTCTTGGTGCACAAGCACGGGACCGTGATGGGGATCCTGTGAGGGCACGTGCCTGTGTGTGTGCCCAAGTTCCACTTGGTCTCTGTTAAGAGAGGCACCACTGGTATAAGACTGAGAGAGAGTGAAAGAGAGAAAAGGAAAAAAGAAAGAAAGAGAGAGAGAGCAGTCCACAGTGGGGGGATGGAAAGAGGACTGAACAGGTTAAGACATCACAGACATACAGCGCACATAACAACATAAGTACAGCACAACACAACACAACACAACACAACACAGCACAGAACAACACAACACAACACAACACAACACAACACAACACAACACAACACAACACAACACAGCACAGAACAACACAACACAACACAACACAACACAACACAACACAACACAACACAACACAACACAACACAACACAACACAACACAACACAGCACAGAACAACACAACACAACACAACACAACACAACACAACACAGCACAGAACAACACAACACAACACAACACAACACAACACAGAACAACTCAACACAACACAACACAACACAACACAACACAGAACAACTCAACACAACACAACACACAGCACAGCACAGCACAGCACAGCACAACACAGAACAACACAATACAGCACAACACAGTACAACACCACACAACATAGCACAGCACAGCACAACACAACACAGCACAGTCAACACAACACAACGCAGTTGACACAGCACAGTACATGCATGCCTTTGCCTCACTGTCTCTGAGGCCTGCACTTGGCTACAGTCGATTAGGCCAAGAGCCACGTACCTAAAAGGAACTGCCTGTTCCAGCCTTTGTAAACAGACAGATTGTGCGCGTGTTTGTGTGTGTGAGTCTGAGTGTCTCAGATTACGTCTGAAGTGTTACAAGGAACACAGGCTTACTACACTTATGGCAAGAAAGGAACTTCCTTTATTTCTTTGCAATTTTATTGGAAATGAGTATCACACTTTGCCTCTCTTGGTACCATATCTTTTATATGCCACTATAAATAAAAGAGATTACTTGTCTGGATATGAAGAGAAATACAGGGGATCAGGAGGTCAGCTGGTTTGAAAAACTGGGTTGCTGACTAAAGCAAAATTACGAGATAGAAAGGCCTTTGAACTCATGCGGTCACTGGGCACAGTTACAGTTTCATTAAAAAACACAGTGGAGAGAGATTTACTGTGGATAGACACACACACACACACACACACGAGTCTATGAGTAGCAGACTTTGTTGTTTGTTTGCAGAGTAGCGTTTGGCATTAAGGCAGTCCTCTACTGAAATAAGGTGAGGAGCACCACTTGAGGTATTCCAGACAATTGACACAAAGTGAAACGATATGAAAGCATTTGGAACACCAGGCTAGGAGTCTGTAGCGCAATGTGCAAACAGCATGTTTACAGCTTTTGCTGATCATTTTCACACTTTTCTCAAAACTATTTTCCACTTTTTCAAAATTCTTCATTCAGTGTGCTTTCCCAACTCACATCTAAACACCAGTAAACAAAATAACCAAATAACATTTGCTGCAAAATGCACTGCAACCATCAGACGCTTCATACTTCACCCAAAATTGCTAATGCTGTCACACATGCAGTCACATTACAACACAACAATGGCGATCAATGTATAATGAACTAGAAAACCAAGGCAACTTGACACAAATCACATAAAATGTAGCATTTATATAGATCACTGTTACAGTATGTTACTTTGAAGGTATATAAATCTCTCTCTCTTCTCTATATATATACTTATTTATAGCTACAGTATTTTGTGAGCTTTCAAATAAAACAAAAAAAGCAACAGAGTTATTCTAGACTGAGTCGACTAGCTGTACAAAGAGTTTAGAGGAATGGCTGACAACCAAAAAAATTGTGTAGCTCAGACATCCTGTACATCCCCAGTCTGATCCACCCTGTCCTCTGCATTAGGCCAAAGATCCTCATCAACATCATACCTGATGTCATCACGTTCCATACACCTTTGGAAGAAACACTTTGAGTGGCCTAATCCAGCCTTGTATATGTTCGGCAGTTATGTCCTTACACTCAGCAGTCATCACATCAAGAAGTGACATTTGGTCATGAGTCATGGTCATTGGTATGTCTCAAGTACATCATTTCATTTGTGTGGTAAGGTTTTGGCCTTAAAGTTAACTGTTTTGATAGCAGTCTCTAAATGTCTGCGAAATTAGCTGTAGTTGTACATAATTGTGGTGATTGAATGCATTTGTGTAAAAACAATGCAAAAGGCAACACTGTTGGGCTCCCATAGTCTATGGTTTGTGCGAAAGTGTTATATGTTTTGAAAAAGTAGACAATGCAACGAGACACGTGCAAAAACTGTATTCCTATAGAATGCATATACTGATGCAAATATGTTTATTAATATTAAAACAAATATGTCTAATATGTTATGCACTGTGAGGAAAGTATTCTCCGTAAAGATATAAATGTAGGCCTAATGTAGTGCAGCGACCATGTGTATGTGTATAGGCGTGTATGTGTGTGGGTGTGTGTTTATGTGGTGGGAATTGTTAATGTATGTGTGTGTGTGTGTGTGAAATCTGCAGTATGCAGATGTTATCAGCATCATAAGTCAAAGGTCACAGCCAGAATGGTTAAAAAAACTGTCTCAGAAGTTCACAAGAAAACACACCATAGTGTTCCTTTTGGTTGCAGGGTACTCTCAGTTCCTCTTTCCCCGCAGTAATTCCCCGCGTCTTGGCCAGCAATCATTCACTGTGCAAGACAGGAGGTGAGGGCTAGACTTCAAAAACACAAAACTTGCACATAAGGTATATATATGCAGAACAGAATTCACACCAAACAGGTTTGAAAATTTCATCCCTGAACTCTGTGACTCAAACCCACAACCCAGCAGTAAAACCTTCAGGTGAAGGACATTCTTGCCCACAGCCCAGTGTGTTTATCATACTCTTGACGTAGTAGAAGATTATGGCACCAGGGTCAGAGAGAAAACAATTCCACTGCAGATCATGTGATGTAATTATGTATAGCATATGACAATGGAGAAGTAGTAGATCCCTCTTTAGTCTTTAACTTATTTTTATTTGTTATGATATTTTTTAACTGCCAACATGTTTTAATAGTTGTCTTTTCTCACCCTCTTTGTTAAGTTATGTTTGATTATTGAAGTGTGTACTGCAATAGTGAAGGCCACTGTTCAAAATAGCCACAGGTAGAGTCCCTGTGCTTTAAAGAATTACTGAATAATCTACAGCGATGACCTTAACAACCCCACTGAGTTTCATCTGTGCCCTTGGATAATGGCCTGTCAATTGGCAGCCATCCAACAGTAGCAAGTGAGTCACACAGAAAAGCGAGTGTAACGGGGAAGACTTCTGCAGTGATCCCTTTTGAAGTCTCTCACACTGACATAATTACGGCAGTAAACTGCTGGACAGATCACACCTGAACTCCCATCCACTCCATTGTATTGTACTCTAAATGTGTGTGTGTGTGTGTGTGTGTGTGTGCGCGTGTATGTGTGTGTGCACAGACTCCGTGTTCTGAGGGAACTGGACCACTGGGAAAGATAACACTATATAGATCCATAAGCAAACAGATTTAGAGAAACCAGCAAAACTTTTTGCCCTCTGTGTTCTTTGTGTAAGGAGTTTGGTTCCAAAATGCAATATTCCACCATTTTAATTCATTTTCAGAAATATTTTTTTATATTTTGTTTTTCAGAAATATCATTGGATCTACATTTGGGTTGCTTTTACTAGATTTATTTTTGCATAAGAAAATCAACCTCATTTGTTTGATCAATAATTACTGAAATACACGATTAAAAAACATGACTTTTTAACATTTCATGGACAATTCTATTTTCTTCCAGTGTTATCATGAACTGTTCCCTTAACTATATGTAATGAATGCTGAGTTGCCATCATCACTAAACATTGATGTTTACATTGGTATTTATGCAAATGACACAGTTTAGATAAGTGTTTGGTTTTATCTGTTTCGCCATGACCTGCATTTCATCACCATCTTGACTTATCAGATGTACCACAGAAACACATCATATCTTACAATAGCTGAAAGAGTTCATTTGCACGTCATGTTTTTTGTTTTCTTTTAGTTATTTTTTTTTACAACAAACCAAGTTTATATATTTAACTTTTTAAACCATTCTCTCTCCTTTTAGTTTTTATTTAGCAAGCACATTAAATTCTGTGAATGTTCTAAACATTGTTGTCTTTTAAATGTCTTAACATTCCTTACATGATAACACAGTCAACAAATGCACTCTTTATATTTGCGTTTACCTTTCTGTATTTATTTTTCTTGCACGTTAGTTATTTATTGGTTATGGACTATTTACTGATTTTCTCAACACTTCTTTTGTCAAAGGTAAATAAAGAATAAATAAGGAACAGCGTACTATCCACCAATCATTGTCTGCATGTGCTAAACTCAAAATGCACAGCACAGTGTTGACACCCCTTTTGCCATGCGATGACCTCATTTCGCAGTCATGCATGTCTATCTATATAGTAGGTCTACGGTAAACAACATTGCTTTCTAATTGACTGGCTGCTAAATGCTGTGTGCTTGTGAAAATGCCTCTCCAATGTCACTTGTGATCTGTATTGGAATATTGACCTGAAAACCAGAGAACCTTTCACATGCGGGATGTTTTGTGCTTCAAACACAGAAACCACCACAGCTGAAACCACCACAGAAGACCATACTTAGCACTACAAGGCATGTCTTTTGTGCACTGACATGAGATGTACACCTGGTTTTGTAACCGCTGTGTTATGCAACATTATAGATGAACAAACGAATGAATAAAGGACTGAACATACAAATGAATGAATGAGGCCATACATGTGAGAATGAATGATGCACATTATGTTCTGCAATAAAGGCAAACCGGGACTGAAAGGTTGAATGTTCAGTGAAATAAAATAATCATTCTGCCTTTACTGGTGTGAGATTTTTGTATGACTGCGTTCATACAAAAGCTTCCTGTCATATTAGCGCCTCATGTTGGCCTTCACATACATGGACAACACACATGTTTGCAGTAGTTTTACACTGTTTGTGTTCAATAAAGGGGAGTCCACACACACACACACATACACACACGTCTATATAAGCACCCCTAAACACCTTCCATGCTGCTCCTCCCCGACCCCTCCCCCGCATCTCGATTGACCCTACTTTGGAATTTTCCACAGCAGTCTTGAAGTCTTTAGAGGATGGCAAAGGCACCCACAAAACAAACAAAAAAAAAACAACATGAGCCAAACACTACACTTGGTGCACAAAGGCATTCCTTCATCCGCTTCTCCTTCACTAGAGAGGAAAAGCAATGCCAAAGGCGATTTCCATGCCATTTGCCAATTGAATTATTTCAATTGAACAAACATAGTGATTGAGATCTAAAACATTCAGAGCTGGGTTTTCACAGAGAGAAATGTTTTCAGACTGCCTGAAACTGTGTCGGATCCCATGCAAAGATCTATGCTAACACAATGTAAATGTGCTCCCAAGGGCAATGTTACTCTATACTCAATATCATATTACTGTAAACTGCATGCGTTTTAAAACATCTTTGTTTTGAAAACATTTTAAATTTTCAAGTATTTCCTGGTCAGATTACCTGCATATATGTCTATTTAATGTCATTTCAGGTCATTCTGACAGAGACGACAAGTAAGCAAATTGTTGTGTCCAAGTGTATGGATATGTTTATGAATGTGTGTGCGTGTGTGTGTGTTTGTGTGTGTGTGTGTCCAGGGGGTAGGGGGGTGGGGTGTGAGTGTGAGTGTGAGTGTGCAGGCTGTTAGTGGCCCCTCTGAGGTCATGTCATTGTTCTGCCTTTTCTGTAGCCTCTCAGTAGCTTCCAAATGGGGACAATGTCTCTTTGTGAGCCCTCTTTGTGCCTGCCCAAGACTGGGAACTAATTGTGAGACACAGACAGCTCTTGAACAGGAAAATATTTATTAACTTTACCACCCTTCTGAGGATACTTCTCTTGGCCATATGTTAAGCAGGCCTTGGGTGAACAGCTCAGTTTATCTTGAGGAGATTAGGTGCCGACGTTGTTGAAAACGTCATAAAGTGAAACACAATATAATGTTTGTGGTCAGGTTGGGGAGAGAATGAAAATATTATTTTTGTTAAAAACCAACTTCAGGCACTGATCCTATCGGCTGTGACCTTTCTCAGAAGATCCCTTTGTGTAAGTCTAGTTTTTCCTCCAGGATTTGAAACACACCCCTGCCTTATTTTCTTAACCTCACTTACTGGAACTGAGTGACCTGACAGGGAATTTGTTAGGCCCTGAGCCAGAGGAACACCAGAACACCTCGGGTGCGTTCTAGAGCCTGCAGGATTATCAGGAAGGCTATTCAAACACAAAAACATGTTGACTCAGCTAAACACTCACCTCAAAAGTGTCTCTAACAACCTTTACCCAATCAACTGCTGCCAAAGTGGCATGACGGGACTTGTCGTCGGTTTGCACCAATAAGCAAAGAGGTTATTGCTATAGCTCAGCTCAACAAAGAACCATCCTTGAGACTTCTGATGCTCCCAATTTTTCTGAAGAGAAGGTTCTGTGGTTAAATGTGTTTTGCGGATCAGCAACCTGACCTGTGGAATGCAGAGGTGACGCAGGTCAGCTGATCTTGTCAGCCATTGGGAAGCAAAAAACAGAAAAGCAAAGCATAGAAATGAACATTTTGCTTTTCCCCCTTTTCACACAGAATTACTCTGAACTCATCTCAAACCGTTACAGTATGACAATGACATAATTCTCCAAGAGGCTACTATTCATTTTAATCGGCAAGGCCAAAGTAGTCTATATTTTTTTCAAAGCACCGAAGACGATCGATTATTATGTACAGACAAACTTTACTTTTGACTTTTGGGCCACAGTTGGGCCACAGGCCACAGAAGTTGGGCCACAGGTTTATCTGACAGCCAGTTACTGCCCATTGTTTGATATTAGTATTGATAATAGTTCTTGCAGTTCTTGACTCATTCTTGCAAAATGTTGCAAGAATGAGTCACTTCCCCAGGCAGAACACAACAACTGAATAACAGTAACTGCTGTTTTTCCCTCTGAAACTGTAAGTTAAGAACTAATGAAAAGATGTTGAACTGTTACTTTATTTGACAGTTGAGACTGGAATTCCTAACACACCATACACTAGGGACAACAACTTGGAAAGTACTCTGGGATTTTATTTAGTTTTTTATTTTAGTGAGTGTTGCTTACTATCTACTGTATGACAGGAAAATTACTAATTTCTGACCTAATGTACACCTACTATAATACAATAAAAAAATAAAATATGTGATATAATTTTGTATTATGTCACATATGTTTTGATATATGTCATGAATGAGATGTCTCTGTGAGGCACTGTTATGAACTTTCAGACACACACACACCCATCCAGAGTGTACACCCTTGTTGATTTTTGTCTTCACCTGTACTAGACATACCCACAAAGTAAAGCCCTAAAAAGAACCGGATGTCTGTATCACTCCAATACTTTCGACTGTTTGCTTATAAAGAGGTTATCAACAGAATGGCCTTTCTCACTCACTCAGTCTCTTTCTCTCACTGAAGCTGAGGCACAACCAGGTGACACAAGCAATTATGGGATGGCTGAGGTGTGTCACATGATGTATGGGTCGAGGTGGAGAAAGCCTCTCTGTCATTTGAGTTGAATGAGTGTTACATGCACATACCTCGTGCTAGCACAATACAAGGGCCTCTGGTCAACATTACCAAGGCCACAGTTGTTACATAACCTGGGAGTCCAAAGAATATTTGGCCAACTAGAACTACACTGAATACAAGCACCCATTTACAAGTGAATATAATGAAACAGTAAGATAATACTGTGTTGGATTTGTTTCAGGGCATGTGTATTACAACCTGATTTGTAATACAGTGGAAAGGCTAGCCTTGTCAGGGTTGTTCACATGAGTGTAAGTCAGATATCCAGCGATTTGTGTTTTCATACAAGTGTGGCTGACTTGAATCTGAGCTGTCAGGTGTCTCCTCAGGTTGGATCTCTGTGACCCAAACATTCAGCATTCAGGGAGCTGGATGGAGAACAGTCTGCTTTTCTCAGGTTCTCAGGAATAGCAGACCAGCTGACCAGTACTCCCACACACCAACTGATGTGTGTGTGCGTGCATGCGTGTGTGTGTGTATATCAGTGTGTACACATGTGTGTGCATCTGATATAAAGTGAGTAAGTCCATGTGTGTGTGTGTGTGTGCACATGAAGGCATGTGCTAATATTTTCATTGCACGTGAGATGTCTCCTCCTTGCTTCATCAGAGCCCTGCTTCCTCAATAAAACCTCCCTCATGGTCATTCTTCCTTGTTCCTAAAATCCACTGGACAATAAAGGCTTGGCCACTTTCTGAGTCACCTTTACGCCCTCATAGTTTCACAATCAATTGGTGATGCAGCAAACATATCTCACATTTGTGAGACATTTGATAATGTATTGTCTGCGGGTAACTATGGGAAAATCTGTCCAGACAGGGCAAACAGGATACTGTTGTTATAAGTGGATGAGTTCCGGTCATTATGCAGATATAAGTGACCTCCGAACTTTGGAAAGCCCCATTTGGATTCAGTGGAACATCCCACTCATTCTGGAGAGCTGTAAAATTATTATAGCTGTATGGTTATGGTTATTGTTATGGTTATGCTATGCTATTTGGTGTATGTTGTACAAAATCTTCTCCTTCTTTTCCCCATTGACAGCACTCGGTGACCTCAAACATTAGGGCAGCAGAATATACCTTTAATTCAATGGCTGATACTAACCTTTAGATCTACGGATCCCCAAATAATGCTCTGTTTGCTTCTGACAGATCTTAAACTAGAGTGGTGACCTTTCCACCACCCCAATCTCACAGGAATTGTGAATCTCTGAGTCCAGCGAATTATGATGACTGTCTCTCTTATCAGTAACACTCCCCAGAACTCATTCAAATGAAACAAGACAGTAATGCTTAGAAAGGCATTATCATCATAATGCCTGTGAGGTCTTTGGAGGAGTCAGGGGGGGAAAGGCCAGGTAACAATGTTCTGATAACCGTCTAAAAACGTACATGATGTGCAGTCATTCCCTGATAAAGTTATATGATAGTGTAGGGCACTAAAGTGGTATCATAATTGTGCTATTGTGTTCCTTTTTGATGGCTCTACATGAAATAGTTGGCTCACTCATTTGTGCCCTACTGAAGAAATTGTGTATTACACAATGTTTTTTAAGCCAACATAGCACATGTCAAAACTGTTAAGAGGGCAAATTCCCAGAAAATAGAATAACTAGATGCCTGTGTGAAAAACACTCCTACAATCCACTGTTGTTTTATTAACAACATACAGCATTTATGCAATACTTTATCAAGACCCCCAAAGCGCATTACAGTGAAAAGAGAACCTCACTATCCAACTCCATCAGATGCACACTATGTGCCAGAAAACTCACCACACACCAGCTTAAAGGAGAAATCATGTGTGAATCAATCAGTTGCCCTGTTGTTCAAGGTCAGTGAGTGCTGTCTGTGGGGAAAAAAGGACTAGAAAATTTGATACAATGTAGACCGAATAGTGATCAGAAAGCTAATGTTAACTGAATGGTGCATAGCGAAATGAAAGTCAGTTTGTGTGCCCCATATAGTTAGTGTTAGCTCATGATTCACTATTTGATGTATGTTGTATCAAAATTGTTCTTGTTCCTTCCAAAAGCACTCAGTGACCGCTAACAACAGGGCTATGGATTGATTCACACTGGATTTCTCCTTTAAGGTGTCGAGTCAGGAAATGAATGAAACTCACTGAACAGGAAACTCATTGCACTAGGACACTTGGACTGATTTTGGTCCCAAAGAAAAAATTAATTTCACAGCTCAGAGTAAACCAGTCCTTTTAAGGTCCCAATTATCTTGAACTCTTTTGTGTAACAGTTGAGTAACTGAGTAAGGTAGGACTGACATCTCACATTTGACCAGAGAAGTGTGAAATCTTCCATGGACACCAGTCTCCTGAGGTCTAGGTGATTTGTGAAAAAAATGAAAAATAAAAGGTCAGTGCATTTGTGTGCCACACATAAACTGCCATTTTCCTCCACAAACACTCTTTTCACCCTTTCCAACCCTAAACAGTCTGCATGCCTGTATTTAAGTAGAAGTTACACTTTCCATTATTTTGAATCAGCTGGACCACCATTAAGTGACCTTGAATATGATTTGTTTGATGTTGCCAGGTGGGCAGAGTACTTCAGAAACTGATAAATTATTGTGAAACCACTTTCACACACTACCATCACTAGGGTTTACAAAGAATGGTCCAAAAAACTAAAATTTAATTGAAATCCTTGACCATCAAAACATAGGGGTAGATATTACCTTTTCTTCATAACTATGTTTGTTCCTGGAGATATGATGCAAAACACATGATTAAGTTATGGCAGAGAGCAAAAATGGTTGCTATGGCATTTCAGGTTGCTATGCTTCTGACTGAGAGAAAACAGGTGTGTGCATGTGAAAACGGTGGTTAAAATATTACTAAACACTAATAAATTGAATTTAAGAATATTTATATGAAACCTCAAGATGTTAGTTTATTCCAAGTATGAATGCAACAGACTTAACAGGGCATAACCAAGGTTAAATCGCACTGAAATCTGCTGGACGTCACATTGAAACTCATTCGATTCCAGAATTGTCCACGGCCGTGATGCGAACAATCACTGCATCACATAAAGAACGTTAATACTTTAAACTCAGGATTTGTGATGTCTGACAGTGATGAAAGCTCTGCATGTCCAGACTTGGCCTACATTCTGACAGTAACCGCATGCTGCACATTTTGTTTAACCAATTAGTGAAAAACAGGCCAGTTGAGAACATTTGGAGAAACACGGTTAAGCAATCGTGTTACATTTTCGGCTAATGAGCTTAAACGCCAGTCAGGCAAAATGAAGCAAGTCACACACAGAGCCAACATCAATAAGAGGATTCAAGTCTATATTGTTTGGCACTTGGCAGAGTAGGGTATTGTCTGCCATAAATCATGGCATCTGTTTCTAGAGACCAACAGACATCCATCACTGTAAGTTACTGCAATTCAGATATACAGCATTACTACTGTATGTCATCACACAGTAACAGTACTGTACAATTTGAAAGTAAACAATACAGTACTGTAACTATTTTAGGCCTTTAACCCCTTTTAGTCTTAATTATTACTATTATTGCTGTTGTTGTTGCTATGAATACTAATATTATTACTTGTTTATTAATAATGATTACTGAAACAATTTGCAAATTACCACAAAATATCAATCTTTATTTTTTTATTTTATACAGAAATTAAAATTTTCTTAACGCAAGGCTTCAGCAAAACTTGCATGCTCCTCCAAAACAAAGGCCATCTTCATCTCAGTGCTGTTCATCCACTTTGTTGCAGTCAGCAGTGTGTTCCCAACAATGTGAAAAAGCACACCATTAAGACATTGACATTGTAGAAACCAACTGCCATACACCACAGTTATCCTAACATTGCTAACACTGAATGTTAGGCGTTAAAATCAAGTTCAAAATTAATTAGGTACTTACATCTGTCAAATGAAGGTTACTCTTTGGTTTAGTTTCTTGTTATTTTTTTAGTGAAAATCTTCCTCCCCTAGGCTCTACTCTTTCTGTAGCTTCTACTGTATCTGAGATGCTGCGGCAGTTGCTTGTTACTGCCAGCTACAGAGACTGGAGTTCAAAAAAACATTAAAAAGTGGTTACTTACTGTAATTATTTATAAAAGATTATTTTTTTAAGTGTTTGATATGTAGTAAAGTACTGTAGAAATTACAGAAAAGTCTAACACAAAAAAATACATTTACACATTTACATTTATGCATTTAGCAGACGCTTATATACAAAATGACTTACAAACAGAGGATAAACATTTAAGATACACAATTAAAAACCTTAGAGTACATCTTGCTAACATGAAATTGGCAGGAGATGAAAGTGCAGGAGTGTTATAAAAGTGCAGTAGAGAGAGATTGGGGAGTGCATTGTATGTCCATTGTAAGTGCAAATACATTTGTTTATGAGAAAACAAAAAATGATACACTACTTGTGTAACTGTGGATTAATAACTGACAGATATTTCTTTGAGGAAACCGTCACAATATCTCTGTCTGATCAAGACCTGCTGCCTTGTTGTCTTTTAGGAAATGGTGTGGCCAGACTAATTTCATGTGCTTTGAAACACACAGACCGGTTCGCAATGGTTTAGTCTTTACAAAACTGAGACCTGAAAATGAAGCTGACATGGCAGCATGTAGTTATAGCCAGCAGCCAATTTATTTCCTTTGCAGCATAAACCAACCACCATGGGAAACAAACCCCAGACAAATCAGATATTAAAGTCAGATCTCATCTAGCCAGGAAAGGCAACCAGTCATATTGTGTAGCTAGTTAAATTGTAACTAGTCAAATCATATGCTACAATAACATAGTACTGACCAAACTCTAGAATCTTCCTTTG
This sequence comes from Tenualosa thibaudeaui, assembly GCA_027481765.1. Classification (NCBI taxonomy): domain Eukaryota; kingdom Metazoa; phylum Chordata; class Actinopteri; order Clupeiformes; family Clupeidae; genus Tenualosa; species Tenualosa thibaudeaui. The sequence goes on along the minus strand of JAIFZK010000023.1, from coordinate 11,722,145 downwards.
GGAAGACTAAAGTAGGCCTATCTGGTGTCTGTCAACTAAAGTATCTATCTATCTATCTATCTATCTATCTATCTATCTATCTATCTATCCATCTGTCTATCTGTCTGTCTGCAGGCCGTCCACATGGCAACGTTTTTCTGTTAAAACGGACGCCTTGCGTCCACACGGCGCCGGCGTTTTGGGTGACCTAAAACGCTTTTTGAAAACGGGTTCCAGAGTGGAAAAATCAGAAAACGCAGTCGTTTCGTTGCTGTGTAGACAAGCAAAACGCAGCTTTTTGAAAACTATGACGTCGCCAATCTGTCACCATCATGTGACCAGAAGAGCAGACAACACAACACACCCGGCACACAACAAGCGGTAAAAACAACAATGGAGGACAAGTTGTGTTTGTGCTCTACGTGCATGCGCTCTGTGGTGTTGGTGTGTCCAGTGGCTCTGGCTGTATCTGTTTACAGCGCCTCATGTAGATGTGGAATATGTATTACATTGTTTTCACTCAGTGTTCCGTTATCCTGAGGACGCAGATATTTTTCACATGTGGACGGCCTCTGTCTGTCTATTTATCTACCTGTGTGTCTGTCTATCAGTCATGTACTCCATGTGTATTCTAGGAAAAGGCTGAGTGAACTGGCATGATAACTTGTTTGGAACAGTCAACATTGTTTTTAAGTGGTCTGCAAGTTTCTGCAAGTTTTACCAAGAACTACACCGGAATTAATGTTGGCTTATGCAATTGGCAAGGCAAACTGGGAAAACACAATTTGGAAGGTGTTAAGTGAACTAAGCCGGTCAAATGAATGCTTTTTGAGAAGAAGAAATAGACACACCCGAAAGGTTGTTGATTGCTGAATTGTAAGATCTATTTAATGGCAAAACATGTGGAAGCCTGAAGTTAAATTGATTGTAAAGAGTCACTTTACAAAAACAAAGTGGACCTGTGGCTGAACAGCACTTGTTAGAATGGTAGCACAGTAAATTAATGTTTTCCATTATTATTATTAATAGCATAGAACATTTCATCAGATGTGAACTTACTAGCCAGCATTGCTACCTTCCAAGAAGGTTAAAAGTATTAGCTATCCATGTCAACAAAACAGAGTTACTACTACTTATTGGGTTAAAAATTGACCATAAAAAATCAATGAGCATTCATTTCCCAGTTCACAAAGAGGGTGGTGTGTGGACAGCCATCATAAAGCAGGCATTGAAAATGTACATAAGTTTGAGTAAATCTCTGTATGTCTTCATCAGAAATGAGAATGTATAGAATCAGCGTTATTTTAATCTGGGTGGTTTTAGCCTTTGTTCGATAGGTCAGTGCGTGGAATGGACACTATGGAATGAAGTGACAAGTTTGAAAGGTATGGGGAGATTGGTATTGGAGATGACCTCAGGTTAGTCTCGACTGGAGCGACTGGGATGGGATTCACTTTAATATACCCCCGAGGGGAAAACTCATATATAACTATAACTGGACAACATACAGTACAGTAATGGGACAGCGACAAGTATAACATATAGCAAGGACAATGACAAAATAGAGCACAACATGCAATAGCAGGATAACAACAAAAAACATTCCTAATACAGTACAGTGTGTACAGAGTAGCATACAAGTAAAGGAAGCAAGTTCTGTCACTACAGCTGTACATCAATCTGATTTGAGGATGTGGGTGATTTTGCAGGTATACTGAGCCTGATGCATTAGACGCTTTCACGTAGCATTTGAAACCTATCTGTTAGGATACATTTGCTTCCTGGTGGGCAGAGATTTTCTGCATCAACCAGTTGCTACTGCTTGGTCATGACGTATTTTACGTGCCGGAACACACCACTTGAGTTTAACGTCTTCGCATTCAGCCCTCCCGCTGTTCAAAGATCCTTAAAGATGGTCGGTGGAAACCTAAGCGGTGTGGCTAAATAAGCAATTGAATGGAAGCACTAGGGAGCGCTAGCCTTGCTATGTAATGTTCCCGTAATACTCAATTAGTACCATTATTTGTCATTTATAGTGACTTGTAGAGCCCAGATACTGTGCAGTCAGGGGAAATTTTATTGGAAGCTCTTCCAAAGGGAGAACCCATCTGCCTGAGGAGAACTGTGTTTTCCTCTTTCATCAGCCAGTCTGGATCTAAAAACAGATCATGTGATTTGTTCACAATGTACTCCACTCATTCACCATGATCAGGCCCACGTACGTTGCTAGGACAAAGGTCAAACATCTGACTGACACCTTGCAGAGTGTCACCTCTGGAGATCTCTCCACCTTGCCGTCATGCTTCGCTTGCGTCAACTGTGGGATTTCTTTGGAGCTCAAATTTTCCAAACACAAACTTGCTTTGTTTACTTGCAGCGAATTAAAATCTTTTATCTTCAAGCTCAGTGAACCGCAACACGTTATGTAAGACATCCTCCCACTCGGACAGAGCTCTCTCTTTTTCTCTCTCTCTTTCTTTCACCCTCTCTCTCTTTGCAGCCCAGCACGGGCAGATAAGATGTCGAGGCTGCGCACAGAGCCGAGCCTTCATGAAAGCTGGGCCGCGTTTTCCCATGCAGTGCTGCCACTTACCAGGCAGATTAAGAAGGACCCACACGGGCATCACAATGACTGCTGTTGTGACAGTACTAGAAAGGCATCGCGCCAAGCCAACAGTGAGGCCCTCCGATGCCCACAGCGCAGCCACACAGTGTGGAGCACACTGGGAGCTTCATGGTAATCTGACCCAACAGCTATTATGGAGGACACAGAGGAGTGTTTTTCTTCCTCCCTTTCCCTTTTCAGACCTGCTTTTTAATTGTCAGTTCATTTGGGCAGTGCGGAACACAGCGTCTGAAAACCTCAGCAAAAGGGAAACACAAAGAGCTTGGTTCAGGTCTAAGCATGCAAAGCTGACACACACACACACACACACTCTCACTCTCTCTCTCTCTCTCAAACACACACACTCATACACATGCTGGCTGGTCATGTTTCTTGAGTACTTCTCCCTAATCCTGACTTTGGCCCCATAACTGACCTTATTCAGTGCTTTAGTTCAGCGGTGAAAGAGTTTGACACATTGCTATGCAACCTATGGTTCTTTCTAGCCTTCGTGTTCGTAAAAGGTCGAGTTCTCATTGTCCACCTCAAGCTCTGATAAAAAAGGATCACATGCTTGTTTACTGTAGCTTTTCAGTACAGATAACCACAGGGAAAAACAAACAATCAAGATAAGAATCCACTTTCGTCAGTTTTTAATCCAACAGCAACTTCCACGTTTCACTTTTTTCTTTTCATAACACTTGACCTTCTCATGACATAAGCCTCTGTCAACGTTAAAATGTGATTTTGTGGTTAAATTCCTAACATTATGATGCTCTGGCCTGTTCATTTTGAGTTTTCCATCCCTGAAGTCCTGTCCAAATTACAATTTTTTTTTTCATTTGAAACAGGTCTCAAATGGCCTAGTTTTGGATGCTAGAGGCCCAGCACTGGGATGAAAGAGGGGTATACGTGGAAGAGGTGGTCTGTTTTATTGGACTCAGCCTGTTGCCAAACTCCTCCTATATCCTATATTGCTGTTGCTGTGGAAATTTCCAGGAGTCTGTATGTTTTCAATTAAGTCTCAGTCTCCATGACCACAAAACCGAAAACAGCCCCAAAATGACTCAGCGGTATTTTCTCCCACTTGCTGCCCTTCACTGCCATGCCTGTTTCAGTCACCGTGCAAGGGGCCACATTACGAGCAGTGCAGGGGGTTTCTTATGTTAAAGTTTTCGTCTGGGCTGTGCATTCACAAGCCATAGAACTGTCTGTACAGACTGAGTTCAGCTCCACTTGGGTGCACATCCATTGTCAGAGCTAGGCCATGTGCGTTAAAACATCATGTTCGCTTTCTTTCAGGAATTCCTCGCATGGTCAAAGAACTCCTTCTCCATTATTGCACACTAGAGGATGAGTCACAGTGGTAGTGAGTATTTTTAAATTGGGGAGCTGACATTCTTGAAGTTGAAAATAGCTTTGAATGGCCTAACATTAATCACCAAAGCATACTCTGCTCCATGAACACGTGTGACCTGTTTTTACACAACTCCACTGCAAGCACTTCATGAAGGTAAAGTTAACATTCGTCTTAAGCTTGCGGGATGGACACACAGAGTGATACGTGCACTGAAGTGGTTCATTTGCATGAGCTTACAGCGACTGCCACACAAAATCCCGCACCTGTTAGTCCACCCTATTTCAGTCACGGAAAAAAACTCATGTGGATACACAACGCTTGACCTGAGGATTTATTTGTTAAGGGATTGGGTTTCTAATTAGCAACTTTCCAAACTGATTAGATTTGATCTTTTCTGGGAAAAAGCACAGTTAAAAAGCCATAGACATGTTTTTGAAGCAGCTCCCCAAATATCTAGTCAGCAAAGTCTGCATCCCCTACCCCCTGCTTGTGTCTGATGGTGTCTTAATCTAAAGATAATGAGCATCCGAGCCATACTTCAGTCACACAATGTAGGTCACATATTTTAAAACAATAAGCATATAATTTTCCACTTCATCTCTGGAACATGGTACAAGGTGGAGCAAAGAGGTTGGTTATGTAACAGATATACAAATATAAACAGAGAGTATTTTTATTTGTCTGCCACTAACGTGATTATCTGAAGGCTAAGTATTGATTACACAGCATGCTGCAGTTCACATAAGGACAAACTACTAATTCAATTCCAGTGTTGTTTAAAGTACCCAAAAGTCCCACTTGAGCAAAAGTACACATACCCTACCAAAAATGACTTTGGTAGAGGTTCAAATCACCCACTAGCACCCACTAAATCTATCTTGTATTTTCTGTACTGAGAAGTTCAGTTCATGTCAGAACAATTTTCATTTGTTAGCTGTTCAACAGCAGAATTCAGTGTACTATGTGATCTTTATTGGAGATTTCTGTGTGGTTAATTTATGACCTGCACAAGAATGCAAAGATGTCAATTTAAGACATTGGCACATTTTTATGTAACACTGCAGTGAAATCAACCCAACAGACCCAACAAAAAGATAATTTATTTGTTTATGTGTTTAAGTGTTTACCTTATCACAACAGAATGCAACTTCTCTTGTATTTCTTTGCCATTTGTTTTAATCCATTTTTATTGATTTCAAATATCAACACATCTTCATTATTATGTTTACAGCACAGGATACATACATATACATATATAGATAAAAGTGTCTGGCTCGGTGCCCTTATCATGTTTGAAGCATGCATAAAACATACATTGAGCATGATTTCTTTCAGGATGCACCACCTCTTTCTGTGATTAAGAGTTACTTTTCCTAATGCACACATAACACTATGAAGAATATCAGTTTTAATTGTATTTAAGTTCGGCTGATGAATCATTACCAGTGTGTCTAGGGTTTAGCATCTGCCAGCGAGTCCCCAGATTTTGTGACTATTGTGCGACACACAGGCCCCTTGCTGTGGCTGTCATCAATAGATAATCACATGCTCGTGAAAGGTCAGTGTCCTTCGGAGTTGAAAGCGTCCAGCGTCCAGCTGCAAAATGAACCGTGTCCACTTCCCAAGCCCCCACTTGCACACAGCTGGGTCTGAAGAGCCAGCACCGGTCTCGACAGGATATCAATAAGGAACTGGAACCCAAAACGCACGTAAATGACCACGTCTGGAGTCAGCAAAACACTGACCTCCTCGACAGGAGCCCAAAGAATCTCCTCCACATACACACACACACACACACACTCTCTCTGTGTTAGTTCAGCTGGACAATCTGGTCTCTGAGGTCTGGGAGAATGGCCTGACTACAGGACATTGGTTGAGGGTCAGGTCATGCACTTCTTTTATGCAGGTTAATGTTGGTTGTTACAGTGATGCAAAGGAATGCTCTAAATTTTGTTTGACGTGACAATAAGCCCAGTCTCCATAGGACTGCATGGACGAGGAAGGAGGAGAAGTGAAACAAAGACATGCAGTAAATAGAAGTGCCATCACATGACGTCTTGTTGAACAAGCGTGCAGCAGCACTTTCCAAAGTCTTTCCAGACTGGTCCGGTCTGTGTTTCTTACCAGGCGTGAGGTTGCCCATACAACAGCCACAATGCCCACAATGCTTTTCAGTTGGTTTTGCAGGTCAGATTTCAGACCTCTGTATCCTGTCTATGTCCATCAGCCCAACATGGCCCAATCCTATGCCAGTTTAAGTCTGTGTGTGTGTGTGTGTGTGTGTGTATGTTTGTGTGTGTGTGTGTGTGTGTGTGTATGTGAAAGAGAGAGTGTGTGTGTGTGAGTGTGTGTTTGTCTGTATATGTGTGTGTTTGTGTTTGTGTGTGTTTATTTGTGTGTGGGTGGGTGAGTGTCTGGGTATGTGGATGTGTGTTTCCATTGGGGGTCTGTCTCTTTTTCATGTCTCACAAGTGCACTGCCAAAGGCACCATCTTTATAGACCTCCTGCACCACTTACATGTAATTTCATCATGTTACGTAACTTTCCGCCCATTCGCCCATAGTTCCCCTGAGCTTCAAGATTGTGACCATTCAGGTTCATTGTGTCTGTTTTTTTTTTCTCTGATGGACCAGACATTGTAAACCTCTCCAGTTACCAGATCAGATGTCAGGATTTAGCCAAAGTTCTGTCTCTCCTCCAAAACAACCACTATTCATTAAGAACTACCCAGGGAGAAGGAGCTTAGAAATCAAACAAGTTTGGTACAGGTCAAACTGGAAAATGAAATCCACCACTAAATCAAACTGATGCTCTGTGGGTCTTAGTTTTAGCACTTACTGAATGAGAAGCCCCCCGCCCCCCACCCCACCCCACCCCCCTGCACAAAAGCAGGTAACCTTAAGTTCACGCTGTTCCCATGTAGATCAATGCACCCAAACAGCGTGTAGGGGAAGTGGTAGAACAGTGTGCATATGAGAGGCCTCTGCGCCAAACAATGCCTTGGTCTTTCATTTTCTGGGACAGCTAGTGCTTTTTGTGCAACTTAATGAGCGGTCAGTCCCAGCTCAGCCGAGCTCGAAGGGCCCCGCAGAGAAAGAGTTTGGCAGACGAGTGGGGGCAGGGAAGGTCTAGGTCAAAGACTGACCAGGAAGAACAGGAAGAAGAAGAAGAAAAAGACATACATGTAATCAACTGACGGTACTCGCTCTCTCACAATGGGTCTTTGTGTGAGTGTGTGTGTGAGTGTGAGTGTGTTTATTTGTCTGTTTGTTATGTGTGTGTGAGTCCATATCGATCTTATATACTTCTGAATGAATGCAGGTGCACAAGTATATCAAAGGAAAAGAGAAGGAGAGAGAGAGAGAGAGCAAAGAAGTATGAGTTTGAGTCTATGGTTTGAGTTTGGTCTATGGTCCCTCCCTCTCTCCCTCTCTCTCTCTGTCTCTTTATCCTTTTCTTTATTTCACTTACCTTTGTCGGACGAATGTGCATCTGTGCAAGCATGTCCATGTTTTTGTTTGTGTGTGTGCATGCATACGTGCATGTGCACGCATGCGTGTGTGTGTGCATGTGTGTGTGTGTATGTATACAAGTGTGCTAGAGTTTATGTAAGAGTTTCTGCACACTGGTTGTCTTGATGGCCATATCATAGCTTAGCTCTTCCCCCTTCACTACTAATCACATAATCTTATTCTGAGTACAGTGTTATGAATGTGCGCCCATAGATCTCATCTCAACATGACGTGAGTTGGGTGAATAATAAAGTTTCCCTAGAAGAAAGCTGGATTAAGACTGTCCACAGTACCTTCAGTGCTGTGGGGCAACAATCAGTGGGTTGGTGAAACAGGCCAGGGCATGGCTAAGCTGATCAGTGCCCATGAGCTTACCGCAGAATGACTTGCTGAACCAAACACTGACGCCTGACCCTGAGATTGATGCACGCAGAGAAATCAGATCACGGCCATGTGAAAAAAATTTATTTTCTTTAAGATTACCCAGACGCACAAACACACACACACACACACACACACATACAGAGATCTGTGCGCACACTTGAACATAATTGTGCTCAATCCTTTAAGGAGTCATTTGACATCACAAGGAGGAATCCAATAAATTAAAACAAAAATCTCGTTCAAAGTCCACAGCAGCAGACTGTCTGTGACGCAATTGCTTAAGCAAGCCTGCAATCAGCCACGTAAGTCAATCATCCCCCACCCCTCATTCTCTGTCTACCACCACCACCACCCCTCCCCCCTTTAAACAGGCTTGTGGAAAGGCCTCAGTCATCGTATCTAATGTCACCCCATCTCCTTGCTTTTGGAAAACTCATCAGTGGTGTTTAGCAGGGTCAATAGTTAAAACAAAACATCGCTTTAAGGCTTGCTTTAAAGCTGCTGGAGCAATGACGTAATCAGTCAAGGATGCCTGGTCATCTGTGGAACCCTGCAGTCAGCTGATGACCAAAGAGGACGACTGGTGTAATCTGAAAATTAGACCACAGCAGAATAACAAAGTGAAATCAGTGCATAATTGTGCTGATTGTATTTGTGCAAGAGTTATGATTTTGGGGGGAGGAATGCTATTATGTAAACCAATGAGTCTAAAAATATGGTTATATGTAGCGGCGAGCAGAGTTAATGAGAAAAGCATATGTTGTATGCATCTATCTAATGGAAGGACGTATAGAAAAAAATGCAATTATTTGGGAGCAGCCATGACCTACTGGTTAGGGCTTCGGGCTTGTTAGTAAAGGGTTGCCCGTTTGATCCCTGATGAGTGGACCATGGCTACCTAACCTTACCCCTCACTGCTCCCTGAGGGCCGCTATAGCAGGCAGCTAACTGCTCCGGGTTAGTGTGTATTTCACTTCACTGTGTGTGTGTGTGTTTCACTAATTCATGGGTTAAATACAGAGATCAAATTACCCTCAAGGTATCAAGAGAATATAGATTCTTATTATTATTATTATTATTATTATTATTCTTGTTATTATTATTATTAGAAGTAGAAGTAGAAGTAGAAGTCTTTTATTGTCACTATACAAAGTATAGTGAGATGTCGTTCGGAACAGCCCACAGATGCACAGAGAAGCAGTAAAGGTACAGCAAAATATCCAAACTACAAACTACTAAACAACATATACAAATATGGTTGATATATACAGAATAAGGCTATGATGGGTAAAAAATACAACTAAGGCTATGATGGGTAATAAATAAGGTGCAAAGATCTTTACACAGTCCTAATTGCACACTTTGCACACTGAGGTGGGCAGAAAAGGGATAAATGTCTAAAGATATCTAAGGATGCAGACAGCAGTGTGCATCCTGCACAGAGAGAGCCGAGATGAGGACCTCAGCCCAAGCAGTCCTGCACCAACCAGCAAAATCTTGTCTCAAACTGGATCCTGACTCAACGCCCTGCAGCCGGGGTTGTATAACAAGCGGGGCGCATGAATATGTCCTCGACCGCTCTTCTTCTTCTTCTCTCTCTCTCTCTCTCCCTCTATCTCTCTCTCTCTCTACCCTTCCCTCTCTCTCTTTATTTCAGATATTTTTTTTATCCCTATCCTCAAAGAGTGTAAAACATAGCTGTTTAACACCACTGCAATGCTGCAATAAAAAAATGCAGGGTGTTTTTATAGGGCATTGTAATGACAGAAGCAGACTGTGATTGAGACTGGGCTGGTTAGATAACAAGTGGGACAAGGAGGGAAGATTACATCCTCAGCTGACCCCCCCCCCCCCCCTTCACACACATACATGCCACGCCAGTGCATGACATTCAAGTACAGATCCATCCTATACAGTATGTGGTTAGTGCACCGTCATGACTCGGGGTCAGTGGAAGCCATGCAAGCTTCAGGAAATAAGAGACGTTTTTTATTAGTCCAGCAGGTAAAAGTGCACAGGCGTGACATCCACATGATCAGAATGCTGCCCATGTAACAAGTTTATCAAAAGAAACAAGGACTCCAAGAAGCACTCTGACCACCTCCAATGTCCATGCAACCAAGGGCAGAATGTTTGTCTGAGAACTCTGAGAAGCAGTCCCTTGAGTGTAACAAAACACCCTGGATGACCCCTTGAAGGCATTCTAACCTAACTGTGCCAGTCGTTCTTTCTATCAAATGACTGACAGAAAAACGTTCCTTTTTACTCTGTGTGTGTGTGTGTGTGTGTGTGTGTGTGTGTTTGTGCGCGTGTGTGTTTGTGTGTGTGTGTGTGTGTGCAAGAAGAGAGAGAGAGAGAGATCCACTGTGGATTCTCTGTACCTGTACCTCTCATCCCTTCTCTTCGTCTGCTTCCTGCCTGGTAATTGAAGCCTCCTCACTCATCTACCCCCCGATTACTTGGGCATGGCAGCAAAAGTGGTGCCCGCCTTCCCTGGCAGCCGGTGCCTGGCATCTTATGTAAGTGCTGGCTCCGGATAAATTCCCACAAAGGAGCCGCCTCTCTCTTTCTCTTTCATTCTCTCTCTATCCCTCTCTCTTTTTCTCTTTATCTCTCTATCCGCCTGAGCCACAGGACCTGCCCAAAGGGAGAAAAGAGGAGAGGAGAGGGGAGGAGAGAGGGGAGACTGGTACATATGAGAACAACGGTACAGACAGTGCCACTTCAGTTTGCCATACTTTCCATTCACTGAACCATAGCATCTAAGGCATATCATGAAATGGCCTGTGGCCACAGGCTTCAGGTATCTGAATCCAAGAGAGCACATCTTATAACTGACACCCATGCTGAGTTATCTATGTCCTCATCAGACAGCAAAAAAAAAAAAAAAATCAATGAAAATACACAGACTAAGACACAGCAAAGCATAGTGTGCTGGCACACCCTTAACACCTTTGGAATTCACCCTTTATAATTGTATCTCTGCTATTTGAGCTGCACAGCTTACATACCTGACAAGTCCCTGATGTGTCTGGCAAAAAGGGGTGCCAAAAACAAATTTCATGTGACCAACGGGCTATTCTACTCTCTAGCATCCTATTTACACACACAACCTGAGTTCATTTTGCTTTTAAAGACGTGACACCAATATCAGAAATTCCCTGAGGCACTGCAGTCTCACATCCTGTGCCCTGAAATAAAACCCCAGACCTGAGAAAAGTGAATCTTGCAGCCCAGGTGAGACAGGGCCCTCTGTTGACCAAAACTGGTACTGCACCTTGTTTACCAGGCCCTGTCTGGGGATGCAAGCTCAAACCCCCCCTTATGGCGATAGGAGACACAGAACGTTCTGTACCCTTGACCTACACAGCCCAAAACTTGCAAAATGGGACAAAATGTGGGCCCTTAAAGAAAGCATGACACACAGTAGACAATCGAAAACAGACCCGGGAAATGCCTGACTTTTATGTGATGGTCAGGAAGGCGGCCTTACATGACTGTTGGAGCTTGGTTTTTAGGGGTGAACCTGAACCACAGAACCAACAGAACCAATGACAAATATGTAAACATTTAGGTAGGGGTGTGTGTGTGTGTGTGTATGAGCTTCATCCAAAGTTAAGAAAAACATCCCAATTCAACTAACTGAATCCAGCTGTTTCTTGATTTGTTTAGGTTCGTTTTTAAATGAGAGGACCACTATGAAAGCCAAACAAACATCACTGATCATTTTGCGGAATGAGATTGTTATGTGTATTTATTCCCTAGGAGACAGCATGTGAAATTGTATAATGTCTATGCTTTGTAATTAAACACCATGAAAACTGGGCAGTGTACTCTGAACTCTTTCTGTCTGCTTTGTATTTAAAGCTTTTTCTCTTGTTCTCTCTCTCTCTCTCTATGGAGGAGGGATTGAAATGCGGAGGTATGGGGGGATGAAAATATGAAACAGAAATGTCAAATCCAATCTCACATTGTTATGAAATACACAGAACACTGCACACAGAACACTGAGATAGGCTACCTGTTTTTTATGCTCACAGTGTGAAACTAAAATTTCAGTTGCAGCAATTTGCTTCACCACAATGTCTGGTCATTCAACTCCCTTGTAGTTATCTTTCCTTACATACCACATCTTCAGCACAGTTTCCATAGAAACAGCATCAGTGTGTCAGTGTTCATGAGGATGGGGTTGAACGTTCTCTCAACATGTAGCAGAAATAATGGACAAGTCTGCCATCTAGTGGCCGTGATGTAGACTAACTGACTATTCTTGCACTGACTACTGTGGGCATAACACGTCCATCCATCAATATTTGTCATAAGTTAGGATGCATAATATTTATTTATTGCAATATTTATGTTATAAATTGAATATCACAGTTGTGTTATGGACTCTAAGTGCATTACTGATTAAAGAATTATTCTATTTTATTTAAAATGTGTAAAATTCAAGAAAATCTTCATCTATCTATCTATCTATCTATCTATCTATCTATCTAACTATCTGTCTTTCTGTCTGTCTGTCTGTCTGTCTGTCTATCTATCTATCTATCTATCTATCTATCTATCTACAGTATCTATCTATGCATTCCATGCACGTCTAGCAGTAGGAGTTACAACATTCACTAGGGGGCTGCATTGTAAGAGAACCTACCACATATTTAGTTTTTGTTTTTTTAAAACGTGTTTAATGGAGAGCGCATGTTAATTTATTGACATGCAAGTGCCAGAACTGATAAACCATACTCTGTAAATGGCCCAGTAAAAGAGTGCAAATGCTCTCTTCATAACAGCACTGAAAAGAGATGTAATTGGTTACCCGAGAAAGTCTCAGCTATCGTATTTTCAACTGGACTGCTGTCACTGATTACCACCTTGTTATATAACAGGATATTTATTTGTTTATTTATTCATATATTGAGAAGGGGGGGTGGGGGGGGGGGGTGGCGTTCCTCATTTTGTTACAGACTTATACCATTACATAATCTCATGATGAATTACTTGAGCAGAGTGTTAGACCTGCTTGTATGGGTCTGGATAGTATGAAAAAGTTTTGAATTGTCTGAAAATGTTTTCCAGACTTGGAAAAGTTTGGAAATTTACATTGACATAGGTACATTGAAAATAACAACAAAGCTCAAAGGTACAGGTAAATAAAAACTTACATACTCAATAGTATGGCTATATATACTCAAAAGTACCATCCTTAAAGAAGAAATCCAGTGTGCTGAGTCAATCCATAGCCCAGGTGTGTGAGGTCACCCAGTTCTGTCTGTAGAACAGTGTTTTTTATTTAAGAATTATTTATTATTCAAGAAAGATAATACAGATATAGAACTGTATAGATACAACAAAAATCTGAACGACCATGGACTGAATAGCAAACCAGCAGCTAATGTCAACTGAATGCGGCATAGGAAAATAACTGAAAGTTAGTTTCTGTGCCCTATTCAGTTAGTTCAGTTCAGTTTATGTTTTGTTAAATTTTCTCATTCTTTTTCCAACCGAAAGCACTCGGTGACATCAAACAACACGACTTTGAATTGATTCACACTGGATTTCTCTTTTAAAGAACTGAAAAATATAATGAGAAAAGGTTTAGAATTCTCAAAAGCGTGATCACCCTCTGTACACTGAAGGCTTTGGGACTGTAGAAAACCTCCATTACTCATGTTCAAATAATTTTTCTGTTGAGAAATGGATTTAAATGTCCTGTTGAGTGCATAAATATTTTTGTATATATAGTAATCATGTCCAGAGGTTGACCTCTGTACTGTACATGCCATAACTGGAAGATAGCCATGAATGTATTATGTATATGCACTGACGACCTCATTTGACGTGAACGTCTTTGCATGTGTTCAACCTAAGTACGTATCCCTCATATTATCTGAAATTAGTACACAGATCAAGTGTCACAGTGGCACCCACAGGGCTTGGGTGACTGACTCCCCCACGCCTGACAGCATTTCAGGAGCAGGCACCACAAGTGTGTGGGGTTCTGTTATCAACACAGAAGTGATTATAGGCTCTTCTGAAATACTGTCCCTTAAGAATGTGTTTTAACACACACTAGTAGGACACACAGTAGCCTTCTGTGGTATTTATTTTAAGATTTCACAGACGTTCCTGTCAAATAATTTTGCTATGCTTAAATAGAGTCAAAATAAAACAGAGCATTTAACATGTAGGCTATGTTCAAACCTGTACATGAACATACAGTATGGACCCATTTTTATTTTGTATCTAGCGAGTGTATTCTTGAGTCTCCTGCTGCAGGGCAGGAGTTGGAACATGAGCACAGGGGGTGGACTGGTAAGATCAGTTGTTGTCTTCATTACAGCCTGATCATATGGGGTCTGGTGTTGCAGTTGTTTCTCAACTGTGATCTTGCTGACATGGTTGCTGGGTCAGCTTGTTCCTGTGGTTAATTAAAAGATTTCCATACAAGGACACGGTGTTGTACTGGTGATGGATGGATATGGATTTCCATACCAGGACACGCTGATAGTCTCCATGCCGTCTTCTCCAATTCTCCCTCCGAGACACAGCTCCTTGGTCTTACTGGTACTGTGGTTAAAGGAGAACTCCAATGTGTTAAGCTTACAGTTCTGGTTTTGGAAGGCTTCGTGATCTTCCATTGAGAACAAAAATGATGAAAATTAGTTCAGAAATACGGTAGCTAATATTAATATTAGTAATAATATTAGCCAGGCTAGTGACGCCTAGTGGTTTCACTCAATATTTCCACTCAAAATTTCACTACAGCACAGTCAGGGATCTCTCTATCAGCTTAGGTTTTATCTTTAAGCTTGGCTGGGTAATCAGCGAACAGAGGGCTCTGGCATGCCCAATATTTTTAAAGTTCACAGAAAGTATCTCCCCACGAGGAAGGAAACGTACACCAATTCAGGGATTCCAGACGCTTTGCACAAAGTGAAACGATATGAAAGTGTCTGGTGTACCAGGCCGTGCTAACATAGCAATGACCTAATAAAAGTATGTGAGGCCCTCTTATAACAGAACTATAGGTTGAATGCACTGAAGTTCTCCGTTAAGAAAGCTGGCATGAAAGTTGGCAAGGTGAGTTAATGTACTGAGAATGGGCAGGACTTGGATGTCCCACAGGCTGATAAGCATGTTAGAACTGAGATGTCTTTGCTGTTTGATTTAATTTCAGTGTAGACAATTGTGTTTGATAGTCACGCAATACATGTTCATCACTGACAGTAAACAAAACCTGTTACTTATGTCCTCAAAGGAAATCGGTCAGGCCTTTAGGAAGTGAAATGATACCCAACAATAATCTAACAGAATTAAGCAGCCATTTTAAGAAGGTCAGGCTAAGCACACCCTGCGGACTGCATTGACACATCACTTTTCAATTAGGACTGAAGAATTTCACAAGACATATGTCATATCCATTTCCCCTTACTCTGCTCAGCCGGCTCTGTATGTGTGTGCGTGTGTGTGAGAGAGAGAGAGAGAGAGGTTACAGTATTGGAAAGGTACTCAAAAAAGCAAATCAGTTAGCTACAAGTTATTAGTTACTTCCTTAAATTATTGTGAGATTCCTTTACTCTTTTGGAAAGTAACTTATTACTCATTACTATTGAACTGGGCGGTGTAAAAATACTAAACATAAGTTCTTTCATTACATTGTTTTTGTACCCTCAGTGACAGAGAGAGTGGGAATGGAGAGAGAGAGGAGAGAGTGGTGTTGCTTCTTCTGGACTGTACTGGAGTAAAATGCTGTCCATTTTTTTAAATAGCAAATCATTGTGTATTGGTTAATGAGGCAATACTCCCACTCCTAACCAAGTAACTGTGGTGTAGTTATTGAAATTTGAACTGCAATGTGTTACTTTACTCATACAAATACAAAGTAATTTGATTACAGTAATTATAGTAATCCTCTACTTTGTTTACTTAGTTACCCCCAGTACTGTGGATATGTGTGTGTGTGTATGTGTGTGTGTGTGTGTGTGTGTGTGTGTGCATGAGTGAATGTGCAGTTTTGGGGAAGTTACTCAAAAAAAGTAATTAGTTACAAGTTATAAGTGTATGTCAGGGAGGGTGGTGGAGGGTAGGCCAGAAAGTACATAACATTTTAGCCCACCTTGAAAATGTAGGCCAACCAGGACCCCTGTCCACCTCATCCCTAACTCACCAGAACAGGGTAACATGTTTCTGTGTTGCACACATACTGAAGTCGGTCATCCACACAACATGATCCAAGATCTTTGTCAGAAAACACACATAAACACATTGCTGGGTAATCATTCCAAGGATTGGCACCACCCCCACAGGTCACGCTCAGACTCTGAACACAGCGTTCTGCTGGGGCATTGCTAAAGGTTCATATTACGTACTAACCTCTGGCCCAAGCAGACTGTATATCATGTCAAAGAAATGAAACCCTGCAGCCAAACTCAGATTCACGGGTGCCAGAAATTGGTTCTATTAATAGCAGCCGGGGGATCGATGGGGAACCCCAACAACTGTCAGGCAGTTATAGATCAGTACAGTAAGAAACCTGTTAATTTCTGACAGCACATTTGGTTAGAATGTCACCTCTTGATGAGTGAGAAGGACCTGTTAGATAAGACATCTATGAAACAGGGCCAGAGATTGCTTGAGACATATTTGAGGCTGTGTGAAACTGGTTTGTGGTTGCTTGTAATCTGTGGTGAAACAACTCTGCCATTGCTTGGAACACATCTGAGGCTATGTAACTAAGGTGTGAAACAAGACTGTGGCTCTGTAAAACAGGTCTATGGTTATGGGATCTGTCTGGCTATCTGAAACAAGTCTGATTGTGTGAAAAAAGTCTGTGCATGAAATCTGTGGTTGTGTAGGAAATGTCTCTGACTATGTGAACCAGGTCTCTGTATGACAAACACATAGCCTGATACAGGTCTCCAGCTTCTGGCTGTGTGACCAACAAGTCTGGAATAGGGTCACTGCCTTCTGCTTGGAAGAATCACATGGAATGCTGCCTCGTGCCATCTCTGATGGCTGAGTCTGTGTCGTGTGAGTGTGAGGAAGGGTTCATGTGTCAGGAGAAAGTGTACAAAGGCACCCGCACACACACACACACACACACACACACACACACACACACACACACACACGAAACTCTTCATGTCACAATGTTTACAATGCGTATGTAAATGTTTTTTTTATGTGAAAAAACCTGGTAAACTGATAAAGGGTTTAACACACCAACCAAAACTGCATTAGTTCTTTGACAGTCTGAACATTTTTATTTCTCACCAGCTACCAAAATAAATGACATTTGCACTTACTGGCCTCTGTAACTCATTCTTTTTCATTTTAAGCATCACACATACTGATTGAACATTAATAACAAGGTACAAGGACAAGTACATTTTATGCACAAATAGCATATTACTCTGCTAAGACATACTGTACATCTGCATCCTAGTCTCAAAAAATGCTCAATATGAGAATGATCCTATTCTATGCATAGGTTTCAGACTTAAAGGAGTAATCTGATGTAAATCAATCCATAGCCCTGTTGTTAGGGGTCAGCAAGTACTGTCGATAGGAAAAAGAACAAGAAAATTTGATAGAACATAGACTGAATAGTGAAACACTTAAGTAAACAGGGCACAGTAACTTACTTTCAGTTTCTTTTCCCTATGCCCCATTCAGTCAGCATTAGTTATCGGTTCATTATTCGGTCTATGTTGCAACCTATTTTCTGCTTCTTTTTCCTACAAACAGCATTCAGTGACTTTGAACAACAGGGCTATTGACTGATTCACACCGGATTTCTCCTTTAATACTGAAACCAATAAGACACAACTTTATTATCAGTTTATACAAATCAACTTTGCAGATAGCACTAATCTCCTCTGCGACCAAAATACAGGTTTGATCAATACATTAAAATTCTTTAAAACAGAAATTAAGAAAGAAAAGTGGAAATTAAGTTATTAAAGTATGTTCCTGTTCAGTCTAATATTTTACAGTTGGCATTTGCATTTATCACAGTATCGTGAGTACAAAGCACTCTGGTGTCTGGAGACAGCAAAATGACAGACATTTATATCAGTAGAACTACTTGGTAACAGCTTTTCACTCGAAGACTCGAATCATAGAGAAGGAAAAAAAACACATCCTGACAACTAAAATAGCTTTCTGCATTCTGACGCTTGACAGTTATTCACACAATACTTGTCCACTTGCAGTATTATAAAAAAAATCTACCACCTTGCCTGGGGTCCAACTGTGGCAGGTGCTGAGAATATTTCTCACTAGTGTGATTATACAACAGAGACTCAGTAGGTAAGACAATTGGTCCTCAAGCATTCCTGAGAGTGTGTGGATTCACATTGGGAAAATCTCTCAAACAAACTGGCCTGCTTTAAAGGACTCTGGACTGCAATCCAGTCATTAAAGACAAGAATCTGTGTGCAAAATGAAAAGATTCATTAGTAAAGACCAAAAAAAGCCAAAAATAATATATGTATATATATATCCGAATTGTATATATTAGTGCCATTATAAAATATATAATGAATTACAGTTACTTTTCTTACAAATAAAAGTACAATTCAATATTTGTTATAAAAATTAAGGTAGTAGAGATGGTAGACACATTAAGATAGTAAGAGGGAGGTAGCAAAAAAAATTGTAAAAATTAATTTCATAATAAAGAAATTTGTGATTAAAGAACACAACATACAGTGTAGGAAGTTCTAACGCTGTCAGCAAGTGAGCCCATTCTATAAACAATCTGGACAAACAAGTGTCTTTTTGTTTGTTTGTTTGTCTGCTTGTTTGTGCATGTCAGCATGTTTGTCTTTTAATGTAAAGCAGCAGTTCAGTCCATATTTCTAGGGATGCTGCAAAGTAACAATGAAATTTCTTTCCTTCAGTTTTGCTTATTTGTTTTCTTTTTCCTTTTTTTTTTTTAAAAAAAAGTAGATTTGAGCAAATTTGAAAACAAGGTTGGGCACTATTGTGTGGGGAGCTGAGAGGTGGTTCATGTTATGCCTTTTAATTACTAAATGAAACCCTTTAGCAAACTAAGGTGAGTAACATTGTTTTGTAAAGAGTCTTGTCTGTATGCACTAATAAATATTAAGTCTTTAAAGCTTTGTTCCTGTGAGTGTAGTTGATGTGTTGTGTTTTGTTTCCTCATGGAGTTGAATTCCTGTTGCTGTTGTCCGTGCAGACTTTTTTTTAACTACTCCCCAGAGTGCACCCGCTGATGGCGCACCAGTCGTGAGGCCATTGCGAAAGCCACGCCGCACTCGTCACACTTGTGAGGACGGAAGCCATTATGAACAGACTGGTGCTCCAGCAGATTGGAGGACTTGGTGAAGGCCTTGCCGCAGACAGGGCAGACGTACGGCCGGACGCCGCTGTGCACCTTGCGGTGCTCCATCATGCGGCTGGGCATGGCAAATGCCTTGCCGCACTCTGGGCAGACGAAGGGGCGCTTGCCCATGTGCGTGCGCTCATGCCGGAGCAGCGACAGCGGCTTGTTGAAGGTCTTGCCACACTTGCCGCACGGGAAGGGCTTGTTGTTGACGTGCATGTTACGCTCATGCTTGCGCAGGTCTGATGAGCGGACAAAGTCCTTGCCGCAGGAGTCACAGATGTACGGCTTCTCGCCGGTGTGGGTGCGGATGTGCTTGCGGTAGTCAGATGACCAGATGTAGGTCTTCTCACAGAAGGGGCAGTGGTAGGGCCTCTCGCCTGTGTGGAGACGTTTGTGCTGCTGCAGGGTCCCCTGGTGGGAGTAAGCCTTCCCGCACAGGTCACAAACATGCGGCTTCAGGCCACTGTGTGTGCGGATGTGGCTCACCAGGTTACTGGACTTGGTGAAGGCCCAGTTGCAGTGTGTGCACTTGTAGGGTCTATTCTCCATGTCCCCCTCCACCCCGCGCTTTTTCATGGCCGGGAAGATGAGGCAGCCCTTGTCGTCTGCCTTGCTCGCTTCCGGCGGTTGAGCGTTTGGTCCTTCCTTTCCTTTGTCTTCTTCTACGCGTCCATCCGACGCTGGATCGTTGTCGGCATTCTTGTCATCTCCCTTGGCTACTTGGGGTACTGTGCCATCATCATCTTTTCCTTTGGTCTGTTCCTTTGGATGACTAGATCTCTGGTGGTGGGTCCTCACCTTTGCCTGACAGTTGTGTTGACTTGCCTTGCGGGGGCGTCTGGCCCTGGACGTGTCCCTGGGCACTTTGGCCTCTGCTGAAACCTCAACCTCACGGACGTCAGATGTGATGGGAAGACATGGCTTCACATCGCCCAGAGACTCTCTCCTTGGGTACAGCTGGGAGAACTTTTCGGACAGGTAACATTCCACGGGTTCTGTCTTAATGCAGAGTAGCAGGTCGGAGCCTAACACAGACGAATTGGTCTCCTCCTGCTCACTGGATGGAGTGAAGACACCAGGAGGTCCTCTAAGGCTGTTGTTGCTCTCTTTCTCTGTGGGAATACAGGGGAGATAGTGCCTCTTGCTGATGAAAGCCTTTCTAATGCTTCTCTTTGAGATGTAGATGTCATTTAAACTCTCAGGATTGTATGCGTCCACTGGCTCTGCCATCTCTATATGGTCTTGGTGACTTGGTATGGGTTTTTTACGGCTATTTATTGCTTTCTTTCTTAAGCTTTGGTGTTGTGGCTTTGACTTCCCCCTGTACATAAGATGACCCCCTCCGTCCTTGGTGTCTGAAACATCGAGATTTCTACAAAAAAGAAATGCTGTGAAGTAAGAAATTCAGGCAACAAAGGAGCTCACATTCATTTACAGAGAGGGGATAGGAGTTATGTAATGGTGATCAGATGTAAATAATTTTGAAAAAATAGGCAAACACAGAAAGGCTTCAAGGCTTAAAGGAGAAATCTAGGGTGAATCAGGCCATAGCTCTGTTGTTTGAGGTCACTGAGTGCTGTCAGTAGGAAAAAGAACAAACAGTGAACTGGCAGCTAACACCAACTGAATGGGGCATAATAACTCACTTTCAGTTTAATTTTCCTGTGCCCCATTCAATTAATGTTGCTGTTGGTTTACTTTTCGGTATTTTGTATGAAATGTCCTCGTTCTTTAGCACTCTGTGACAACAGGGCTATGGATTGAACCACACCAGATTTCTCCTTTAACAGCTGATAGACTTTGTGATAGGCAAAAACATCAGTTACAAAATCACAGCTTTACAAAGAAATGTATTTTCACAGACATTGGCTATTAGTCAATAAAAAACATGAACACACATCAAACATTAGCCCAGCTGCATTTAATAACAATGTGAAACATTGACAAATTAACAAAAAAATACAATATGTATAATAAAATACATACGGTACAATGCTGCTTTTTCTGATTTCCTTTCAATACTGTTATCAGTTTCATATACTAGAAGGCCCATGTTATATCCACTGTTTGTTCATAGGCCTATTTTTTCATGTGACTTCGCAGCACCATTGAATTGAGGAGTTGTTGATTTAGATTCTTATCTCTACGCCTCGGGAAATGGGAGCCAATAGAAAAACCTTTATTTTACTGCCTTTTAATTTCGTGTAAGTAGCCACAACAGGTTGAAAAAAATGCTGTGCTAGGATGGGTGCCGTGCAAACGCTCAGTCAACTCCCAACTTTATGAAGCAACATTTTAAGAGTGGATGGCATTTCATTGAGTCGGCATGCAGTTTTCATTCAGAGTCTCTATTAAGAAGTGTCATTTACAAATTTAGCCTACGTGCTTGCGCTGTGTTTAAATGTGTTTTCATCCCATAAATCTGCCACACTTGAGAGGAGCCAAAAATGCTGATGCAAAACAACGATGAATCTTCGTATCAAAAAGGTCAGAAAAATATAAAAATGTGTACGACTTGGAAATCATATATTTCTCTATGGGTAGGCTTTGATAACAGCTTAGTCCAACAGTAAGTCAAGACCATGCAAAGTTTTCTATACTATACTTACCGACTGACTACTCCGCAAGTGAACGATCAGCAAACTGCATATGCACCTCATTCTCTACTTCGACTTGACAGCTGGCTATCACTCTAAGGAAAGTTCAGCCATAGCGGAGGCGGAGTCACGAAAAACTGTCACGTTACGGCCGTCAAACTATGAGAACGTATCCGCGATACGTTGGTGTGGTGATGCAACAGCGGCTTTGCCAGCCGGCAGGTCTGAAACACACTGCCTGCGCTGATCCCAGGACAGCCTTGTGGCACTGGACACTTTCCACACTGCCCAGAAATAGACGACATGCAGACAGAGTAGACTAAACTATTCCGTATCACCAAGTGAACAGATGTTGATAGATATAGGCTTAAGTCACTGCGAGCCAAAGGAGTCTATAAGAACACGTAGATTCATCCGAAACAAAAACCCGTTTTTTTATGAAGTAACGGGTTTTTAGTCCTTTCATTTCATACGAGGTCTATGCTGATCAGTGACTAAGCTTAATGATTAGTAGCATTAGGATAAGTACGTACTACGGTACTGTACTACTTCTACCCGATCTCCTGGGACAGTCCCCGATTTTGGAGGTCTGTCCCCTGAAAAATACAGGAAAACCCACTTTGTCCCCAATTTTTGAAGCTAAAACATTACTTATTTTGAAGATATTGGCTGTGACTTGAGCCCGGTCTATCGGTTGTGCCTAGACTATACATTTAGATGTTATAGGATGCAGGGTGCGATTTGTCAAAAAAACAGAGGGGGATGTTTTTTTGTTGTTGTTTTTAAACAGCTTTAATTCTTTTTTAGGTTAATGGTAGACCCTATGTGCCTAAACTATGAACAGATGAGCATTCATCTTCAATACAAACTTAAAAAGACATGAAACATTTCATTTTCTGTGCTGGCCACAATGTGATGTCTTATTTGGGCTTCAGAACCATGGATAAGGTCCGATGACGCGAACATGTCAGAGAATTGGCGGAGGAACATTAGCCTAATGGGATCGGTCTGTAAAACAATAATGACTTCACGTCATTAAATATGATTTCACATGTTTTAGCAAAGTAACTAATTATAAAACTAAATAAACAGTTTGCTCTGATGTCGGATTTCATGTGGCCTTTTCAGTTTTCCTGTTGGCGCGTCATCTGCAGCGTGTCGTCCTTCTTTAATCCACATCTCTGCGAACCTCTGCGAAGGGAACGAACACACGTCTGGCCCATTAACAGCTAGTTTTTTATTAGTTCCGCGTAGAATGCAGAAACAATGTATTTATGTGCATGGGGACGTTCGTGAACAACGAGATTACCGACAATTCGAGTCAGATTGAAAGTTAGTAGGCTACCAACAATGTAGATTATAGCTGTGTAAAAAAAACTGTCACAACCTGATTTCAATTTCAATCGTTTTTTGTTTTTAAGGACAACAGGATCACTATTATTAGTGGGCCTACTCTCACCCATCACCAGTGCTGTAGTCTAGTTTGCTGTAGTGGGTATACTGTCTGTGACTAGTGGGTATACTGCCTTGTACTATTACAGTGTCATAATTCCAGCCTATGCTTTACTGGATATATGCAAACCCAGTGTTGGGCTATCTACTCAGAAGATGTAGTTAACTAGGCTACCAGTTATTCAACACCAGATGAAGTTTCACTACACTGAAGCTACCTGAAGACAAAATGTAGCGAGCCAAGTTACAAAAAAGGTAGTTTACTACATGTGAAGATACTTTATAATTTACAAAAAGGCCTATAAATGAATGAAATGATCCAACCTTCTGCTAAGATTCTATTAGTGACCAAACAAGGTCTCTCCAGACATACTGACATACAATAGTAGCTTAACTAACTAATAGTAAGTACTTGTAGTTTTATTTATACAGGTAAAATGTTTTTTAAACATTATTTCCATTGTTATTCCACCATTATTTAGTTATTTTCACATTCTGTGCCCAGAAGGTCAAATGGGAGAATAGTACACTACATTACCAAAAGTATTCGCTCACCCATCCAAATGATCAGAATCAGGTGTCCTAATAACTTGGCCTGGCCACTGGTGTATAAAATCAGACTTAGGCATGCAGACTGTTTTTACATTTGTGAAAGAATGGACCGTTCTCAGGACCTCAGTGAATTCCAGCGTGGAACTGTCATAGGATGCCACCTGTGCAACAAATCCAGTCGTGAAATTTCCTCGCTCCTAAATATTCCACAGTCAACTGTCAGCTCGTAACAAAATGGAAGAGTTTGGGAACAACAGCAACTCAGCCACGAAGTGGTAGGCCACGTAAACTGACGGAGAGGGGTCAGCGGATACTGAAGCACATAGTGCAAAGAGGTCACCAACTTTCTTCACAGTCAATTGCGACAGAGCTCCAAACTTCATGTGACCTTCATATTAGCCCAAGTACAGTACGCAGAGAGCTTCATGGAATGGGTTTCCATGGCCGAGCAGCTGCATCCAAGCCACACATCACCAAGTGCAATGCAAAGCGTCGGATGGAGTGGTGTAAAGCACGCTGCCACTGGACTCTAGAGCAGTGGAGACGCGCTCTCTGGAGTGATGAATCAAGCTTTTCCATTTGGCAATCTGATGGACGAGTCTGGGTTTGGAGGTTGCCAGGGGAACGATACATTTCGGACTGCATTGTGCCGAGTGTGAAATTTGGTGGAGGAGGAATTATGGTGTGGGGTTGTTTTTCAGGAGTTGGGGTTGGCCCCTTAGTTTAAGTGAAAGGAACTTCAGGATACCAAAGCATTTTGGACAATTCCATGCTCCCAACCTTGTGGGAACAGTTTGGAGTGGGTCCCTTCCTCTTCCAACATGACTGCACCAGTGCACAAAGCAAGGTCCATAAAGACATGGATGACAGAGTCTGGTGTGGATGAACTTGACTGGCCTGCACCTGACCTGAACCCAATAGTCCTGACCTGAACCCGATAGAACACCTTTGGGATGAATTAGAGCGGAGACTGAAAACCAGGCCTTCTCGACCAACATCAGTGTGTGACCTCACCAATGCGCTTTTGGAAGAATGGTCAAAAATTCCTATAAACACACTACTCAACCTGGTGGACAGCCTTCCCAGAAGAGTTGAAGCTGTAATAGCTGCAAAAGGTGGACCGACACCATATTGAACCCTATGGGTTAGGAATGGGATGGCACTTAAGTTAGTATGTGACTGAAGGCAGGTGAGCGAATACTTTTGGTAATATAGTGGATGTGCATGTGTGTGCGTTATTGGGTCCTGAAAAAAACGCCTGATTTTCCTATGGTTATGCTGTATTTTTTATGATGTCTACAGCATTTTGCACTATAGTTTTGCTGGTATATAATGCTTTCTTATTTAAGTTTACAATAATGTGCACATGTGAGTGATTTTTGTATACATTGTGGACATTTCTTTTTAATTAGGCACCTCTCATACAACAAATGCATTACAGTTTTGCAAGGAACTTATCTTCCATGCATGACCTTGATGGAAGATTTGCTGCTGTGAACTGATGCTCTGAAAAAGTAGCTTATGGGAAAGCTACCACGCTACATGGCCAAAAACTAAGACTAACTAAACTAAACTAAACTAACTAAACTAATAAAAAGCTATCAGATTCAGAAAATAGCTTTGCTACTGCCACGCTACTCAGAAATGTAGTTAAACTAATAACTTTGCTACTAGTAGGGCAGCTACTGCCCAACACTGTGCAATTCCAAGAACTTTTTAAGTGGTTATATAGCATATACCTGTGTATTACATAGACTACAGCCCTGCCCATCACATGAAAAGAAGAGTATTGTAATTTGTGTTATTTGATCCACCCCTCTGTCTGTCACTGTGTGTGTGTGTCAGTTTGCATTGGTCTAATTCACTTGAGATTCACAGACAAGTCAGAGCATATTTCAGTGTTGTACATGATCATCAGCATCCAGATTTTGAAAGCTCCGTCGTGAAACAGGAACAAGGGTCTGAAATCACCTGGGATTGTCCTTCCTGTTAATGCAAAGAAGTCAAAAACTGCTGTGGCCCAGGACACTCTAGTCTAATATGTGCCCATTGAAAAATAATACCCAGGGACTGTCCAGATGGGACAGGTTGAAGTTACATCAAAGTATTAGCCTAATTTATTATTAGGTATAGATGGGTATACTGTGTGAATTTAGCCTCCACAACAACCCTGTGAGACACTGTCATATAGGGGCAATATTATGGGCACTCCATAATGGCTCTCATTGGACCAATGGAAGGTCATAGAACAGGAACGCCAAGTGAACACCAATTTAAGTGGGCATTGTATCACGTTTTCACCTCTTGAGAGCACTGATTAAGGCTTGAAGATTTGAGGCTTGAATTTTCTTTCTCTTCGCACAAATCCTCAAAACTTATAACATGAAGGGTCACACCAGCGGGCTTTAAAAACCTCTTTTTCTATGTGAAGGCCAACTAACATAGCACTTTTGGGGGCCCTTTATTAATGCTTTTTCAACCATGGAGTCACTTTGGAGGTAGTTGTTGCAGAGGTCCACCCATGGTTCACCAGTGGTACATGCGATAGCCACCATGGGCCCCACAAATAAGTATCAGGGGAAACTTGAGAACTAGGAAAGTCTGTATGGGCTAACTCAAAGCACCTGTTAACATCTTGGGCTGCTACTCAAACTTGAGTAGAAGCTAGCAGGTGTAAGTCAGCATACTCCAACTGTCTTGTGTAGCCTTGTGTAAACCACAGAATGAGTCCTCCATAGGAAACACATGCTAAACCAACAACATTATCAAACATGACAGTCCAGTTTTTTTATGAGCTGAACTGTCAGTGTGTGTCGGTGGACATGTAGCAGTCCGTGTCATGATTCTACCTAGAGAACATGGGATAATTTACACCTACTCTAATATCTGTTCCCATAGCCAAACTGCTTATCAGATTCCATGGCCGTTATGTGACAAGTGGAGGTGCTTGAAAGTGATATTGCCGGATTTCCAGACTTCATCTGGCCATTCGGCTTATAAGATGCATTGACAATGGACACCTGACAAGGCAGATTCTCTATGCTCTGGTTTATGACAGTATGATTACAGTAATCTATATTATTTGTTTGTTTGCTCACATCACTTCCACAGTATCCTACAGGAAACATCTTATTAAATATTAATGCACGGGCAACCAGAAGCCGATGGGATATGAATAGAGACTCAAGAATCAAGAGAGGAGAAGCTCCTCAAATAGACACATTTTCACATTTCAAGAATGTAGACCTATGGAATCCTTTTAAATACAAACTAGGTGTTTATTACCTTCTCTAATAGGACTAAATAGATTAAACTGATGCTTTTGGAAGTGTGTAAAAGCATTGCGTAGAACTGTGGTAGACTTGCCTGTCTGCTGTGAGAGTTTCAGCAAGATCCTGCCTGAATTAGTCCTGACGATAGAGGGCGCTCTCACAGACAAGCGCTTTGCTTGCCGTTACTTTGCTTGCCACATTGGTGAACTGCATTTTGGGGTGTTCTAGGTCTGGTGGTATGGGTGACAGTCATTCCTGCCAGTATGCTGGACAGACATCCCAGTCTCCTGGACGCTCCGGGGGTTTTCCTTATAGACAGTGGCTGCCGGACGCCCGCGAGTGATTTACAATGGTCCGTCAGTCGCAAGTTGGCGGGGAGGGGAGGGGAGGCGAGTGCGTATGTGAGCGTCAGTCCCTTGTTGTATTTTTGCTGACGTAGGCTATACCTTTACAGACGATCTCTGTCTCTCTCATCAAATCATTTCGTCATTAAAATGAAAGCTTCTTGCAGCGATATGAGAGGCAAAATTCAAAAATCAATTTGTTGATTGTAGCAATTGCAGCATTGTAGCAATGGCGAGCATGGTCTACTGACAGCACAAGATCAGTCATGTTGCTGGTGACAGTACAGAACGTGAGTGTGTTGATTCCAGAAGAGAGATACGCCTTGGGATGAGTAAACTGATAACAAGCACACCTGAAACCTGATCTAAGACTTGTCCTTTTCCCTCTGACTACTACACTGACATGTTCATCATGAACTTCAAGGAGTCTTGGTCTTAAAGGGGCACAGGGCAAGATTTGATGCTGTTTCAGTCAGCTGAAATGTTCTTTAATGTATTCCAATGGAGGTATATGATATGACAGGAAGCACATCCCAAAATTTTCATTCAAATTTATATTCAGCATTGCCAGATATTTCACTATAAGCCTATCTGGCCCCTGTCTTATTGCAGTCTCTCAGTTTGGCCTAACTGGACATACAGTACATTAACTGCCTAAGTTCATTTGTGATGAGAACATGCCTCAGTAGGAGATGTATGGAGGAGATTAATGATGTTTCATTAATTATCCATTTAGGTAGTGTTCATTCAGATTCAAAATACTCCTCATAGTCTATAGCACAAGTAAATCTATTCCCCTACAGCCCAAGGAACAGCTTGTGTCTTTCTTGTGTATGTGTGGGGTTAAAATGTGAACATTGGCCTTTGCATATTTCCAGAGCTAGGGTACTGTGCACTGTGTACTGACTTGGGAACTTCCCTGTTATGTGCCAAGGGGCACAACACGAGTCGATTTTATTTAGCCCACTAATCTGACACTAATGGCTATGTTTTCAGTGTGAGGCAAACTTTAGAATAGCTGTGCATGACTTCAAAACAAAAGGGTTTGACAAAGGTATAAGAAAAAGCTATGATTCGTGCTGGTTCTTCTGGTTAGTTGAAGGTTGACATTTTAATGAAGTTTCTGAAGAACTTGACATTGGCCCCACTATATCACTGTTGTATTTGTTAAGAGTTACCTGAACTAATATTCTAATGTAAGACATAAGTGTTCACACTCTGAAGACATCTGGCTGAAATTGAGAACGAGAAATCACCTACAGAGGTGACCTGCAACAGGTGATAGCAATAATTTTAGAAGTGTATTCTGCCTCAGACAGCCAGGAGCCGCCACAATTTGGCATGGCACAGAAACAACAGGAATCATCCTTCCCCGGTGATCAATGTAAATTAACTGCTGGTTCCCCTGTGGCTGGGTAGAACCTTTTGTTCATATTTACATTGCAAAGACAAACTTACCTTAGATAGATTTGGAATGTATTTCTGTATGAAATGTGAATCTATTCATGTTTGGTATCATCTTTATTGTCTCAGTACAAGGAGTACAATAGTCAAAGTGTATGACTTGTCAGAACAATCCATAAGTAATATTTCTGAATCTTGGTGTATACATACAACTGGATAGCCACTTAACAATACGAATTGCCATAGGTGTGTCCTTGGGCCATTAGACACATTGGTGCCAGGTAAAGAACCAATCACCTTCCATTGCACTTTCTTCAACTGTATGCTAACTGTATGCAACTCCGCTCAGTTAAGTGTATTTAAGTGGAACACTTTTATTGTTTAAGCTAGATTTAATGGTGGATGCTTTCAGGCTGAAACCCTTATGTCTCCCTGTCCGCCTGTTTCCTGAAGTTCCAGAGTCTGGTCCTATGTTTGGTCCTATGTTTAACTATAGAAAACCTTTGGCCGGTTTAGAAGTTAAAAATTTTTAAATGTAGCACTTACATATGAATACACCAAAGATCATTGAAAACTGACCAAGATAGAGCAACATAATATGTTACAATGTGAGCAAACATTAATAGTTCTGGTCTGCACAAGTGTGAGTGTCACATAACGTCACAATATAAACTTTTCAATGATCTTCTGTATCAGTGTATGAGGGCTTGACTCTGGTCTGCATAAAGGGGGATCCCGCCCAGTGAAAATAGAACACGGACCTTACCCTCTCTGAATATACAGTAGACCTACATCCAGGAAAGCCTCACAGTTTGAGTCTGAGCAATGGAATGTTTCCACATTCTCACACAGATGCTCACGGATCACACCATTGGCCAGCTGGCAGTATTTAGGTATGGAAAAAGAATGAGAAAATTTTATACAACCAGCCAACCGCCAGCTAGCATTAACTGAATGTGGCATATAGACAATTATATTGAAAGTGAGTTTCTGTGCCCCATTCAGTTATTGCCGGTTCACAATTTGGGCTATGTTGTATACATTTTTTCGGTTCTTTTTCCTACCTATAACATTTGGTGACCTCAAACAAGAGGGCTATGGAATGATTTACATTAGATTTCTCCTTTAAACTATTTCATCGGAATTAGTTGCTCAAAAGATGCTTCTCAGGCACAAATCATTGAAATTCTGCATTAGTGCATTGACTTAACATATTTACATTTGCAACCAAGAATTAAGTAAATCCTGTGGGTTATTTTTTCAGCTCTAAAAACTTGCCTACATCCATAAGACCTACATCCAGGAAAGTAACTGTCTCACAGTTTGAGGCCGAGCTTATGGCATGTTTCCGCATTCTCACACAGATGCTCACGGGTCACACCATGCCATGGCTTTTCACTGCTTGGCCAGCTGGCAGTATTTAGGTATGGACAGAGCATTTGTCCCATGCCTACTGCTCATTCTTACTGTCAGTGAGGTTAACTGGGCCAGGCAACACAGTTCGTGTTGAGAGATTTGTAGCTCTCGAGCACAAGGATGATGTTAATTGTGAAGCCCTGAAATTTAGGCAACCTAAAGGAGGATTTGTTGTCTTGGCAATGACTTTTCTTGTCTCAGAGGAAATAAAATGAGATCTTATTGATATCTCGTCTGTTTCTCCTAAGTTGTATCCCCTTTGGGAAAAATAAGGTTAATAATAAACAGATTGAGATGAAAAAAATAGGCCTACTTGATACTACATACTGACAGCTACTGCTAACTGAATAGGCCATAAGATCACTTTCACAGTTTTGTTTCTCATGGCCCCATTTAGTTAGTGTACTCTGCAAGTTCACTAATCGTTGTATGTCGTACCAAATTTTGTCATTCTTTTTCCTACCAACTGCACTCAAACAACAGAGTTTGAAGTACTCTTGACGACTGCTTTAAGAATCTATGCCTCAGCAGGTTTTGTAGGGAGTAATGGACAGTCCCCTAAAGGAAAACAGGACCCTGAATGCCTCCTCATGATAAATAATCCTTTCAAAAACAGCAGCATTTAACTTATTATTATTTGTACACAGCATTAGGAAAACAAAGAAATATAGCTCAACAGTTGCCTATACTAGCTATCGGTGCTTCTGAATTGCATATTCTTGACAACAGATTTTTGATGTGACAGGTGCATTTACTATCGGGTGGATTATCACATCCATAACAAAAGAAGACGTCTATCTAAATCACGGTCCTGAAGAAACTGAGCAGGCTGTGTGACTTGCATAAAGGCACACGTTAGTGCACTGGGTCACTTAGAAGACCTGGCTGTCGAGTGGTCCAGTAAAACATCTCCCAGTACTGGGAGCTGAGCCAGTACCTTTAAGGAGTACACTAGTACACAACCAAGTAGCTGGGAAGCTGGGAAGCTGAGCTGCGCCGCATCGAACGTGACCTCTGTGATGCTCAGTAGAGGATTTAAATAGAGTAGCTGGCTGTGCTGGGGAGGAGAATCCAGCATGGATTGGATTGCAGTATACTGTAACTGCCAGCGCTGCCAATGGTCAAAGGAATCCCGCATGGATTCAAACATCTGCATTACGCTTGTGTGGCACCTTTGTAAGACTGCTATCAGGGTGGCCACAAATTTTCACATTAGTTAATGTTGATTATCTTGAGTATCTTGTGGTGCTATAAGAGGAACAAAGCTTTGCTTTCACACTGAGAATTGGGCGTTCAGCACCAGCCTCAGTGAACAAAGATATGGGTTGATTGACTCCAGATTTTTCCTTTGAGACTGGAGGAGCAGTAGTCACATCGCTTGACGTACAATCATGACACAGGTTCAATTCCTAAAACCCACATTTTGATAAGAGCGTCTGCTAAATACCAGTTTTCTTTACATTACTTTATCTCATATGCACTAAATGCAATGTCATGTACATGCCTTGTCTGCAACTGCAACATACCACACACACATTACAATTAAAGGTTCCCTTGAGAACTTCTCTGAGATTGAGGCAGCAGGAGCATTGATGGATGAGAGACAGAGGTGTTTGACTCTGGGGATCATGAGGTTCACACTTTGACTGTTATATAACAACACATTTTGGAGCAATGGGTCAGGCTAGCACTAGAACTGGGCTGACCTTTAGTCAAATATTTCCTTTTGGACATCATCAAAAAACACATGACAGCTATTTATGTGTGGATCACATTATGACCCAAGTGACACAGATTAAAAAACACATTTAAAAATGAATTACCATCACTAAATTCTCAGAAGCTTCTGAAATAAAGACACTAAAGACACAATTAAACTTGTTGTACTTACAAACCTTTGTGCCAATATATGTAGTGTCACTACATTTTTACATAGGCACACCTGTGGTATCTAATTTCCAATGCTCAATTTATCATACATTTCGGTCAGATACACAGCTGGATATGCACCTACATTTACAGAGTAGCCTCTGTATGACTGTACAAAAAACAAACAGGCCTACAATAAACAATATTGATGTAAAGCATCCAGTGAGCTACTTGGTATATAAGCTTACCTAAAACTGACACTGCAGCACATTTGATATGCCACAGCATTTGTGCACATTCACACCTACCCCAAAGAGGGATCATCTAGAGGCCTGGTGCTCAGATGTGCTCACTGTGTGACTGTTATATAACCACTGCACATGTTAGTGCACTGGGTCAGTCTGGCATTAATACTGTGAGCCTAGACCTACATTTGAAGAAAAAGGCCACATGCTTCTCTAGATAATTTTGCTGGTACGTACTATACCGTGTGTTTATCAACAGCTGTCAGATGGCACAGTGACACACATGCTAATGTGTGTTTATAAGGCAAATCAGTAAAAATAAAAACCAACAAATAAAAACAGATAAATAGGATAAATAAATTCAAGTTCCCTGACAGCTTCAGCAACCAAGAAAACTCCAATTGTTAAACTATTTAAATAAAGTTAACTGCAAACTCTTTGGTTTATTTGAAGTATAATCCTGATTAAAGCGCACTATTCTAGTCTTTTTTCTCTGGTCAGCATCTAAGACAGACAACTGTTTCATGACTGATTTATGATTTCCATAATAAAAAAAAAATGTTATGTGTGGTATGTTACAACTCTGAAAAGATGTTATATAAGGTAAATACAGCCCCAAACCCCCCAAAACTGAGACTTAGACTAAAATGTAAATAAAATTCTATATTTTAATCAGGAATACTGTAGACAATACATCAGTTGTTGACATTGTTTTTCCGTGATGTAGACATCTCAAAAAAGTTGAGACAGGGTGATAAAATGCTGCAAAAGTTGAACAATACTTAAAACAACACAACAAATGCTGGTGAAAACTCTACCGTGCAAAAATCAGATTTAGATTCAGGGGTGTTACCATCTTCTCTGGGCCCAAGCTCATTTGAGATGGACTTAGGAGATGTGTAAAACTGTGGTTATACAAATCAAAATACGCTCTTTTTGGAAATCATGGACTCTTGCACCCTCTGGGCTCTGCAGAGAGGGATCATTTCAGTGCTTGGTTCAAAAGAAAACATTTATGATGGCATTAGGCTGCATTCGTATGTTTGGTCATGATGCTTTGATACCTACATGTTTTTTTAACAACATGCTGCCATTCAGACATCATATTTTGAGGGAAGGGACCTTAAATATTACAGGAAAACTGTATTTTATACAAATTTCACCCACTTGGTGCCTTCAGATGCTAAGATGGCCCGTGTGCAATCCAGGTCTGTCACATTCTGCGCAAAATGATGGGGAAATTCTGATAATGAAGAAGACACCAGGCTGCTGGATAGCTGAAATTCTGCATTGGGCATGAAAGCATAGTCTTTTACACACAATCAGCTTACCATTTAATCCAATTAATTGTGAAATGTTCCTTCTTGAGTTGTCTTTAGTGACTTCAGCTTTTTGTAATTTTGTTCCCAACTTTTCTGAGGTGCTGAGATGCCTTTGTGAGTGCTTGCATCCAAAGTTGAAATGAACATAAATCTGTTCCATTTCAGAAAACTATGTTGTCCTTAGACTATTTTCAAGCAAATATAATGCTTGTATGTTTTTGAAATTATTTACATGGGCATTGGCATTTATTTAGATTTTACTCGATGTCCCAACTTTTTTGTACTAAGTCAATATGAATACCATTTACCAGTGTACTTGAAACACTGTAGAATGGATTAGTGGTAAACAGTATACAACACACTCAAACCTGCAGTACATGCTTTACAACATTTTAGGAGAAGATAACATATTATAAAAGTACAAATCATGAATTCATCACAAGATTGACTGTAATATGCTGTAAAGACACTGCCACCCTACCACTGACCAGTGGCTGGTTCATTAGAACTCTTTTTTTGGTCTGCTGTAACCCCTGTGCTTTGGGTGCTGATGAAGCATTTGCATTAACAACAAGTATCCTTTGTACATCTCAGCAGCATACTTGAACACAACCCAACTCTAGTCAGCAACGCATTGTTTGTTCATGTTATCTATGGCACGTTTTCTTTTTTGATATTTGAGAATCCAGAAAGCTGAAAAAGCATTATTAACAAGATTAAAGGTTCATTTTTGATTACTAAACCTAAGTCAAAGTGACTATCACTAACACACAACCTACATCATGCTGTTTTTTTTTTTTTTCATTTTTCATTTATCTACAATGCATGTGAAAATATGTATGGCAGGCTTAAGCGACTATTTCCTGTACATTTGCAATATATACTTAACTCTTTTTTGATTTCTTTGTCTCAAAGAGTGCTCATAGAACATAACCTGAAGGCGTTTATCGACTACACTACACTATAGGACCTGAGAAGAAGCTTCAAGTGCCAGTGTGATATTGTCATGCAAAAAAAAAAATCAGTCCTACAGTACTTGGCTGGGGGGTGAGATTGGGAACTGGGGGAGGGGGGAGGGGGGTTGGTCAGTGAAAACAGACTGTAGTATGTGGAGAATGTGTTATTGGCTGTTGGCACTTAACGCCGCCATGCACTGAAGCCAAGCCTGTCACCATGCACCCATGTGGGACTGGCCACCTCCTTTCACCTCTGCTAGCGGCCCGCCCCCCACACTCCCCCCCCCACAGAACTGCTCAGGCAGCATGCTCAGGCTGTTTCTGAAGATAAAAGACTGCTTCAGTGGGTATTCTGGTCAGGGCCTAAGTGGTTATCCTGCTTCGGCCTTTGCTGACGGTACACATGGCACAAAACATGCTGTCTCACTAAAGATGGGGCTGTTGTGGTACATCAAGCATGTCAACACTCCCTGCCCACCCAACCCAACCCCACCCTTCTCCTCCAGCCCCCACCCACCCACGTGCCCACACAACTGCCCCCACACATAAACTGGAACCACCCCCTCCTTCCAGCCTTTCGGGCAGCCCCCTTTTCCCAGCCCCCTTTTCCCAGCCGAAGCCTTGGATACCCCAAGGCTTCACCTGTTGCTCTCCCTCAGAGAGACCCGGGCAAGTCAAGCCCTTAAAAGCCAATCTTCCTCCCTTTCTTCCTCTGCTAGGCTTCAGCTTGACCTGTGCACTCCAAAGCCCAGCTGAGTATCACCTCCAAAAGCCGGAAACCACCAACACTGCCAATCCGAAAAAGGACTTGTGTGCCAACTGCCAAGCGCTGCCGTCCCACATTGGCACAGTTTAAGCATCATTGTTTTTGATATCCATGTCTGGAATGCTCTTTTATTTGCTGCTGGCCAATCCCTGAGCTTATCGTTCAATCTTTCCATCTTTTCCTGAAGCATCCATGGGATGTTCCATTGTTAGGCACTCTGCATGTAAACATCACACAAAAGAGCAAAACATTAGGAAGGCATTTGGGTACTGCTCAAAGGGTTAAATACACACAGACACACACACACACACTCTTCCATGAGAGACCACATACACTTCCATGTAAGATCCACGTGCCGAAGGACTGCTGTGACAGGACCTCACCTGTGACATAGATCCATGATTCGGTGTCATTTGAACTCCTGGCGGCTGACCTACAGCTAAATAAGAAAACAACATGTGTCAGACAAGCAAAAATGTCCTTGGCTGTGGTACTCACAGATTGAATACAGTATAAGTATAAGCTTCAACGCTATTCTTAGAAGGAGCCTTTCGGAAGGGGCTCAGGTTCCTCTAAGAAGGGCTCTACAGTGTCTACGGTATGTTTTGAAGAGGAGACAGGTCAAACGTCTGCTGTTCATGGCACAACTTTTGTCAAAATACCAAGCAAAAACATTACAAACTACAAGATACAGTATATGAAACTATCATCTACCATTGGCAGTCAAACTAAGGAACCCTAATATGTAATTTTGCTGATTAAACTTCAGATATTTGACAGGGACAGTATAAGCCTGGTGAGCCCATAAGGACACAGGTCTGAGTCTTTCCCGATGTGAAAAGTTCCCAGTTCTACCCAGTTTCTCCCTCTTCAAGTGACTTTCTGTCACGAAGTCCAATCTGCATAAAGGCAAAAGCTTTGCAAAGGGTTGTCACGTCAGCACAGCACAAGACAAGGACTGAGTTAAACCATAAACATTACACTGCAAAACAGCCGTTGGAATGCCAGATCACCTAATGACTAATGACATCACCTAATCACTATTAACATTTATCCTCCCAGTATTTGTGCCTCCCTCCCCTTGTTCCCCTGACCGTCCCATAAGTAGGAAATACACGGGTCACAACTCTGCGCTTCACTGACATGTAATATCATATTACTAGATTACTCAGGTTACTAATCTGTGCTGTTTTTGCAATCTGTTTGTACATACAATACCATGTTTTGAGGCTCATTTAACATCTCAAACAGGCGCTAATGTCTTTGTACATCTGGCCCTCTATATTTTCAGACTCATTCATCGTGTCGCTTTGTGTTAAGCGTCTAAATCCATATGTTCGCTCCACAGTGGGCAGATGCCTTCTGCTTCAACCAATCACTACTGTTTTGTCTTTTAGTATGTTATGCGCTGGAATGCACCGTTTGAATTCAAGCTCAAAGACAGTGTGACCCAAAGACTACAGACAACTCCCTGACCACTGGTGGAGCTGAATGAGAAACTGAGCAGAAGAAATAAGAATTTAATTACTGATAATTTCATTAGTGATAATTTCATTAGTGATGCTTTTTTATGACAAATTGATAACAAACTTTAAACACAATATAGCAATACACAATATACTGTATACTTCATGGTTTAGATATTTGATGAAATTGAATGTGTGCCTTGATACTACATTCAACATATGAGCTTTTAATTATTTATCATTTTTAAATGACTTTTAATCTATTCCTTAAAGTTCAGCTGGCACTTCAGTAAAAGAGTTTCATTTCTAAATGCTTATTTATGAGCAATGAACTTGAATGACAATAAACTTGAAACTGGAAATACACAAAATATACATTATGCTTTACATATAACTGTATAATTCAATGAGTTCCTTGCTACTGCATCCGACACATTGAGTTGATTTCTTTGCTGAGTCATGAAAGTGCAGCTGCTAACCCAGACAAGGGGAGCAGGGGGCTGTTGTGTGCATACAACCAAACAACCAAGCCAGGAAAGGAGACTCTTCCACCTGCTTTGTCTCTCAGTGCTGAAATTATAGATCACCACAAGCCCTTTCAACAGAGTTCTTTTTCCCAGAGTGAAGACCCTGGGATGGTATCACACTAGATCTAGCTAGCTTGCTCCACTTAACCTTGTTTACCCAGGTGGTGCTGAACTTGAATAATGGCACAAGACTTATTAAGGACAGTTAAACTTACCAGCTCGTCTGGAGAAAGGGTTACCACCAGTGGACAAAAGGGGAGCATTTAATGGTCTGGGGGGTTCTATTGGTGCATGAGGCAGCCCTGGCGAGAAATCAGGACTGCTTGTTGGCTCCTGCGAAATGCACAAAAAATTGTAACGCATCTGTAGCATTGCCCAGTGGCTCAAAATGGGACAGTTATACAAGCACCACTTTAAAGACACAGTGCATTTTCCATGAGGTGTAGCTCACAAAATTGTACAATTGTTCATTTTCATACGGTACCAACAGAAGAAATAGAATATGTGAGTGGATACTTGTAAAAACATTTAAAGGTCAGGGTTTAAATGTACAACATTGTTAGTTTTTGGCTTGACCTACTAACGGCTTGGGTTGGGCTGTAGAGCTGTTGTATAGCCAATCAAGACGCAGTGCGCACATTCAGTTCTGTCTTTGTCTTTTTTTCTTTATTTACTTATTCATATATTTTCATTCCATTTACTAATGCTAATGCACTGTATGTTTCTATACACCTTTGGAAAAACAGAAAATATTGTTAATAAAAGTGATCTCTATTGATAATA
Source organism: Tenualosa thibaudeaui (assembly GCA_027481765.1). Taxonomy (NCBI): domain Eukaryota; kingdom Metazoa; phylum Chordata; class Actinopteri; order Clupeiformes; family Clupeidae; genus Tenualosa; species Tenualosa thibaudeaui. The sequence continues at coordinate 11,683,977 of JAIFZK010000023.1, read as the reverse complement.
AAAGTGATATCTTTAGGACAGTTCCATGGAAAATGGCCATCCATGTGAATGATTATATTAAAAGAAAATATAAATACATGATTTACTGTATTCACCTGTAGAGGTAACATGAAATATTAACATAATAATATACTTGTCGTGCAAGTTCCCTCACATACATTACATGGAATAACCCTATATCTAAATATATATATACTTCTATAAAATGTTGACAGCAATTTTCTAGGTATGGTATTAACCTCCTTGTGCTGAGTCTTTGTTACATTGTAATTACAGCTAAGTACAATGTAACAAACTAGCTTACATTAAATTGCACACTGACAATCTGTGCAAAAGAAATTCATCACCATAATGATGTTATTCATCATTAATATATTTTAATATGATAAACCATGTATACTGAGATTATGGAAGCAGAATTATTTTTACAAATTGTGCTGCTTATATTCACATCCAACTTTTTCCACTGTACACAAATATTATGCTTTATGATTTAAAGTATCTATCATGTTTATTACTAAATTAAACCGACTCTGACATCAGCTTCTTAGCAGTCATAGACAAACATTGTTTTCATTAACAAAACTTTTGGTCATGACTGATTGGTATTTTGGTTGTTGATCTGGTCTTGGCTTAAGAATGAGCTTTTTATCTATTATTTTATGACATTTATTGATTTATTTTAATTATTAATTTATTTATGTATAAATTGTAAATATTTACTTACTTGGTCTATGTCAGTCAATATTATTTTGCATCAACACACTGTAGAACATTTCAGCTGTACTTTTGATAATATATGATGATAAATCCCTAAAAGCACTAAACTGTTGTCATAGGAACTTTCATGTGCAACATGAACAAAGGTGCTATGCAGTTTTTTTCTTTGCAAAGGATTTGAATTTGCATAACCCATGATTTTAGGCACTCACACTCCTATTATCAGTCAGTCCTATCATTTACTCAGAATGCTTGTGAACAAGTTCAAGTCAGCTGAAATAACATTTTTTCACCTGTGGCAATGATGTGGTCAAACAGAAATGTTATTACAGACAGATGATAATTTGTGTCACATCGGCTTATATACAGTATATATATATGTATGTATGGTTTTATGATACCAAAGAAACCAAAGAAATCTAATGCAAAAAACTATACAGTGCCTTTGCCTCATGTTACAACAACAGTTTAGTGCTTTGGTGCTGGAATTTGATGTGCTTTGGTATTTACAAGACATCTCCACTTATTCCCTCTAAAGCAAACACATACACAAACACAAAGCCCTGCTGATGACATCATACCTGCAGTGGGACAGAAGGATTGGCAACAACATCACTAGCTTCTCCCTCAGAGTCCCTTGCCTTCTTCCGAAACCAGCCGCTAAACCAGCCACTCTTCGAGCTCTGAGAAAGAAAGAATACACGATGAGACATAGGCACAGAGAAATGTCAAGTGTAAAGCAGTAGGTATTTGATCTGCAAGCTCCACCCACTTTGCTTGACTGAATGTTGGTTTCAGGCTTTGGCAAGGTTGGAAACTGGGTTGGTTTAGCCAAATCAACGCCCCCCGTTGGCATCGCTCCGTCCGTGTAAACAGGCATCTACAAACACATAGGTTTACATTTGACCCAGATGTCTATTTTTTCCTGTGTCAATACACCGCCAAAACACTGGAAACATTTGAAACTCAAGAACAGCTTACGTGACCAAGAGCACCAAGACAAGGTCAAATGAGTGACTCACAGACAGATAAAAGTCAGATCTAAATTATCACTTGCCATTGCTGGTCCAGAAGAGATGCCTAGACCTATGAGGGAGAAAATAAAGTTCAATTCAATTCAGTTTTATTTATATAGCACCTTTTACAATAGTATTGTCTCATGGTGCTTCACAGAAGGAGCACCCAAGAGCAACAGGGGCAAGGAAAAACTCCCTTATGTTTAGTTAATCTAGGAAGAAACCTTGGGCAGATCCACAACTCAAGGGGCTAACCCAACTGCCAGGGGTCATGCAGGAAAAAGTCTTAATTTTCCATTTAAATGCTAGAAACTATAATACATGTAATGGCTAGAGTTGTGTGGATCAGTTCAGTTCTGAAATCTGTACAAGGGTAACTAGGGGATAATGTTGATGTGACATTTAAATTATTATTCCAGAGTTATAATGTGCCTTGAATATTTGCTATATTCTTTCCGGTCTTTATTTACAGTTAATAAGTTTATAAATATTTGTGGAAATTATATCAAAAAGGATGCTATGGTGTGAGCAGAATACAAGCTCTGTTCTCCATCCTGACCTTGGACTTCTGTTGGAGGAGAGGTGAGAGGCAGATGCAATGCATCTCCTGGAGAGCAATAAGAGCCGGGTTGGATGGGGAGAAGCCCTGGACCATGTTGCAAGAGCTCTGCTGTAGACTCCGCCTGCCTCTCTGACTCATTGAGGGAGGGCACCATCGTCTGGCTATAGCCTGATAGTTGTTGGGAGTCCAGCTGACCCGTGGATGGAGGAGGGGCGTCTGCCTGGGAAATCCAGTCCCCCTGTGCCCCACTAGGGAGGGAGTCTGGTGGACAGCTGCCAGAGGTAGTGCCAAGCAGGGTCCATGCGCCATCGCCATAATGCTGGTTATCTGTGTGCACTCCTACAGCAGACAGGCAGACATGAACCAAACATTATCTATGTTCCCCACTGTCACATTTCAGGCTCTCAATCAAGATGGCCAGGACTTAAGACTACCAAAGAGGCCAGTTCAACGTAATGCTTCCCTCTAGTGGGTTCACCTGGGAAGCCACAGACACCTTTGCTGACTTATACTGGAAACTGGGTCACAGGCAGGGGTGTTACCTGAGTCAAACCTGTTCTCTTCAGGGTCCACTGCGTTTGCTACACCAGCTGGCTGATCTGGACCAGTGCAAACCAAGTGCTTGATCTAAAGAAACACATATTTTACCGTCACTAACTGTTAATACAACTGAAAGGACAGCAAGATAATGTCAGAAAATGGACACAAATGCAATGCAATGTGTATATGAGCTTATCTTCAGCTAAAACATAAATACTTAAAGATCAAATAAAACATGTATATTATATACTAAAAGCATAAACAAATACATAACTATATAACTATACTATATTTATTGTTTTTGCTATGAGGGGGTTGAGGCGGTTGAAGTGACAGCTCAGCTGAGTAGAATGATCTGCACTGGATAGGTGAAGTGAGGTTAAGTGTGAGATGAATATAGCAATATGTTATGTCATCAGGCAGATGAGATGTAAACGATTACATAAAACTAATCAAATGGCTCACAGTCTACTGCACGGCATTAAAGAGGTCATAGAATAGATGAATAGAGTGTTGTACCTTGTTCTCTGATGCTAAAATGGACTACATTCAACTTTGATTTATCAAAAATAGCTCAAGTGCAATTTTACAAGCCTAGTTACAACATTGTATTTAGACTGGGGATTGAAATTGTCTGTTTCGGCTAAATAGTGCCCTCTTTGGCAACCACAATTGAACTACAATTGATTTGTTACAAATGACATTTTTTAAGTTCAAGATATACATATGAAGGAGGGCACAACCATATTCTGTGCTCATGTCATGGACAATTTCCCCTTTCCAAAAATTTCCATTCACCTAATCTACCATGAAATAACACCAATGCTCCAACATCTGTACAGAAAGCATTCGCACATTAATTGTAGTTCACTAAGTGGAGCTCCAAACTTGCGTAAAAGCTGGTGCTAGCCATTTACTAATAGTGCTAGTTAGGAGGAATAGTGTTTGTGATTATTTGTGGCCTGTTATGAGTCTATAGTAATGACTAAGCATGATGTTAAGTATTAAGTGAGCAAATGCACCAGGATCTCGTGATCAGTCCCTCATCTCTTCCTCCCTTCTACATGCATTGATGAACACACGCATGCACACACACACACACACACACTGTATTTCACATAGGTCTACATGTTCCACTCTAAGTTTACATTATACTGTGTGTTTAGTTTAGAAGCAAGTATTGAGCTTTCATCCAATGACTGGAGTTTTTGGTGAAGAATAATAGCCAACTGCTTGGTCATTTTAACAGGACTTTCATGTTGCATCTACACACTATTGATATTGCTGTTTAAAAACATAAAAGTACATGAATCGATTAATCAATTAATCAATGAAAAAAAAGACAGAATACTTGATTCCAAAAAGATTATGATTATGATTATTATTATTAATAATAGCTGCTGCCCTAATTGTATAATCTTTCTTAAAGTGCCTATGTAGCCGTTTACATGTAATTAAAAACCCCAAAGTTATGGTTCAACCATGACATGGAGATAATATCTCTCCCCCATGAGACGCACAAGCTACCTGAGCTCCCAGCTCTCTGGTCCGCAGCTGGAGCAGCCAATCAGGCTCCTCCAAATCCCCGTCACCACCTGTGTCAGCCAGTGAGGCCTCGCTGTGCCTCAGCCGGTCTGTCAGCTGAGTAGAAGGATCAGGATACACCAGGATCAGCAATACAAGTGGACACAGAGCCCTTTAGCGCAGCACAAATAGACATCACTCATAGGCTCCCCTTCCCACCAAATATTTGCACTGGCATTTAGTGATGTCTCCATAAGGTCCCTTCGTGGAGACACCAGTGACAACAGGAGCATAGAATCGCATACTTTGTTGAGTGTAATTGTAGATTGAGTTTCTTCCTTGTGAAACATGAGCTATATGCTGCAGAAATTCATTCAGTGTACATATATATACTGTATATGTTGCTATAAATTCATGAATGCTTGCATACCTACGTGTGTGTGTTTGTGTGTGAGTGTGTGTGTGTGTATGTTTGTGTGTGTGTGTGTGTGTATGTGTGTGTGAGTGTGTGTGTGTGTATGTGTGTGTGTGTGTGTGTGTGTGTGTGTTTATGGTGCCCTTGTACCTTTATCAGTTCTTTCAATAGCACCATGGGAGGGTCCTTTAGTGTAAGTAGGGTCTTTCCAACCACCTCACAGTAGTGGTAGGCCTGAGAGGCAAGGCCACAGTCCAACAAACGACACGCATACAGGAACTTATACACCTACACATACATGGTGCAAAGTGACAAATTTTATATAACCTCACATACACACAAACGTTTACACTGACAAACTGAATACAACAGAACCCCTAAACCCCAAGTCCCAAATTCCTCACTGGTATGAATGGATGGCACCACTGCCTGATTAATGCTGGTCTTTAAAGGAGAAATCAGTCAAAAGCCCTGTTGTTCAAGGTCACTGAATGCTGTCTGTATGAAAAAGAACCAGAAAATTTGATGCAACATAGACCAAATAATAAAATGATAATTAATGTTAACTGAATGGGGCATAGTGAAAAGAAACTGAAAGTTACTGTGCCCCATTTATGTAGTGATAGTTGTTGGTTCAATATTCAGCCTATGTTGTTTCAAATTTTCTTGTTCTTTTTCCTACTGACAGCACTGGTGACCTCAAAGAGCTGGGCTACGGATTGATTCACACTAGATTTCTCCTTTAATGGTAAGGGTTGTGAGAGGCACTTGGATTCATCCACTATATGTCACATTTCTCAGAAGTTAAGGAAATTCATCACCTGCACACAGACTCAACACATTACAGTCTTCTCCACTGGTGTCATATCTGACCATCAAAAATGATCTGGTTTGTTGAGGTTTGTGACATATTTTTACCTGAAAAGGAGGGTCGACGTAAGCAGGATTTCCAAGCCTCTGGCTGTATTCAAACACTTCTGTGCATTGCATTGCTGAGCTCTGGGCGAACTTCAGAAAGGGAAGACTGCACAGGGACAGAACACGTTCACACTTCACCTAAATCTTTCTTTTCATACGACAGCAGAGCATCCAAACACACACAAAATATCTCCAGGTTTCCTGTTTAAGTCTTACCTCTGGCTACTGCCAAGAAGCACCAAGCGGTCAGTTTTGTTTGTGTACACCCCAAAGGAAGTGCGAGCAGTGAGGTAGCAGATATGAGCAGCATGTAGCTGCCCTCTGGAGGCTACAAGAGGAATTACACATGTTAGCCTAATGTGTAATAGCCTAAGATCTCATCAATCACAGTTAAGGCCAAAACACAATCTCTGTAAAACAATTAAATGTCATTCTGTCAATGTGAGTGGGCAGCTTACTCTATTGTTAGATTCTGCCAGGGACATACCTAGCGTGTCTCCCATGGTAATTATAGCCCTGCGGTGAGTCTCACAATCCTCCGTTTCATTGGAGAGTATAACGGCCAAGTGGGGCTTCCAGTCACCCCACCTGTCACTTCCACAACACTGCCAAACACAAATCAGAGCCAACATCAAGCTCCCTGACATCCCTGGCATTACGCTAGGCTAACGCTAGGCTAACCGAGATAGTAAAAGGGCTGTCTGGCTGGGGCTCTAAAGTATATCTTTCAGTTGGATGGACCCATTTCACAGCAGACAATTTTCCAGGAAGTAGCAAGGTAACCAGAGGTGTTACTAAAGACATCTTGATGACATCTAATAAGGATCTGATTCTGCAACACTGAATGGAAAAATGGCTGCTGTGAAATCCATCCAACTGAAAGATCAGCTGAGATTTGATCAACTGAGATAAACTGACTGAGATCATTGGATTGAATGTGAGCTTAACACCCTGGCCTGTCTGAACTACTAATGGTCTCCTTTTTGCCTTTATTTCAGGGAGGTGAATAGAAACATGAAGTAAGTGGGAGTTAGATAGATAGATAGATAGACAGATAGATAGACTGATAGACAGATAGATGCATAGACCAACAAAAGTAATGAGAGAATGTGTGGTGCTGGTGTGAAGGTGAGTAGACTATGTGTTACCGTGGCAACGGTTGGGATTCTCCTGGACAACAGCTGAAAGAGTGTTTGCAGAGGGTCGCTGGGAGATAGACAACCTGTAAATCTGAACACACACACACATAAACATTAAACAAACTGAGAGATATTCAATGTTTTCATGCAGCTGACAGTATTCACTGCAAGTCTAATCATATTTAATCTCATGTTTAACCCCACACATGTTAAAACCCAGACATTTTGAGCCCTTCCTTCAATAGATATCACAGTGACTCCAACCACACAAACAGCCCATTAAATGGTGCTAGAAAGGGCAGATGTTTTAATTATACTGCATGTCTTCCATCCAGTTTCTCTAAGCATGTGACAATAAAATATCCTTGTAGTTTAAGGACATGAACAACTCCATCCCCCCTGGCTTCTCCAGCAAACACATAAACACTCCGCAGGAGAGCAAGACTCCTCCATCAGACTTTGCCAGCCATGTGTTCCTCTTGCTCCCTGACTTCTGCTGCTCAAAGCGGCCCTGAGGACACCCCTCAGCACAGAGGTCTTGTCTTATCCTCAGTTTAAAGTCAGTGGTGTTGTGTTGCACGCTAAGTAATTTGCAGGAACTGGGGCCTAAATAATATTAGCAAGGAGAAGCTGTTTCTTAGCAATGATGAAACACTGAGATGGCAAACTGCGTCTTGGCAGCGGGGCTGGCTGGCAAGCAAGTGTAGTTCACCGCTCCCACCTGTCATTGGCAGCCTGACAAGGGGAGTTAAAAGTAAATTTAGACATGACCTATAGAGGGAGCCGTGGGAGTCATTTACACTGCTCACACCTGTTATACCTTGGAGACACCCCCCACCACATGTGCTAATAGTTAATAAAATGTGGAGCCGTGACAGAAACTCCCACACTAAACACTCCAGACACAGCCATTCTTTACACACACACAGAGGCACGGCATGGCTGTGAACAACACAAACCTCAGGACGAAGTTTAACACATGGCTGTCAATCAGTTAAAAATAGAGGAATTTAAACTACCTGTGATCTGCTCTAATTAATGTTGAGGACTAATCACAATTCTAGTTACACAGCTTTATAGATTATTTGTCCTGAAGGCACCTATTTAACACTACAAAATCAATTATTATAATCAATTGTTATAATTATTATAATAATACAATATATTAATAGAATCATTAATCATTAAAAGTGTTAAACTACAGATAACAATAATAAATCATGTTGATAAATATCAACATAGAAATAAAAAGAGGCAACTCCATTGTGAACAATCCTGTACTAACACTGACTTAATAAAATACCTATATCATAATCACTGAGTACTTCAGAGGAGAGGACCAGTGACCAGTGAAAGTAGAGTATCACCAAAGCACAACAGATGTTTCAGTGACGCATTCCGTAATAAAAGGTGCTCCACACGACTTATGTTCCAATGTTTCTCGTCTTCATCAGAGTCCCTGACGCAGATGTTATGAGAAACATGAGAAACAGCAGCTTTCGTTGAAAAATAAATAACTGAATCACCTGTTTCATTCATTCCGATCAATATCGAAATATCATGAATAAACAGATATTTATGCTTCCCCTTTAAATAAAATGTCAGTATCTGTGTGTCAGTGCTCTGTAAATCTGATATTGTACAGCCAGCATGTCCCTGCGACATAAAGAGTCATATTTAAAAAGCGCTTGGCATTTTCAGTACATGTTTATGTCAAGGAAGCACTATACAGACATGGTATATAGTCAACTTTGCATACTCAGAGTTTCACAGTGCATGCCAATGTCCATCTAAAGGAGTTACTATATATCTTTTCCCAAATGTACTTGAGTACCTTTAATAGAGCAAGCCATTCAACAAAACTGTCTGACCCCAATGAGTCACTGAAACCATAACCCATCCGTAAGTGGAAAGACTTCTGCAGGGTAAACTGAAGCGTTTACCTATCACTTCAGTGGATGATGTATCGTGACAGGATAACACGCAAAACACTCCAACCCTCAATGGTGAATCTGATTTAAGATACAGAATATGGCATTGTTCTCTTGCACCAAATCCCAGACACTAACCAAATAAACTACTTGAGTCTTAGTCAGTAAATTATGGTATGTTTGTCCAGGGAGCACATTTGCTCCACTTAATCATGCATCTGAGCACTACACATAATCCAAAATAGCCCAATATTGTTAATATTGTTGATAATTATCATTATACATCAGTGATATTAAAAGAAAAGCTAGTCCAACGCTAGGTGATTTGCATGCTAGCTTCAGAGGAAATCTGGACAACACAATGTTTTTTGATGCTATGCCAATATGATGTTAAACCTAAGAATATCACACACTTAGCTCCTTTAACTCACTTAGTAAAAATGGCAAGATGGTGGTTAAGATCTGAAGGTGTAGAGTTAAGCTGTTTTATTCATTGTACCTGTTCAGGACTGTGGTGTAGGTTCTGTTGTCCATCTTACTGGCCAGGAACAAGGCGTGACCCCAAAGGCCGCTCTTCATGGCTGACTCGAGAGCCTCCTAAGTAGCAGGGGAAACGGCCAAACAGGAAACGCAATTTCACATGGCAGGTATCAAAACACTATTTGTTTTCACATTGGAATACATGTATGAATGCCGTATGTATGTGTGCTCACTGAAACCTCATCGGTTTGATACAGCTGGCAACCTCATCTTCCTGTTGAGCTGCAAAAGGTGTCTCATAACCAGTTCGGCTAATTGAGCCGTGTGTATCACTTATGTGTATCACTTGTGCATCAAGGCTAAATGAACAAACAGCTGGTGCAACAGTAGTGCAATAGTGAGACAGTGGTCACTATCCTACTTGCCTAATGAGAAATTTGTCTTGTCATGCAAACGGCTTGACAGCAGGCATTATGCATGCCAAATGTATACTGATATGACAAGCATAACCGATAATCACAAATGACCTTTTTGATGATTTTTTAAGTCTGATTCTATTGTCATGAACTTGGATAACAAATAAAATCTGACCTCTGAGGCCCTAAAAAAACTGCTTAAATTAGGACTAGTAATACAATACCCTTACAAATATGACAAGGACTATTCAAAAGTCTGATGTGAGAATAATTATGGTTACTCAAATGAATTCTGTAATGACAGTCACATGTTAATCACAGATACAGTAACAATGACTGTCATAACAAACATGAATGATAAATGATATGTGATGATAATAATTATTGTGTCAATGCATATTTTCAAAATCTTAGTTATTGAAATCAAAGTTATCATAGTCATCAATTATCCATTATTCTCCAATGATAATAATGGACATGATGAGAAACAGTGATGAGTACTAAAAGAATTATCTGGAGTGAACATATCCCTGTTGTTTCACATAGCTGAGTGCTGTCAGTCGGTATGAGAACGACAGAATTTGGTTCAAGGTAGACCAAATAGCGAAACAGCAGCCAAAGCTAACTGATGAGGGCAAGGAAGTTTTGTTTTCCTATGTCCCTATCAGCTATCGTTAGCTGCCAGTTCGCAAATTCTGTCTACATAGTACCAGATGCTGATGTTCTTATACCTACCGACAGCACTCGGCAGCCTCAAAGAACAAGTATGCGGGCTGATTGAGCCCAGATTTTTCCTTTAATAGTAGAAGATTAGGAGAATGATGATGATGGTGGTAACAGAAACCTTCTTCCTCCCACAGAGGAGCAGCTGTGTGTAGCTCCTCAGAGCCTCCTCCGCAGAGTCAGCAGGGCAGGCCGTGGGGTTTCCCGTCAGAAGGTCCGTTGTGTCCAGGGGCTCTTCCTCTGGTGGGGGCCTGTCACTCAGGTCTATAAGGCTGGCCTCCTCTCCCAATCCATCCGACCCCTCGCAGGCGCCCAGAGATACAGTGCCTCGCGTCAGGAGCTCCGCAATGTCAGAGCCCACAATTCTCTGAGCAAAGTGTAAGAATATTTATTTCATTTGGACACTGACATTAAGACAGCCAACCTGATAAATACAAATATATGTTTCAATGTATTCAATGCGATAAGAGTATATGCTTATATAAATACACATATAAACTCACTTCACAACACCACATGTTCTAACTCAGATAAACACACATAATTTGAACATTTGTGTAGCTCCATCATACATACAAAAAAACTGCAGATATTTTGTTCACTATGGTCAACTCTTTCAAAGTATTACCAATTCATTGAGTGCAACACCTACCCCATTCTGTCTGCAGAGCAATACCAGCAGGTTCCACAAGAGGGAAGCTGAGGGAGCATCTGGCAGAGTGTCTTCCTTCAGACAGGCTTCTGCCCTCTGCAGAGCAAAGGTGATGATATCAACCTTGTGCAAGTCTGGTCTGTGAGGATAGGATATGCAAGCAGAGATGTTGGGTTAATATTATTAGGCCAGCTCTGATGTTACATACAGTACTTACAGCCAAAAAGATAAGGTTCTGAGTGGGTACCTGGCTAATGGTCCTGGAAAGTCCCGCAGGTGCTTTTGTTCATCTGTCTCGCCAAAGATGGCCTGGAAGAAACAGGCCAAACAACCAAAATGTGACTCATAGTGGCCAATATTAATAAACAGAAACAAATCGGCACGTCACATCATTCACCAGAACCCTCTCGATAACTATGCAGACAACTAAGGCAATGACACTAAGAAAATTCTCAGGGGACCAGTCCTTTCTAATACGCTAAGTAATTAAGTAGTACATAAAGACAAACAATGAAGAGCTGGAATCGACCAGTAAATAAAATATAATAACATGAGATGAAAATTGGTAAACACAATGATTTAAAAACATTAATGTCACCACATGGTTGATTCCCATACCTCCAGGCTATGAAACTCCACCAGGGCCCGTTCACTATCTGAGGCGAAGGTAGAGCTGACCCGAATTAGCTGTCCAGCAGGACCAAAGCTGACCAGAGCATGAGGGAGTGTGTACTTCATTGGAGCAGTCAGTTGAGGCACCGTCTCCGGCTCTGAACACAAACACTATATGCGTTACTTAAGCTATTTATGTGGCATTGCCAACTGCAACAGATATTTAGGCTTCATTCTGTAGCACTTTGAGATTTGTTGTAAATGTAAAGTCCAACACAAATATTTACAACAACAACAATTACAACAACATGTTGCCAACCCATAGGCAAGCAACTGACAATGGACCAGTTCAGGTTCTGTTCAGACCAGAATAAATTCTAGAGTCAAACTGGGCCCATACCACAAGATAGTCAAGCAAATTACATCTGATGCCAGGTTACACTATCAGAGTGTTGAAGTCCTAAATAAATTTTAAATTTGGCTGTGATCCTGGCATGACAATAGCCTGATGCATCAAACGCTTTCACATCCTTTAGTTTGTGCAAAGCATCTAAAACCTATCCACTGGTATACATTTGCTTCCTGGTTCAACCAAACGCTACTGATTGATCGTGATGTATGTTACGCACTGGAATATGCTGCTTCAGTTCAACGTCTTTGTGTTCAGCTCTCCCGCTGTTTGTTCACTAGTTTACAAAGCCCAGAGTTGGTGGAAACCTAAGCCTACGGAATGCTAAATAAGAAATTGAGCGAAAGCACTAAGCAGAACTAGCCTAGTTAGCATGACAACTGACCTGAATAGGATTGTGGGATGGAGTCGCTCTCCTCTGCCCCGTTGATGTACTGGCTTAGCTCAGTACTGCTGGAGGACAGGCCTGAGATCTTGGAGCTGGCCAATGCACCAGGCTCACACTGGGAATATCATCACCAGTTACATTAGAGTCATATAATCTCACCATTAACATGTGAGTAAAAATAAACGATAATAAGCTTAGAAAGATATTTACAGTTTACATAGATATGTGAAAGTAACAAGACAAAAATAAAGCATTAAAATAATGAGAAATACCTCAGAAACACTGACTGTCACAAAATGAGGCTAAATATGTTCTGTATGTTAACCTCTGTGGCTCTTCTCAAAATGCCTGCTGTACTCCCTACTGCACACTGCATATGATATGACTTACTACTTTTCTGTCAGGATCAGTACACAAGCAGTGTGCGGTAAGCCATTTTGGAAAACCACTTAATTACTGTTACGTCAAACTGCGTACCTCTTCACTCCTCCTCCTGTACTGTCCTTCCGACTGGTTGTAGTCATACTGGGAGCTCTCCCCTCTTTGGTCATAACTAGAAACAGTTTGATCCAATAGGCAGTGGTGTTAGTCTCTCTGAAAACCTACTCTAGATTTGATAATTTGGCAATGGCTTATATTCAACCAGAAAAGCAAAGATACACAGCAAGAGAAAGTGATGAATGTAGTTTTAGGTGCACTTCATGTTGTCATTATAAATACAAAAATGTAATTGTAATTGTAACAAAAAAGAGTCAAAAGAACTATTTCATCATCAATGTTTTGTGTAACTGTCATTCCCACAGAAGCACTGGACATCATGTGTCTGCTCAAATGACCTGGAGTAATCTTGGTATGGGGGACCGCCCCAGTCCTGCCCATAGCAGGTTCGCCACTGCTCCTGAGATGACCATCCACCAGCATCTGTGTTTACATTGATTATATCAATCATTAACAAAGAATCAGAAGACCTGTGTGTAGATATATAATTTAAAATAATCATTAGTGACAGGTTATTTATAATCATTAACAAAGAATCAGAAGATATGTGTTCATAGAATATTAATTATTAACAAAGTATCAGAGGAAGCCAGCTTTAATAGCCTAGCATTATGATTACTCTAGCAATATCGACAAGAGACTTAAAGTGATTGCCTGGAGTAATTCCAACCAATGCTTTGTTAATCAAGCTCACCGAGTACAAATCTAGTACTGATGACTAACTTTAACTGAATGAGGCTAGACAAAACTCACTTCCAGTTTTGTTTCCCATTCAGTTAGCATTAAGCTGCAGGTTCGCTGGGTCTGTTTGGTCTATGTTGTACCAAATTCTCTCATTCCTCTTCCTACTGACAACACTTGATGAGCTCAAGCAACAGGGCTATGGTTGAAAGTACTCCAGACTATAGCTTTAAATGATCATTTAAGTGTGCCGTTATACTGGTATGAGGCTGTGCTACTACCTGGATACTGATAATGTTGGACTCTGTGATAGTGGTCATAGTACCCGTAAGGATCTCTGTAATCCCAGTATGTGTAGTCATATCCCTGCCTGAGAGAATACAAGAACCCTTTTACTTGCATAACCCAAATAATAAAACACCAGTGGCAGCCATATTGTCATAGTAACATTATAAATGAGAACAGCATTACCCCTAAAGTCTGTCGGTTCCATTATTTAGAGTGGGCATCTGTAATGTGCTGTCTCAGCTTGGACAACAGTTCTTTCAGACTTACCTGGAAAAAGGTTGAGCATGTGGATGGCCATAACCTGGCCTGTGATATCCAGCATTATAACCATGGATCACATCCGGTCTGGAGGGTGGACTGGCTGGATGGTGATCATATCGGGGGTCAACAGCAGACCACGGTCGTTCTCTGTCTCTCTGGTTCACGTGAGGGTAGGGTCCTCCTGGTCCGGTGAGGTGATGGGGCCTGGGGTAGTTGTCTCTGGGGCGCTGCTGTTGCTGTGCATCCCTGTCTTGGTATGGCCAGCTGTCGCCTCGAGAAGCCATAGTCTGATCAGCTGCACCAAGTCTGACTTTGGACACAGCTGTCACTGAAGCATCCGCTCCTCCTGGCCTAAAGACAGCAAAATTCTAAGCACTGCAGGTATTGTAAGTAAACTTTTCAAAGTAGTTGTAATTACATGATAATGAAAAGTGAAAAGAAAAAAAGAAAGAAAGAAAGTACGTCTGCACTACCTCTTCTGACATAGCATAAGAGAGTGATAACATATCCTACATGTCGGTTGCAGGGATAAAGGAAATTAGGTTCATTTACACTGAAAAACAAATACATACAGACATACAACCCGCAACAGGCAAGGACAGAGGTACAAGATAAAAAACAACGTAGGCTTATGAATCAAAGTACAAGCTACAGTTATAACAATGCCATTTACTGAGACGCCATATGGATATCTTATGATCTCAAAAAATATGTTATTAAAAACAGAATATACAGCAAATAATTTATCGACAAAGCAAGAGTTTGTAGTACAGTATTGCAACTCACTTGAGTCAAGTCGCTCCTTGCGGCAGTCAAAGTGCATCTGCCACATCATTTATTGAAAATCACAACATCAACTGGGATGACCCGTATAATCCAGTGCGTTCAAAGGGCAAAGTACAATAGCTGTCAGATTATACCTCTCTCTGAACGAATAGGCTACTTTTTAGCGATACTATTAATAGCAGCACAGGTACGATAGGCGATAGGCAGATATAAACCACTGTATTACATATCTTTTGCTACACGCTATGTCGCTGCAAATGACAGGCGTGTCATTTTGCCGGTTAAAATGTGTGCATAGTTGGGCGGGATGTTACACCCTAAATAGAGAGTAAACATTTGCCTCACCCAGACTCTGAGAAACGCATGAGAATGACAGATGTAAAGAGCGTGCATCTGATGAAAGGTCGTGATTTAGTTACTTACATCCACATTCCTAATTTAAGTTGAGAACGCGTTGAGTATTTGCATAGTTATTGCACCCATTCCCATTTTTGGAAAGTGAAAAGGGGTGCCACGTTGTGCGGAACTAAAAAATAGACTTGCTCGTCATACCGGGCCATAATATTCCGTACAAAAAAAGAAAACTTTTAAGGCGGTCTTCAGTGTTCTCCATGTTGAAGAGGGAATACGTCTCCTCCTACTTGCGAGCAACAACCTGCAGACGAGACAGATCCATTTTCGCAGACAACTTCGAAAAGTGAAGAGAAGAGGGCTAGGACCATAGCCTGTATATAAAAAATAAAACAGGGGCGCAGATGCGCAATGTAGCCTGGTTTAGCCAGCCATTTATACGTGGGGCTGCTGATTAGAGAGTTCGAAAATGTCGGAACTGACCTTATAAACTATAGGCTAAGATGTGCGGCAATTTATAAATACTGATGTGCGTGGCTGTGATATCACAGAAAATCCACAAGATGTCGCTGTGACAAAATGATATTCAGAGCATGATATGACGCGCATCTGTCTGCGAAGCATCGCGTTGCCATACTTGTTGCAGAAGTTACAACACTATATCACTACATCTAAAATTCACAGTTATTCAAGTATTGCGTTTGTTACCTTCAAAATAAACAGCTTCTAGACAGTTAACAATGAAACTTCCCTGCCTACAATTGCATGAAATATCCTAAACGAATCTACCACAAATATTACTTGAGGTGATTTGAACTGGGATTTGCACACATTTTAGGGATAGGTAGTTGTATTTTCACTGTTACTGTCATCTGTCCTGATTTCCTGTAGCGAGGCGAGGGTGAGAAGAGTGGCCGTTTACAGGTATTAAAATTTCTCTGGTGAGACTGACACAAAAGTAGCCTGCTAGTCATAACAAGAGAGGGCGCTGTGCATGGTTACAGGCACGTTACAGGTTACAGTCTGATTCTGAGTAGCCAATCAACGTTGAGTATGCAAATAAAGTGGCGCTAGAAACCTGCCTGCATTTGTTTCAGCATTCAATTCTGGAGTTACACAGACTGTGTTTCAGTGGTTCTATCGTAAAGTGGATTATTCGGACTACTACGTTTTTCACAGCAGGGAAATCATAGAGCTACCGGAATTTTGCTCGATGTGCAATATGACTTTTGAAGATCCTTGTGGAGATAACCCCTCTGAAAGGTACTTTAGTATTTCATATGCCCGTCACTGAATGCATTTCGTCTCTAAAGTTTTACTGTATGTTAGGTGAAGTAAGCTGTGTTGAGCTAGGTCACTGTGCAACAAGTTACCCGGCGTTGTTACCCGGCTGGTGTTAACTTGGCTAAATAAGCTACTGTCAATTTAAAATTTTCTGCTTGGAACTTGCACGTTTTTAAGCTGTCATGCAATTGGTCTCTTTACACATAAGAACCATTTTTGACGGTTGGAATTAATGCTATTCCCATATTAGCAAATAACTTTACCAGCTATGTTGCTGAATAAATTTGTATGGCAAGCATTCTTTTATCCCTCGTGACATCCCTGTCGAACGTTACCAGGCGGTTCGGTGGGTAAAATTGACCAACAGCCAATTAGTGAGTTAAACAAACGTGTCCTCTAAATTCACAACTGGCTCTCGGCGTTGTGATTTTGCAGAATTTGCTACCAACGTTTTAAAGTTTTTGACAGAATTTGTCTGTGCTAACGCTAGTCTTTGTGCATGGTGGGTTCCCCACAAAACTCCCGTCAAGCTGCGCCGAAGTTAACGTTACCATAACTTTTATGTGCGAATTTCGCTGGTAGTTAGCAGTAACCATTTTCTTTTGTTCATTTAGCCTGTTAGCTCATAATCATGTGCTGGCGAATATGAACTAAAAGATAACTCATTTCTACAGAATGGATTCCGTGGCAAGGGCGTTGGAAGATGTCCTCAGCGCTGCATTACCTCAGGGTTGCATTACTGTAGGAGTATACGAGGCAGCGAAGTCTTTGAATGTGTAAGTATGGATGCCAATGTTAACCATTTGTTTTCAAACTAATGTTGTTAGCATAAGCAAATATTTTATTCCTTTATGCATATTGACGACCATTTATTTGGTTAATTGTAGAAAAGAGTGCATCCTTGTCTAATTTGGACTCTTTTAAACTTTTAGGGACCCCGACAATGTAGTTTTATGTCTCCTGGCCACTGACGAGGAGGATGTCCAAGACGTTGCCCTTCAGATTCACTTCACCCTGATCCAGGCATTCTGCTGTGAGAATGACATCAACATCCTGCGTGTGAACAATATGCGACGTCTGGCAGAGATCCTTGGGGGAATGAAACCAGGAGGAGAGCCAATGGATCTTCACTGTGTATTAGTCACTGTAAGTACCATTTCCCTTTCCCATGATTAAGTCTGCAGTTGTGACAGAATGACTTATTCCTTGTTGGCTGTCACTGTTAAATTAATGTTTTTCAGCAGTAGGTAGTCATACAGTTCACATTTATACCGTATCCAGCAAAGTGACACCCAAAACTGCACAGTAACCAAAGGCAACTGCAATTCCATAGTCGCAGCCCTTTGAAGACTGTTAAAAGTCTGTCTCGGCTGATTGAAGTTGTTAAACGTTTCCTGATCTATGAGGGCCTCTGATGTGGAATTCCTTGCTGTCTGGAGCTGCAGTAAATTGGCAGCCCTGTCGACTGATCTGATTCCAGTTACTGAAATTTTGTGGCTGGCCTTGGCAGATTTCATTGAACTTCCTGTGGGGTACTTCTGCAAACAGCAGTTCCAGGAAGAAAAGCTGTAGACCAAAACGACCAGCAGTTGCACAGTCTTTCACTTGCTAAAGCCAGTAAATGAGCATATATAGCACTAAACATGTAGCTAATAGTTTGTGCCATTTCAGTCTTTAAATGTTACTTTAGGTTTGGTCAGTATTGTTAGTAGCTTGACCTAGCCATAGGTCTATGCACGGTTATCACTGTTAAACTAATGTGTGTATTTGTTCATGCAGAATCCTCAGTCATCCACGTGGAAAGACCCAGCCTTGAGTAAACTGAACAGATTCTGCAGAGACAGCCGGGTTCTGGACCAGTGGGTGCCCGTCATCAACCTCCCAGAGCGATGATGGATGGAAAGAACTGTACACTGTTTACTTTTTAAAAGAAAAAAAAAAGTATTGCACTAGATGATATGTCTGATGCCTCCAGTCCAGAGGATCCCACTGAACAGCCCCTGCACTGGCTGGGAAGAAAAGAGGAAATGGTGTTAAATGTCAATAACAACGACAAGCATCAATGACAACAAGACAAAAGGAAATAAAACAAAAAACTAAAGTACAGTTGGACATGACTGTCAAGGGTGTGGACTTAATGCCTAATCGGAGCAGATGCAGTCCCGGGACCTGTTCAGGAAGAGTGACTCAGCAGAAAGGGTTTACTGGACTGCCAGGGAACGATATTGTCCACCATTTGCCGGGAAAAGGGACTGTGCTACAGGAAACTGAATCATGTGAATGCTCACTGGCACGTGGTGAGCGCGAGAAGTTTTTTTTTTTTTTTTCTCTTTTCCCCTCATGTAACTCAAGGAGGTTCCTGAAGGGGCAGGCTTCAAAGAACTGGGGCAAAGGGAAATGGATTAGACTCTGCCTTCCAGGCAAGTCTCTGTTATGAGGAGCACTGGCCGTTGACTTGCTGGATACTCTGGAATTTTTGAGAACAGCTTTTAACTTATGTTGTTATTGTCCTTTCATGAGTTGTTATTTAAAACAAAGGGAAGATGTTCTACACCTCTTAATAAGTTTAGAAAGTAAACATATTGACTTATTCCTTAACATTCATTTGGTGAAAAGAAATGTTGGTTTGTGTTAATATATTTAATTTAATGAATTGTATTTATGTTATTGTGTTCTCCCTAACACACTTGTATCAGTATGGAATAAATAGTTGAACCTAATTTCAACAGCATCTGTCTGTTATTTTGGACTAAGTTCTTGGTATACTAATGTAGTTATTGACCTATTTGACCATGTGAAACAAGTGATCAGGTCAGTTGATGTCAGGTTGCCCAGGCACACACAAGTTTATCTTACCGTATACTCAGTGCCCTGTGCTGACAGAGCAAATTAGCCAGCCTTTAACATAAACACAGAAACACTGATGTTACACTGCCTCAGCACATCAGCCTGAAACATCAACATGACAAGGAAAACAATTTCAAGGACGGTGACATGACTGATACACTATCAGGTCAAAGAAGCAAGCCATCAACCACTTGTTTACAGGAACTTAGGGATGTGTATGAGATGGTGTGCAGAGTTGGTATTCTCAGAGTGATGTGATAGTCTGATCAAAGCCTTACAAGGCTTTACCATAGACTTGCTGTACAGTTTTGATTAAAGGTGACATACTTTAGTAGTTTTGCCAACAAAATGTGTGAATGAGGTCCTTCTCTTGTACCCGCAGGTGCTTTGGAATAACACCTCAAACCAGCTGGGTGGGTCAGGGTGGAGGGCGATGGGGATGAGGGGGGCATTCCATGTCTACTCTGGTTTAAAAAAAAAAGAGGGTGTGACGTTACCTCTTATGCCCTGCCAACTGAATAAACAAAAACAGCACTAATGGAAACTGTATGAACAGCTGGCTGCTGATTTATGCAATATCACAGAGTTCGGAAGAGGGTCATTTTTCACTCCCAGTTTTACTCAGTCTACGGGAATGATTTCCAGAGACATTAGCAGGTAACTCCTTAACTTCTTTACTGGAAGAAGTTTATAGACAAGGTGTCTCCGTTTACAACAGTCATTGGAAGACGTTCCCTGAAAATCAACCTCACTAATTGCAATGGATCAGCATTCCTTTGCCATGAAAACTGACGATGATGTGAAATATCTGATTGATTCAGGTCTTAACTGTTGTAGCATCAAATTGAATATCACATTTTCCTTTTAAACTTTCCGCTGAGATTGAAAAATAAATAGTCGAGTAAGATGCGCATCATAGTTTTGGCTTTGAATACTCCTTTCCACAGTGTAACTGCCCGCCAATCTCTGTTAAAGCGCTAAACACATGCCATGTAGGTTTCTAAAAATAGCCTCAGAGGCATCATGGGGTGGAGGTCGACAGAACGCCTGCTCTGTTTCCTATTGAAGGCCAACATGACAGCCTAATCGGTAACTACGATCCCCTATCTACATACATCACAGGGTAGACATAGGCCTACCTCCAACGATGCAAAACAGAGAAGAGAGTGATTGATGACTGAGTTCAGAAAGTAAATCGGTACACCAAAACAAATGGCTGTGCGCCAATCATGAACAAAGCCAAGAATTCTCCCGAAACTCCGGAATTGCCACCCCGTCTATGCGCGAGGAACAATAACTGCATGAGTCAAGGCCATGAACAGAGGGAAAGGCCAGCGACTAAAAATAGCCCTATTCAAAGGAGGAGTGAAGTTAAACTTAGAATTTCATAAGCAGGAATCAAACCTCGCCTAATGCCGTTAACAATACCAAGGGCTGGAGACACTAGGGTAACGTTAGGCAGGACAAATCAGATAAAAGTGTATAAATGCTACACTACAGCTAAAATGCATGCACATTAGCTTCAGAATCCAATTTCAATGGGCAGAAAAGGAGACTCATGATGCAGTCTTAACTTGATTTGAGGACCTGCAGAATTAGGTCAAGTTGTGCTCTATCGGTTATCGTCACCATGAGGTATGCAGAAGAGTGAGGCTGGGTTGCAGTCAGAGAAGTGTACTGATTGTTGTGCTCTGTGTTAATGGGGGCAGTCCTCACGAAAAAAGTCTCTCCTCAAAAAGTCCTGAAATGGGGGTTGCACATTGAAGTGTTCACTGATAGAAGGCATCTGTTCTATTTTACCTTGACATCTAAATCAGTATCATCCTTTTTGAGACTGTTGTTGTTTATGAGTGTGAACTCTGGAGTTCTGACTAATGTACCTCTCTACTCTGAAAAGAAAGGAATTCTTGGAGGGGGAGGGGGAAAGGGTGTTGTTATGCCTCTATGGTGAACTTCAGAATGTCTGTCTGGGAAATATTATTTCGCATGGTCTCTGGGCTTGTGGCTTTTGGCAGCCTGATTCCACACTCTGGGAATGAACTACTAGACACGAGTTCCTGCAGAGGTCAGACAAGAAGCAGGGCAGTGTGAACTTGTGCTCACAGCTGACAGAATGTGTATGTATGTGTGTGTGGTGCTTGTCTCTCACTAACAATACAGCATTTCAGCACTGTGTGTGTGCATTCTGATGAACCAGTGTGGCTAAACAGTTGACTTCTCTCTGTGACATGAATGCTCTTCAACATCCAAGTCTGCACATTTTAAAGAGCTTCTACATTGCTATATTGTTACATTACATTCGACTACTTTCAGTGTTGGGCAAGCTACTCAGAAAATGTAGTTAATTAAGCTACCAGTTACTCCACACCAGATGAAGTTTCACTACATTGAAGCTACCTGAAAACAAAGTGTAGCAAGCCAAGTTACAAAAAAATGGAATGGCAGAAGTAGTTTACTACATGTGAAGCTACTTCATAATTTACAGAGAGGCCTATACATAAATTAAATAATTCAACCTTTTGCTAAGATTCTATTAGCGACCAAACTAACTGGTCTCTCCAATAAACATGCATAGTCACTAACTAATAGTAAGTAATTATTTTTTGCCCAGGAGGTCAAATGGGAGAATAGTATGTGCATGTGTGTGCTTTATTGGGTCCTGAAAAAAACGCCCGATTTTCTTATGGTTATACAGTATTTCCTATGATGCCTACAGCATTTTGCACTATAGTTTTGCTGGTATACAATTACTTTTACTATAATGTGCACATGTAAGTGATTTTTGTATACATTGTGGACATTTTCTTTAATTATGGCACTTCTCATTCAACAAATGCATTACACTATTGCAAAGCACTGATCTTCCATTCATGGCCTAAACAGAAGATAACTAACAAATCTAATGAAAAGCTATCAGATTCACAAAATAGCTTTGGTATAGCCACGATACTCAGAAATGTAGTTAAACTAATGGTTTCGCTACTTCTTGTAACACTGACTACATTCATATAATTACAGACTGGGAAGACACTGCAGTTATGCCTAATTTATGTTTTAATTTTTAAACATACATATTTATATATATTTTTTTAGTTTCGCTGTACCTGTACAATGACAAGAAATGATTCTGATTAATCACGACTGGGTTAAAATGCAGAGACCAAATTTCTCTCACAGGATCAAAAGAGCATTACAGATTATTAAGTATAGCAACTATAGCAACAGATATTATTTTGAACTTGCAGAAAGGGGAATATCCTCTTGATGGTCATTTCAGGCTCTGCAGGAAAACAGGAGAGACATTAAATTAACTGGCCTCCCACCAGGCCCTCCTCATAGTAGATTACTTGCTCATCCTGAAGCTGTTCCATTAGGCTTGCAGGTAACACAATCATGTCAAATGACAACACCACAAAGCCGAGGGCATCCATCAGGGTAGTGGCTGCGGTGGTGATTACATCAATCTGGGCCAATGCTTATGGCCTGACCTGATTCTGGGTGAAACAGCAGACCCAGGATAATGGGAGATGTCGCTGATTTGACCTCAGGCTAAACAAAGCAAAGCAAAACAACCCTAGGTGTCAAATTAGAGCAAGTGGCAATGTTGTGTTACTGACTGCTGACCCAGTGCCCTGCCACTGCTCACCTGGAACTCAAGAGAATTAAATGGTGGGGGACAAGGAATGGGCCATGTTATTTTGTTTTTCATTTACTGAAGTCTTACTAGCATACTTTTACTTACTAGTATAAATCTTCAAATGATACCAACAGCAGTACTTATCGCAAGTGCTGATATCAATAGTGTAAGAGTGTAGTGTTGGTAGTACTGACTGGATAAAGAGCAGTAATAAATAATAATGTGGTTCTCCCCTTAACCCAGAAGCACATAGTGCATATCCTGGGGTCCGTTTCCCAAAAACGTAGTTGTTGCTAACCAGGCCACTTTGTTGGTTGCATTGCAGTTGCCTATCGCCAACCAAGTTGCCTGGTTAGCCACAACTACGTTAGCAACTGGTTAGCAAAACTATGCTTTTGGGAAACAGATGCCTGGATAGCAGGTGTGAATAACACTTGTTATCCACCCTTCATATATGTATATGTATGTGACACTCAAATTAAACAAATAAGTT
The DNA here is from genome assembly GCA_027481765.1 of Tenualosa thibaudeaui. Classification (NCBI taxonomy): domain Eukaryota; kingdom Metazoa; phylum Chordata; class Actinopteri; order Clupeiformes; family Clupeidae; genus Tenualosa; species Tenualosa thibaudeaui. The sequence continues at coordinate 11,660,406 of JAIFZK010000023.1, read as the reverse complement.
TATGGGTACTTTGTTAGCTTGACGAGCCAGACTATAACATCAAAATGTAGTCTGACCACAACCGATAGACCGGGCTCAACCCAACGGCCAGATTCAGTGGTTGTCTCTCAGATTGCCTATGCATGCAATAGGATAGCGCTACGACCAATTAGACCAACGTTGACAAAACAGCAAATACGCAATGACTTTTTCTGCTCAACTTTCAAAGAAAAGTCAAACTTTTCTAAAGTTGATGCCAAAGCCGATTCAAACTGCTGTTCCTTCCTTAGTTGTTTTGCACTGTCACAGCCCTGTCATCACAGTGCTAAACCTGTACAACAACTCTCTACAAAGATAGAGCGTTGTGATTGGTCCTACCACACCTTGGTAGAAGACCTACTGAGGACCCTATGGTGCGTGGCTAAACGTACCTGCTGAGCAAAACTATTTGCTACCAATAGGGTACGTCTAGATTTCTAGGCTAGAGGCTTGTATCCAAAGCAAAAAAAGACAAAAAGGATACATCAAATAGTGGCAAAACATGACATAGTATGTGATCTTTAATTGATCATTTATCAGTTATTATTCTCATTAGTATAGACTTCATTTTGTTCATGTGGTATATGAAATGCAATAGCATATTACACAGCGTTTGTAAAGTTTTAGGAAGTTTTAAAATAGCACAACAAAGTGCAGACATCCATACATTATGATTTCAGTCAGCTACATCATACAGTCAACACAGCACAAGAAAGAAACCAAGACACCAAATAGATGATAAAATTATATTTAAGTTTAGACTGGGGTTTTGGGGAAGGGAGGGGGAGGCATACCACTTTTACAGCACTAGAGAGAAAAAGCCAACTCTGGCATTAAACCACAGGGAGGGGGTGAGGAGTGGATGACAAATCTGTAGATGTAGCCGGAGAAAAATTAAGAAATAAAGACCATTATGGTCAACACTAAAGATTCTGCGTAACACTAAAGATTCTGCGTTATGCTATGCTCTAGAATCTTTGGTCAACACACAACAAAGACAATGCAGAGCAGCCAATAAGAGGATGGGAACACTGGACCTCGTCATTTAAGCTCCTCTTACAGTGTAAACACACATCTTTTGAGGAGCAGACACTTAGACAAATTAGTATTGAGATTAGCCAAAATGCTTGCAAAGAAAATGTTAAAAATCACTCAAAAAAGTTGTTGGTGGGGGGGCACTTTAAATCACAGAATAGTACAGAACAGAACAGTCGCTCATTGGATTGTAATGCCTGACAGCAAGGCTACTTTAGTGGTCAAAACTGCTCAAGCTCCAAACCCCTCATTAAGTAATGCCACTGTGTGCACAGCGACTGGCTGGACACAGGGATGATGTTTCTGTGGTCATCATCACTCGAGAGGGAGAAAGAGAGAGAGAGCTTATGGAGGAGGTGAATATAAAGGCCTCTGTACACAGTGAGTTTTTCCCTCATGAAGGGGAGGGCGTCTCCCTGCTGGGATCACAGTATAGACATCACTGCAAGTGCGGTCAGTGAGTTGTGAGCGTGAGGGGACATCAGAGCAGGAGTTATTTATTAAGGCCTTGGCTGGTTAAGCGTGTCTCTTCATTTGTCTGCCCTCTGCCAGTTTGTGCAACCCACATGTTTATACACAAACACACACACACACAGTTCTTCATGCTCACTCAGTCAGTTGCTCTCACACTCACACTCACACGCTTGCACCCATGCACACAATCACTGCATGGCAATCTTGAGCGTATTAGAAAATTAAAAAAACAAAACAAAAAAAAAAAGGTTGTAAACATGGAATGTTAAAATTGAAGATAATAACAGTCAGCACAACATTCACTGTGATCACAAAACCCCATCAATTGAAGTTTTTTTCCTGCTTAGTAATGTGGGACACCAAGGATGAAGATCACTCAGAAGCCATACAAATCATCTCCACTGCTGGTAAAAAAATGTGGATCTGGTGGCACAGACACATTAGATTTCCATTACATTTCATTTCTATTCTCCAAAAAGAAATAAAGGAAAAAATAAAACAAAAAGACAATCATAACTCCATATATCAATATACAAAAAAAAATGTCCATGAATATAAGGCATATACTTATTATTAAAGGGTTGCAATATATTTACGTTCCATAATCATCTTCATTAAACATATTGTTACACTGTCACATAGTTGAAAAAGTTGAGACTTTCTTTATTTATTTTCTTCCCCAAGGCCAACCCCTCCTGGTAGTAGCTAAGATTTTGGCTTGGTTCTGACTCATGCCTGGACCTGGATCTGTTCTAAATCTGGCCAAACCCATTCCAGTTCAACCTTTCAAAATGGACTGTGCAATTAAAATGCATTTCTTCCATTCTGTTATTTTCTAGAGTGATGACGTTGTGGCTATGTCAGTGCTTTGTAAATAGCCATCCAGTCTTTTTCCTTTACCCAAATACTTTCAGTTGTTCCCCACTCTATTGTATCAACCTATCTTCCTTATGACGTCTGGCAAGAGATTCGAACAGGTTAATGCGTTCGTAAGGCAGTAAAACTGGAGCGGCAGCCTTTGATTGACTTGGGAGGAATGACACAGGCTTTTGTTTTGTTTAGAGAGTGAGTCTCCCCCCCCCCCCCCCAACACACAGGAGTGAAGGAAAAGGCCCTGCCTCCTGGAGGGTGAAAGACGTCACTGTGACGCAACCAGAGGCACCTGATTAGCTACCCCCGCCACAGACCCCACGCAAACACACACTCAATCTCTCTCCCTCTCTCTCTCTCACACAAACAAACACACAGACACACACACCCACATGCACTCAAGGCACATGGCCAACCCTGCTTTCATCTTCTTCCCTTCTCCCTTTCTCTCTTTCTTTCTATTTCATGATCTATTCCCTTTCTATTTCCTTTCTCTCGCACTGTGACTGCCTGTGTTAACAGAGGAGTCAATTAGTGCTCTGTCTGGCCTGGCCAAGAAGAGAAGTGATAAAAGAAGAAAGTGCTACTGTGTCTTACTGATCAAATGAATGTGTGTGTGTGTGTGGTTGGTTGCAAATTAGACAACCATCATGACAAACAAAAGAGAAAGCGTGGTACTGTTGTAAGGGGACTAATGATCAAATGCAACTGTTTGTGCCTGATAAGAGGGGAACAGTTCTGGGGAACATTCCAACCGACAGTCAGATGCCATTTTTTTTTCTTTTTTTCTTCTTTTTACAAATAAGTAGTACACTAACTTTTCTTTAAACAAAGAAACACAACAAAAATGAATGTTTTAAATGTCACATTTAACAAAAAACAAGTTAAAATTAAGCTCATGGAGTGACTCCAGGGCTACAATATGGTGCATCCCTTGCTCTCCCTGAAGGGGTTCTCTGAGGATGGAATTCCCACGAGAAGAGGGTCATACTTGGCATGCTCACCACAGTAGTGCATGAGATCTGCAGAGGCCTTCGACACCTGGGAGGACAAAGACAGACAAGTTACCACGCGAAACAAAAGCACACCACAGAGCTTGCTTTCTTTTGCTCTCTCTCTCTCTATCTTCTCACCCTCTCTCTTTGTGTCTTTCCCACAGAGACACAGATACACACATGCACAAAGAGGCCCTTTTCTGCACAAACACCCAACAGAGAAATTGAGCAACAAGACAAGGAGTGTCTTCACAGGAAGGGTTTGAGGTGGGTGCTGTCTATCGGTAACTGAAAAAAAGGCGTGGGTTTCAGAGATGACTTGCTCCAGGAAACCATTACACTCAAAGGAACACATCCTTGATGGGGTTACGCTGAAACAGAGCAAACATCCTGGAAGAGGACCTTCACAGAATCCTTGGGATTTGGGTAAGGGGGAGGAGGGGGAGAGGTGGCTGGTTAGTCTACTACTGGTACCTTTATTCTCTCGATGTTAGCTTCTATTCTGAGCTGTTGTACAGTCCTCCTGGCCTGAGCGATGTTATTTGCACTCTGCATTTTGGATGACATCTCGGACCGTTACACACCTGATACACTGGTAACACACCTGTTAGAAGAGAAGCAGATAGACAGTCGACACCTTAGCAAGGCCCTTAAGGACAGTTTCTTAACAATTCAATACACTTTAGTATCTAGCACTATGTAGTACTTGCCATTCTACATGCAGTGTCAACACTTGAAAACTCAAGCTAGCAAACGCAGCAATGGACTAGAGGTCATCACAATGTCAGTGTCATACGACGGGAGTGTACCACAGCAACTGGGAACTGTTGTAAATAATCTTTCCTAGAAGGTAAATTCCCACTTCTTCCCTCTTTGCATAACGTAAAAATGAAAACCCTCATCGCTTCCCAAAGAAAGAGTCACTGCTTTGCAGACTGGTCCCGGAAAAGCCCCATGGCAGCATGCGTGAGTGAGTGTGTTTGTGGTTATTTGCCAAGTTGCCAACCCTGCCTGCCAGATGCACTCCTCTTGGTGCCATTTTACACAAGCCAGAGGAGAGAAGTCTGGGACAGGCTGTTTGCCTTTGAAGACAGGCAAAAAGGTGCTTATGTGCACAGGCTAGCCTAGCAGCTGGACTCCTCCAGCTTGTCTGCCTTTGCAGCTTGGTGTACTTACCGAAAGCCGCAAGCATGCTTATCTGACAACCGATCTTACGCACAGGACAGCAAACACGCACGCACACACTCTCTCTCTCACACTGTGTACACACATCAGTAATATTGCAACGCAGTGGTTGCACACTCTCAGAAGCCCAAGGCCCCTCCTGTGTTTTTTTTTTCCGCAGCAGGCAGTGTACACACACACACACACGCGATGACAGGCAACTATAGCAACAATCTGTGGGGACAAAACCTGAAACCTGTCCTGCAGGCAGCTATTTCAGTCCCTTTCCAGGGTATATGCAGGAATATTGAGGTTAAATTGAATACTTTTTAATACACATTTTACCACCTTCTGATTTTTTTTTTAAAACCACTGCACAACTTTGAGGTCCCCACAATGAGGGTCCCAAGTGGAATTGGACTGTAGGCCCATGGTGGGCTGCACTCTGTTGCACCCCTTACCAGTGTGAAATGTGGCACCTATTTCGGCTCCACAGAAAGGAGGCCACGCGGGATGGGACTGTTGCGTCAGAGTAAGACCCCAGTGTAGGACCCCTTACCAGATTCAAATGGAGGGCCTGCATGGGCAAGGGGTCCTATGTGGGTCAAGTTTGGCAGCACAATGTGCATCATTAGGGACTAACATGGGGTTTGTTTTGTGGGTGAGTAAAGGGTGTGTGGGGACAATAGAATGCTATCTGTAAAGATGAGTGATCATTCAGTTTTTACTTAAGTTTATGTTTAGCTTGTTTTAGATTTAAACCATATCAGGTTAAAAGCAAAATATGGTAGTAGAGTAGTGGTTAGGGAACCTGTCTAACGTGCAAGTAGCCTGAAATGTTGTGAGTTCGAATCCCAGCTGCCACTGCTGTGCCCTTGATCAAGGCACTTAACCCTAAGTTGCTGTAGGGTTAAGTGCCTAAGTTGCTCTAGGGTTAAGTGCCTAGCCTGAACAATTGATAGTTGACAAATTGTAAATCGCTTTGGATAAAAGCGTCTGCTAAAGGCATAAATGTAAATGTAAATGCAAAATACAGCAAGGTCTGTAGGCCTATAGCCTTTTCGTGATGCCAGGAGAGTTATTGTTATAGCTATGGGTAGGGATGGGAATTGATAGGATTTGATCAGGTTTTCAGTATCAGCACATGGGTCAGTAATACAGCCTTTACCACTAAGGTAAACAGGAAAACCAAGTAATGTAATGTTTTCTATTTACATTTTGTATTTGAAAGCAAGTTCCTTTTAAAGTAAATTCCTTTCAATCTTAGATGTTTCAGTGAAAAGTCCGATGTTAATCCATCCGTATTCCTGTTGTTTCAGTTCAGCAATCACTGTCGGTAGGAGAAAGAAACATGAACCGACAGCGATTGCTAAACTGGAACAACAGGGATATGAATTGATTCACACTGGACGTTTCACTGAAACATCTCAGATTAAAAGGAAACTACTAGATTTGGGATTCTATTTAGACTACTATATTTATATACACCCTTATTTAGAAAATATTTATATTTAAATATAAATATTCAGATTTGATTGCAAAATAAATCAGCCAATTTAAGTATCAAGCACCTACACGCCTACACTGAACAAAGCAAATTTGAATGAAGGCTTGGTCCTGTTCATTCAACATTGACGTGACTTGACTTAAGCTCTTTGTCTCAAGTATGAATGTCCTCTACTCCACTCCATAAGACGTCGTAGGCCTAAATGTAACGTCATCGCTAAGAAATGGGCTGTGCAATCAGAGTAGCTTAGTTGCTTTGACGTTCAATGGGTGCTAAGAAATATCAATAGGCCTACGTACAAGCTTGCTTGACAACTCAAACAAAAGCTTAGCTTGCCAGCTGTTTTTATGTAACAGTCCTGTTTGTCATTTTCTGGCAGAATGTAAATGTGAGCTATTCCATTACACGTCTTATGATCATTTAGCACACCCACTGCACTCTGCCACATAGCCTACATCTGACTTAGTGACAGGCGCTCAACCCCCCCGACAGAAAAAAGGAAACCTTGCCAGCGCTCTGTATACACAAGCTGTCATCTCATTAGTTTGTTCTTCACAGCCAAAAACAAACAGCGAAATTGTGTTTTCTAACAAGAATTCGCATTTCGCATTCGCCCAGAACACTGCCTCTCACAAAGTAGTGTGGCATAGAGATAGGCAGATCGATACCAAAATATCGATATTTCGATCCTGATGGGTTGTTGAAAAGGATCGATCGAAGTTAAAAGACAATTAATTTTTTTAGTATTTTTTAATTATTTAATTAATAATTATTTTTTCAGAGTACAATTCATATTTTAATTGCTGACTTCTTTAAGTTTATTTTGCCTACTTTCATATTCATTCACTGATTGTTGTTAGGGACTACTTTTGCTCTGCGGCAATCAATAGCTGTACTACGCAATGGGGCACACCACGATTAATGATAGGCAAGCTTCATGTTGTGGTCGTGTTTTGCCTGCATTCTCTCCTACCTTCCCACGTCCGTTTCTCCAGTAACTCATCATCTCGTTTGTGTGATTATTTTCAAGTATTTGGCAAGTTGGTGACAACTATTTGCTAACATTGTCCCTGAATAACATGACCACACCAACACTCCTTTTTCCTCTGCCACATTTCACACTGGACTTTTAATAGCCTATGAGGCAAGTTCGCTAGAAGTTGCAGAAAGGCAGGCATTTTCCAGGTAGTCAGTGAAAAATTGTAATTACACTGTAATATCAAAATTGCAGTATTTTTTTCCATAAAATCAGCTTTTGCTGCAGTAGCCTAATGCATGAGCTGTTAACTGCTCTTTACTACAGAAAAGTCTAATATTTCATGTTTTTCTGTCTAAGGAAATGACTTTTTTATTAAAAAAATATTAGTATTGGTATCAATATCGGGTTACTAGCCTTACTATTTCTTGGTATCAGATCAAAAAGGAAAATCAATGGTATCGCCCATCACTAGTGTGGCAAAGTTCAGCCCCGACCATTTTAATTACAAACATCAACAAACTCACGTTACATGAACTTCTTCAACACACAAACTAAATAACTGGCCTGTTCATTGTACGGAACTTGACAAAAAATAATCTCTCATACAATGGCAATTAATCCAATTAATGGCCTTAATTTTGGCAAATCTGATTTATCACTTTATAATACTTTTTAAAACCCAGCGTATACCCTGTCCTTCTCTTCTCCCCAGGCCTTCTTTCTCACTTCCACCCACACAAGAATGAGCTTTTGTGCACAGACGCACCAACACCAGGAGGTACAGTATGGAACAGAAACTGACGTTTGCCCTCAAGGTGCATGTGCACCACTCCTTAATGCAATCCAAATCCAGACTATCCTTACACGTTCAAAGCTTTCAATTTCTTTTCATTTGCTATTTGTGCCGAAAGTTAATTTTCTACACTACACACTAAAGCCTGTAGACCAGTGTTACAATTGATTGCCAGCTAATATGACAGGATGTTATATACATTAAAGTGTACTTGAAGCTTTGTGCAAACATTCAAACATGTCCTTCAATGATTTGTGGAAACACCTCAAAGACCATCACTGCATATGGACAAACTCTAAACAGATGAGAAAGTATAAAAACAATAACTTCACATCTATGTGTAGCTGCTGGAGTACCTGTCCATAAATAAAAGTAATGAATGCCTTACACAGGGCTTTGCAGAGGAAGGTGTGAATATGTGAAAATAATGTCAGCAGAGCGATGTACAAAATACTAAAGCTACACTAAGGAGCACAAGGGATTCAATAATCCTGCTACAACTGCACAATAGAAGAACACAAGGCTTGCTCTTTATAACATGCTTTGTGCAAGAGTTTTCTGAACGAATACATGTGTGAGATGTGTGTAAGATGTGAGTAAAGATAGCTTTAAAGAGGCCTGGCTACAGATGAGAGAGTGTGTGTGTGTGTGCAAGTTGGGGGGGAAACTGACACCAGTGGCCCCCTGTGGTGGTCCTTGCTTAACAAACGTGCTGAAGGGAGACGAGGCCAAGCCAGCAGCAGCAGCAGTGTCTATGGCCTCCTAGGATATAAATCAGCCAGCCAACACTAAGTTCTTTATGGGCTGCCAGAGCCTCTCGTGGCCTGCCTGGACAAACGTTATCTCTGCCTGTGTAAGTGTGTGTGTGTGTGTGGACTCTGGACCCCGCTTGGCAGGCACTAAGAGGACTTATCAGCACCCAGGCACATGAGTGTAAGAGAGAGTGTGAGGGAGAGAGTGGGAGAACGGGGCAGAGGCAGGATGAGGTGAACCATCCCTCTTTTAGCACCACAAAGTGGGCGGTGTGTGTGTGTGCGTGTGTGTGTATTGGCGGTGTTAGGAATCATGATTTATATGAGCTCATCCCAGAGACGCGCTCCAGTTGGACAGGGTCCCAGACCAGCCATGCAGGGACAGGGGTGGATGAAAGCGGGTAGATGCACACAGAGCGCCACACAGATGGCGGCGAGAGCACTTGCTGACACCAGACATCTCTTTATAAATGGCCGTTCACAGCCCTGACAGAAAGCAAATGGGAGAGAGAGAAAGAGAGAGAGAGAGAGAGAGGGGAAGAGTCAGAGAGGCAGAAAGAGTCAGGAAGAGAGAGAGAATTGGATCTCTGCAAAAGAAGCTGCTAAGTGCTGTAAACTGCTGGGAGCTATTTTTGAGGGTCAGCTTTTGGAACGATGAAATGCTACTTTGCATTTAGCAGCTAATTACAGGGGTAGGTGGTGCCTGCTGTGAGTGCAGTGACTTCAGCAGCAGCTGGGTTTTTTACTGTGCCTCCTTTCCCAATATCGCTGACCTGAGATATGTGTGTGTGTGTGTGTGTGTGGGAGGACATCCCAGACCCCTCAGAGAGATCTGCAAAGTTGGGAGTTCCTTTTTGTGGGGGTTTTGGACTGGTGAGGACGGAAGCTCAGTGCAGCGGCAGCATAAATAATCCCTCTCCTCGCACCCAGCCACTCACTCAGACTGTCAGGAGCCCACATCCGTTTAATTAGCCCACTCGCTTTCTTCTCCTCCCTCTGCTTCTTCTTCTTCTTCACTCTCTCTCTCTCTCTCTCCCCTTCCTCATTCTACTCCCTCTGCAGGAAACAGCATCCCCCTCTCTGGACGGGCTCTGGACAACGGGATAAATGATTAAAGATGTGCCGCCGCAGAGTAAAAATAGCACCGGAGCAGGAAGAGCAAAGAGTGCAAAGGCAACAGCAGGATATCCACCACGGCTACATCACTGCATGCCAACAAAAAACTCAGGCTGTCCACCACAGCCTACATGCATTCAATTCATAGAATTAACACAGAGAATGCCAGTGCATTCAGCATCCAACTGTGAGAATATCCCTAAACTTTCAGCAGCATTTTTAGAAGAGGCTGAATGCAACGTTGGACTAAGTGGCAGAGAATCTGGACAAAAAAAACAAAAATATTGCATGCAAAGCAAACACACACACGCGCTCTCCGTCTCCAAGGGCCTCATTTGCCTGTCTATCTGCCTCCATGGGCTTTATGGCAAAAGCTCCTTAAATGTTGCCATGACCCTCTTCTCTATGCAACATAGGTTGTCTGAGCATACAAACGTCCAACCACCGCCACCACACTGAACAAAAAAAGTAAGTGGACAAAGCAGCCTCGCCATAATCAGCAAAACCTTCTTGGTGCCAGTGTCAAGTCAAGTCAAGTCTATATTTAGTGCACTTAGGCTACATTTAGCGCACATTCAATATAAATGTAAATATACTTAAAGTGCGTCAGACAACAGACAACAAGACAGGGAATAAGTAGACAATCAGACCACTGATTGTTTGTAGATAAGCCCACCATCTAGTGTCTGCGCAGGATGGGCCACGATGACGCTAACAGCACGTAGCCTTCATGAGCAGAAGAGGCTCTTCAAGACCAGCGGGCTGTGTAGACGACGCAACAGGGGGCTCAGCAGCAATTAGCTCAGTGGTGAAGAGCCTTCAGGTCCTCTTTACGACGCTCAAGTGTTTTCACTTGGGGTAGGAGTGGGGGTGGGTAAGGGGGAGGGAGGGCAGAGTGAGGTGAAGGCTGTTTCATGCAAGCCTTTGTTGCTGCTTACTTAGCTGTGACCTAGCGGTGACCCATGCCACAAATATGGCAAAGGAAGACTGAAAGTGTCTTCGAGGCTGAGGTTGACTGGATTGAATGGGCTGGGCTATGCTGTAGTGACACGTGAAAATACTCACAAGGAGAGAGAAAGAGGGGGAAAAGAGACTGAATAGAACGGAAAGAGTGCTGATGCCAAGCAATCATCTTTCATCTCCTCACAGTGGAGATGGTTCCTTTGATGCTGGGTGCCTGTCTCTGTGCTCTGAAGATGATCTATCAGAGATGAGCTTAAAGGCTCTGTCAGAGGGATCCAAGAAAAGAGCCATATGGGGGGTGACTAAGCTGGGCTTTTATGAGGTCTCACTGTAGTCGCTGGCTGCCATCTGAGCCACCCAGGTGAGGGCAGAGACACGCGGACCACCTTCTTAGAGCTGCTCTGTTCTTAGAGGTGCTTACCTGAGCCACACACACACACACACACACACACAGTGTTCCCAGAGGTGCTTACCTGAGCCACAGACACACACACACTTCTTCCTGCGGGCCTCAACCCTCAGGCAACAGTGAGCCTCCAACCATGGCTTAGCGCCCCCATCGCTGGCTCTCCACCTAGAGGTTTGTGGGTGTTGGGGAGGGAGGGGGTGTCTTTCTCTGAGATGCTGCGCCAGGAATAACAGCCTTTCCATGGGGGCAACACTGAGCCATGGTTAGACCACCCGTCAGGTGAGGCTGAGGCCGGACTAGAAATATGAGAGGGCCATCCATCCTTCTAGCACTTTCTGCAAACAAATAACAACAGGACCACCCATGCCAACCCCCTTTCCACAAGTCCATGCAACCCCCCCCCCGCCCTCCAAGGACTCCACACCCTGAACACACACACCCTGCTCCCATATGTGTAGGAAGCACAGTGCTACAAGCTTCAGCAAGGTTTGTCTTTTATTCTGCCAGCCAGCTTCACTCCCCACCATGCACCCCCCACCCTTGACAGTAGTCCCCCAAATTAAACCTCGTATTTTACAACTTCTCTCTCTCTCATTTTCTCACCTCTCCTCCTGTTCGCCTGTAGCAATACACTGTGCCTTTCATACTAATCGCCCATTCATATGCAGGATCTCTTTGAGGGCAGGCAGCCGATGGTTTTATTGGCCCGCGAGCCATGCAGAGGGTTATGTGCACAGCTGGGTTTTCACGGGCCGGCCCAGAACCTCAACCATACCTCTGAGAGGTCAACCAGCAGTTGCCTCACCTGGGGGTCTGGGACCACAATGGCCGCCCAGACCTCTGAGGACGGTGGAAGCCCTAAAGCCAGTTACAGAGCAGACCCTTTCAACATGCATAATGACATGTTTGTCTATGCACAATTTTCTTTTTTTTCCTGTGTTTCTTATGCATAGTTTGTCAGCAAATGGCCTAATGCATTCTTCTCTTCTGCAAGTTTTACTTATTTGAAACTACATGCTGGCTCACATTTTTAATTTGCAGTTTCTTCCTTTTCTCTATTAATCACATTCATTTAGTTCACGATGATGCATTCATTTTTTTTTCAACATTTTTTTTTGTAAATTACAGGCATGCATGCATGGTGTTCTTTTAAAATGAATGTATACTTGACAATCAAACAATGTCAGTGTAATTACAAAATCACATGGGAAAGACAGACAGAACTGTTCCCAGACAGAACTCTTCCCACTCTGATAGAATGCTCGTGCATAAAATTCCAGAGTGCATTCAGAGCCGTGGGCTCAGTAGGCTGCAGCTGAGGAGAAGCCACAGTGCTTAAGCACTCCTGGTATTCAACTCCCCCCCCCCCCCCCCCTTATAAAAAGCTGCATTCCAGAAATGCATCACTCTCAACTTAAAAGGTGGTGCGGCTTGTTCTTTATGTGCCGATGTCTCGGTTTAATGACCGGGTGGGGTAGCGTGGCTGCTGCCCAGGAAACTGAGGCAGCCAGGTCAGCCGACTTGTATGGTAACGTCAAGAGTCTGAGGGTCTTATCGGCACACTGTCGGCCCAACGTGTTGGTTGCGGGAGAATTGGCAGGTCCATTATCTGCCGCATGCACTGCTAAATCTCACTGCAGCAGCCCAACCAAGGTTCCTGTCTAGCCCTTCAAAATGGTGCACCACCATCACTCCACCCCCTCTCTCACACTCACCCACATACACACACACACACACACACACACACACACACACACTCCCCATCCACCCCTTTCACACACACACAGCCCTCAGGGGTCTGAGGATCAACGAAGAACAATGCAGACGGGCTATCAGTGGTCCGCCACACTCCAGCTGGTTGAATGACACTTGGGGGAGGACAGGGGCTAGGAGGCTGGCCAGAAAACCCCAGCTTAACTGCACCCTCATGGGTGCTAATCTCTGACTGACTGACTGACTGATGTTATCTGAGGAGCCAGTTAGACTGCCTCTGAAGACAGACTGAACAAGTGTGTGTGTGTGTGGTGCCGCAGAGGAGACGGTCTCTGTCTTTCATGCACAAACACAGTGTTAAAAATGGTGCCAGAGAGACACTTGACTCACGCGCACCAGACAGACATAGACAGACTCACACACTCACACACACAATGCTTCATGCAGCAGAAAGATAAAATGGCATCAACTGCACCCCACAGTGCTGTGAAAAAAGTAAAGAAAAAAGAAAGAATCTGCATGCTTGAGTGGGATGATAATTGATTGTGTTATGCAAACACACTTGGACGCGACAGGTGTGTGAGTTCGTCTGTCTACATGCGTAGGTGAAAAAAGAACAGACACCGGAACAAATGGAGGCCTGCTGCCAAGTCAAAGCCTGTTTACTTATTTACACATTTACATATTTATTTATTTTTAAATTTTTTACTGTGTACTGTTGTTTTTTCTATATTTCTTATTTCCAATGTTTTGTATCTTAAAGTACATTGAGAGGCCTTGTAAGACTGCATTGTCTTGTCCTGTCTACAGTACAACAGGACCTGTAATCAGGGTCTTGGTCTCTGAGTCACAGGCTGTTTGTCTCTCGTCTCCTGCACATCTCCCGTGTTCGGCTCTGTTCTCTTCTGTTTTGTGCCCAAGTGGCAACAAACAGAGACGCCGACTGCAGAACGAGACAGAGGAGCCCTCATAGCCCTCATATCGCCAGGAACGGGGATGGACGGGGTCACTGAGGAGGCAACTCCACTCGGTGTGACTGGTAAATGGAGAGGAGGCAGACAAGGCTGTTTACTCCCCCCCTTTCCTTCCCATGACCTCCTCCACGTTTCCAGGCAGCAATGAGCCTCAGGGCAATTTTTTTTTGCTGTGAACGAGAGGAAGCTTGCCAGGTCGGTGTGTGTAGTGTGTGGGTGAGCGATAGGCTTAGTGAGCAAGTGAGAGACAGAGTAGTAAGTGCGAGAGAGAGAAAAACAGACAGAGAGATAAATAAAGGAAACTCGCTCACTCAACCCCCCCCCCCACACACACACCCCTCCTGGCCTCTGGGTTCTGCTTTGTGGCTCCAGTGTAGCCAAGAGGAAGCAGCCCTGGCTGTGGTTAAGCGGGGGGGTAGGGGGGTGGGAGTATAGTTTTGATCACTCTGCCACTGCAAAGGAGGAGGAGAAGAAGAAATTGTCCAGGAGGAGGCAAAAACTCAATGAGATGCCATGAGTCAGGCACTTCTGCCTCTGCAGCTGACTCTGACTTCCTGGTCCACCACTGCCAAAACCCCTGACACATTGCCACCCTGTTGAGAAGGTGCAGGTGAGACGACAACTTCAGAGGAGTAGCGGCGGCTTTCAAGTGAGCCGGCTGCTGACTCTCTCCCCCTTTTCCTGCTTTTGCCCTTCTTTCTCAGTTTCCAGTTCTCTCATCTACCATTTCCCCCACTCTCTCTGTCTGTTTCCCCTTCCCTCATCCTTCTCTCTCCCTCTCTCTCAACATCTGGAAGGCAGCGTGAAGCAGCCATGTGCAATTTTGGCCTGGCCAACCTCCTCAACAGACGGGAAATTTGGGTTTTGGGCAAGGGGTGCCTGGGCAGATGCAGGGTGGCACGGGAAAGAGCCTGGCATGAAACGGAGAGAAAAAGAAAGGGAGAAACACATCAAAACAACAAAACAATGCAAAGGTTGTGTGTGTGTGTGGTGGTGGGGGGGGGGGGGGTGGCAGACTGGCCATGTCTGGGTTCCATGTAGTCAGACAGGGTCCATCCAGATGGGATGCTGATGGAAAAAGATCTTGCCATCTGTTTCTATTAATACTCTCTTTCGCTCTCTCTCTCTCTCTCTCTCTCACATACACAGCGAGCCAGCGGAAAGGGAGGGGGAGACGTGAAAACCTGTTGCATGAAGTCCATTTGCTTTGAAGCTGCAGAGACAAACTCTCATGCAAAACTTCAAGGCCATTAGCTGGCTGCACTCAAAGAAGAAAAGCCGAGGCCAAGCCCAACGTTAACTGTATTTAATTAGCCGTGTCCTACTGCAGCCTGGGCAGGCAGTGTGTGTGTGTGTGTGTGTGTGTGTGTGTGTGTGTGTGTGTGTGTGTCTGTCTGTGTTTGAACAAAGCTAAAAGACTATGATCAAGGTCTGTGCATATGTATGCACATCTGCCATTTGAATACGTGCGTGTGTGTGTTTGAACAAAGCTAGAAGACTTTGATTAGGTGGATAAACACAAGCATTTACAGTAACTGTACAGCACTGTACAAGTTTCTGCTTTGTACAGTGTATTTGGTCTGCTTACAATGTGAAACACATTGTGTGAGATGGTGCCTTAATGCTTCACACACATTTGACCCTGATTCACCTCCTGTGCATATCTACAGTGCACACATCTGCAATGAATGTGTAAAAAGCATGTATTTAATTAAATCAAAAAGGTTTTGTGGGGGCACTCTGGTGTTTGTGGCTATAGTGTCCATACCCAATTCTGGTACAAGGGCTCAAGGGGTCATCTCATCTCATATCTCTATCTCTCTCTCTCTCATTTCCTGCCACTCTACAATGTCCTAACTAAATAAAGGCCAGAAAACGTACTTCTATGAAAGACTGTAAGAGTATGGTTTCATTCTAAATACACAGTTACATGGTGACAGTAACTACACAGTGTACTGTGTAATACGTTCGTTCAGGTGTAATACATCATTGTGTAACTGATGCTCTCTCCACACACGCACGTGCACACACACACAGCCTTAAATTCACACCCTAACCTGAGATTTGAACCTTGTTACTCATCCAGACTCAGTAAGTAAAACGGTTTTAGTTGCTACTCTGTAAGTCAAACAGTAAGTTACTTTAACAGTGCTGAAGAGTTTTATCAAGGGCTGTGTAAAATCAAGTGTGACTAGGTATCACTTTTGCTTTCCTGCTTTCCCGCCAAATGCTCTTAGCCTTGCAGAGTTCAAATTGCAATCCTGACAGCCCCTGACAGATCCAAGGGAAGAGATAACTCACGAGAAGTCTTTTATCGTCATTACGCCTGAAACAAAGTGCTGCCAAAAAAAAGGCGGATTTTGGCTTCGCAGAAGTGTTTTGATTTTTACCACTTCCTTCTACACACGGCTAAGTGAAATTTAAACTAACCGTCTCTAAAACTCACTCACACCCTGACTACCCCCCTCCAACCCCCTCACACACACACACCACTACCATCCTGCTAGCACACACTTACACACACCTCATCTCACAGCTGTGCTGTCAATACCTTGACTGTAGACGGGCAGCACTGAGCCAAAGAGGATGGGGTCATGTTAAATCTCAGCACTTTTAACTTGCCGACTGCCCTCCCGACACCTTTTATTCACCTTCCTGTCGTGTTGTTTTTGGCTCCCACTTTGAAAAAGATGAAAGCAGGTAAAAGATGTGTGCGGGTATGTGTGTGTTGGGGGGGTGGCTTGACTTGCATTTTTGCGCTGCTAGCTGAAATCTCAAGGCAGGTGGCTGGGGTGACAAACGATACAAAGTTCAGGTGCAGGGGCCACAGAGGGAGATGTAGTTTTAGCTGTTTACTTAAATGCTAAACACTGCTTGCCCCTTGATCATAGCTGTGTGGATGTGTGTGCGCATGTGTGTGTCTGAGACAGAGCATGTGGGTGTGACCGCTGGATGTACCTCCATGACTCTGCTAGCACGCATTTCTACACCTACCCGTCACGGCTAACAATGCCCTTGATCCACGTGTGGCTGTGTCTGAACACACACACATGTATCAGAATCAACTCCTTTCATGTGTCATTTGTACTTTCCGGGTGCCTCATTTAAAGGGTGTGACATCTTTAAAAGCCTTGTGCACAAGGAAGGAGAAAAGTGCCTTGCGGATCTACAATAATCAGTATGTTTACATGCACTAAGAGAAATAATTACAACAATAACTAATTACATTTTTGCCTTAGTCCAGCTAAAAATGCATGTATACACCTTAGTATGTCTGAAATCGAATTGAACCGGCCTACTCATAATTGAGCTAAATCATCCAGATAATCCGACTGGAATCGCATTTCTCTCAGACTTACAGAACCCCCTCGAATGATGAAGACACGTAGAAAATTTACCTACAATGCTGCAGCTGTGTCCAATCTCCTCACTCATATTCTCATCAAATATCGTAATAGTTTTCAAACTTACTTTGGAAGTTTGTAGTTTAGCAGAAGATCTTTAATAAGATTAGCCATAGAAGAATTAGCCACAACTAGGGTGGTAGAAACGCAAACAGGAGTATATCTTTGGTTAATAATTAGATTTTCTTCCCATGCATGTATACTGAGATTACTTATTAGCTCGGTTATTGCGAGTAGCTGGATTTAAATGTGCATGTACACATACTAAATTACTCAAAGGTTTAAATCTGTCCTGCAGATTTTATCATTTTTATCAATGCAAATCATTCATGCATGGAAAGAGACTGGCTTTTTGCATTCATCTATCTCTGTCTTCAGACAAAGGGTGACGTCATCAACTGAAGATGAATCAGAGCTGACAAGTTGTCTGGCTGCTTGCACAAATCTATTGGGACAACCCTTTTTGTTACCACCAATACTTCCCTATAAAACAGTTGGAAATAAATAGTCATTGGTCACATGGTCTGAGGGGGAAATGAAGTACATTAAAGATTTTTCACACGAAAAGCACATTTTCTACTTTTTGATCCTTGTTTTTAAATGTATTAGCTTTAAACTACGGATTGTGTGTCTATGTGTGTGGCATGTTTTTGCCCCTGCAACCTGACTCTGATTCTCTTGGCTGGAGGTCACTGAGAGTGCAAGTAGTGACACTCTTCTATTTTTTTTGGGGTGGGGGGGCGTACAGTACAATACACTCTCACTCGTGCAAAGGAGCAGTCTTGGTTTCCTGTGGTGTAACGTTCAAGTAAGGTCTAAAACACCCATCTACCCCACTCCCTGTCTGCTTGAGTGGTTATCTGCCTGTCAATTACTGTCTAGCTGCTTGCAGTATCCTGTCTGTCTCTCAGCATGTATGTCTGTCAGTGTTCTGTCAGTTTCTTTTCACCATCTGTCTTGCATGACTGTGAGAAAAAGTCACAAGAACAAGACTTCCTGACCAGACAAATTCCATCACAGAGAACTTTTACAAAAGAAAGAGAGGAAGAGAGAGGGGGAGGAGAAAGAGAAATAGAGGGAGAGAGAAAGAGAGAGATAGGGGTGGAGTGATGAAGACACAAAGAGATGTGGAGAACCATCTCTGCACTGCTATGTAGCCATCGGGTGAAGTCCAGAGCCAGAAAACAAATCTCAGCAGAGACACACACACACACACACACACACACGCCAGAGCCACTTCCTGGAGTTCCTGAGCTGCTGGGTATCTTTATGCCGCTCTGCATGGCGGCAGTGTGAATGTATTTAGGTGGGACTGCCAGTCCGTCCTCGTCTAGACAGCAGACTAGACTGAGCTCATTTGAGAGGAATCCAGCAAAAGCCACGGGCCTCTTACTGCTACGGGACTAATACAGTATCTCTGTGCCTCCCCACCCAGCAACACACACACACACACACACACACACACACACACAGCCCAGTTCCAAACCCTCAACCAGTCGCCAGCCACTGACTCCTCTTTGTGCACTTTTTTTCCCCCCACAGGGCTATGCCAACACACACACACACACACACACACACAGGTCTTTTCTTTCACAGCAAACACATCAGCACTTTTGCAGCAACTTAACTGGGCACTGTGTCTTGTGTGGAAACACTGTGCGATGGGACTCTGTTCTCAAAAGCCCTTTTCAAAGGGGAACATAGATCAACTCCATGCACATTTTCATAACCAGCAAGGGCTTCACTTCTACTCTGTCTGCAGCATTTCATTTTAAATATGTGTGTGTGTGTGCGTGTGTGTGTGGAGCGGAGAACTACTTTTCCTTTTTTCACTTTTTCCATTCAACAGAGCCGGGCTTGTCAGAGACGGACCTAAGTAAACACACACACACACACACACACACACACACACACACACAGAGACAGTAGCCGTTACTGAGTGCATACCTGCGGCGCTGGGCAAACGTCCTTCATGATGTGTGCACTCATCATTGCGCTGACTCATGCCACGCGCTCAAGGAGATCGCTGGCGAGGAAGCACTCACCTTTCCCCCCATTTTCCAGGGAAACTTTTTATAGGTGCGCTATGAATAGCAACACCTGTTAAGTACACAAAGAAGTCACGCAAGGGGGGAATCAGCAGAGAAATAGAGAGAGCAGACAGAGAGACACCTTTGGTGCCATCAAAGAAGATACACCATGGTTACCAACTACCAAGAGAAGGACTTCCAAGAATATTAATGTTATATAATTCTAACATAACTTGAATAGTAATTTTATCTCTTTCCTTTGGAGTTAAGATGCTGTCCAATGGACAGCACCACAAGGCTAGAACAACTTTCTAATACATATCCTGGATCATGTAGCAACAAGCTGAAGTTGCATTCTTTTTGCATTTTATTGCAACTGTTTGCCTATCAATGCAGAGGGCTTAGTGACTCATATTCACATGCAAATATCTAAACTTACACCTGCCCAGAGAGAGAAAAAAAAAGAAAATCCAAGAAAACACAAACGTCATTAGAATAAGGTCATAACCATATTGGCTTAGTTTCTGCAGATCTGATAGTTACTTCCTTTAGTGCTGATTTGCATATCAAAATCACATAACCTTCTGCATTACACAATCAAGTTAATCAAGTTAATCAAGTGTTTGTGTGTTCTTAATTCCATCGTCAAGTGTTTGTGTGTTCTTAATTCCATCGTCAAGTGTTTGTGGGTTCTTAACTCCATCGCATGTGTCTGTGAAACTCCACTCCCTTACATGCCAGTGAAAGAGAATGATATGCACAGGTCTAAAGGTTGAAGTGTTATTCAAATGACTCCTTTTCAAGATGCCAAAGCACACTGTGCACCAACCAAACACAATCCCATGTCCACTTGGTAAGCAAATGCATTTCCCTGACTATCAAAGGCATTTGTGTTGCAAACAACCATCAAGGATGAACAAGTACATGGCTAGACAAAGGGCTAGTTACACACACTAATTAGAATTTTAGTAACCTTCTCCTCCTGTTTCTTTTTCTTCCTCTTCTTCTCAGGGATGGAGGAATGAAGGAAGTAGAGGAGGACAGGAGAGGAGGGATGGTATGAGGTGACACATCGTCCTCAGATGAAGGACAAAACAGCAATGCATGATGGGAACAAAGTGCTGGAATGTGAAACTAAGCACTCCTCAGAGGGAGGTGGACTCCACACAAACAAACACACACACACACACACTTCCTTGAAGTGTCCAACATCCCTTATCTGCATCACTCATCGCTCGACGGAGCCCCGTGTTCTCTTCCTTATCAGTCATATGTCACATTGGTTAAACACACACACACAAACGAAAAGCCTGTTTTGTCTTGATCAGCAGAAGGGAAGAAGCTTAAGGGAGAGGATCCACATGAACATGCCTGTTTGTGTGTGTGTTGAACATGCAGCCAACTTTCAAAAGCATACAAGCTGGAGGTACATGGGCCATTTACACTGATGATGTTACATGTGATGATGTTTGTGGTAAGGTGGAAGTTCCCCCTGACGGCATTCTCACTCAAGAGTCCAAAGAGCAGGAGTGCTGGGGCAGGGCCGATGGAAAACATGTCCAGATGCTGCTGGAAACTTGTCCAGGACATGCCCAGAGCAGGTTGTGCTGTTTCAGTGTGTGTGTGTGTATGTGTGTGTGCTTGCATGTGTGTTTATGTCTGTGAAGTGCATGAATGGTGTGTGAACTCAAGTGTGCAAACAGTATTGGTGTTTGTGTGTGTGTGTATGTGTGTGTTGTAGGTGTATGTCCACGAGTTGTAAGTGTGTGCAGAGCATGATGTGTACACAGAAGGGCATGCCCTGTGTGTGTGAGTAGCATGATAGTCCTGTGTGTGTGTCTGGCTGTGCATGCGTGTGTGTTTACTGTGTAAAACAGACAGTGTATATTTCAATGTATTGCGTGCTCATAAATATGACTGTGTACGTATGTGTCTACACTCCACACATGCCAGTGTGCATCTCCGTGGTGATAACTAGGGTAGGTCCTCCAGGAAGGGTGGGGCTGACGCACTTGGAGGTTCTGTGCCAACAGAGATAAAACCATGGATAGGCGTCCCTCTGCCTGGTCCTCCATCCTCCCTGCTGCACGCTGTGGTCATCAGCGCCTTCAGCAACGGAATGCTAAAGCAAAACGTGAAGGCTAGGGGTTGCACACATAGACTCACACACACACACACACACGCACACACACACATGCACACACACGCATTTGCAGACATACACCTGCACACATTTGCAGACACACGCACATTTGTAGACAGACAGTGTGCTCAATAAAAGTCCCGGTCTCTCACTCAATCTTACACAAATGCATCAGAAAGCACATGCCCAAGTACAAGTCCCCAGCAGGGCCACCCAAGTGTATTCCATCAGTCTTTTGTCTCTCTGACTCACCACTCACAGACCCTCACACATACAGAGGCCTAGGTGGTCCAAACAGTACTTGATAAAAAAGCAAGACAAAAGCAGGCTTCTTTTGTTTTCCTCCCTGCAGAGGCTACAGCATCCGCAACCAGAGACAGGGGTAGGGAAGGTGTGTGTGTGTGTGTGTGTGTGTGTGTGTGTGTGTGTGTGTGTGTGTGTGTGTGTATGTATCTGTCTGTGTGTGTTGGGAATCTGGTGTGACTCTGACATGAGAAAGCCTTCCTTTGTTTCTGGGATGAGTGGTGAGAGAAAAGGAAGGGGGCAGAGAGAAAGAGAGAGAAAGAAGAGCAGAAATTAGGATGATCTAATCATGGCATCATCATTGCTGGAGCAGCAGCACTGAGGGCTTTGTGGTGGGTGGTGTAGGGTGTAGCAAAACAGACAGAGAAAGAGGTAAAGAGGGAAAGAGGGAGAGAGGGAAAGAGGGAGAGAGGAATGGTGAGTGGGAGGGTGAGTGAGATCACCATAGGAGCTCGGACTTTCTCCATATAAGGAATTCCATGCAATGGCACTGCAGTATGTGATTGTGTGTGTGTCTGTATATATGTGTGTGTGTGTGTGTGTGTGTGTGCGTGTGTGTCTGAGAGAGAGAGAGAGAGAGAGAGAGAAATGCATGCATACTTGGTGACTCGATACCATCACTTGGCTGTTCCTTCTTCCCAAGCCAAGCAGCAGTATTTCAAGGAGGTGACAGAGAGTGAGAAAAAAACGATGCATCCTTCCCTTCTTCTTCCCTCTCTCTCTCTCCCTCACACACACACACACACACACACACACACACACACACACACACACACAAGCACATGCACACTACCACTCTCTCCCACCTCTAATCTTGGGAACATGATGGCCTGTTTGCGGGCCTGCCTACCGCTAGAAGAATGCTGAGTGGACTTTAGATAGGAGGCCAGAACAGTGCAACTGAGCGGGTACACCCAGGCAGCCTCCCTCTCTCCCTCCTTCCTCAGCCTACCGGTTTCTCAGAACTCTGCAACTGCAGCCTTCGCCTTGCCTGGAAGTCACCTGACATTCCTGCATTCCTGCAGCCTGACTCAGCCGCAAGCGGCCTAGCGGCCCAGCGGCTAATGAGGTCACCGCGCTCCAGGTTCCATGGTCGCGGCTTAGGCCCGCGGAAGGAATGCAGAGCGAGCCACGCAGCGGTGGCCAGAGTCTGTGAAGCTCCTCCAGCGAGTGAATAATTAAAGGCTCAGGAGTAACGTGCAGATGAAAGAAGAAGAAGAAGAAAAAGAGGAAGAAAAAGAAAAAATTTAAGAGAAGGAGGAAGAGAAAGAAGGGAAAAAGATCACCGTTCATCAAACTAGGACTGCACGGATGGATGCCTGGAGGGTCAAAAGAGCACAGGCAGAGAGTGCAGAGTCAGCACTGTAGGCTTTCTATAGAAGTCATGGCCTCCCTTCCCCTCCCCTCGTTCAACTCAATGTTACTCATTCATCCAGGCTCTGGCCTCAACCCCCCCCACGCGATTCCAAATAACTATAAATCTGCAGAGCTGGTTTGGGAAATACTGCATCTATGTCTGTCTCTCTGCAACTCCCTCTATCTAAGCATTTTTTTTTTTGTCTATTAATGCTTTTTCCTGGCTCTCTTTGAACACTAGTATCTATGCATGCACTCTAAGCTTTAACCCATTGTGTGTCTTCTACTATTTCTTTTTATATTCTGGACACTTTCACTTTTATGTCAATTATTTTGTGCCTTTACTTATTCTTCTTCTCGACGACATACATTTATCTTTTTTTATGCTTTTACTTTCCATCACTTACTCTACTTTACATTTTTTTTGCACAGCACAGTGAACCATCTTTCTTGTAGACATGCACTATATCAATAAACCTGCTTTGCCTCCACTTTTCAAGATCTCTTTGCAATGCACAATGCATAGCAGGCATTACAAGTCTCTTCCTGTCTTTCTATGTCTCTGAGGCTCTCTGGGGTTTGCACATGTCCGGGCTGTGTGAGACCAGACCTTGCTGTTCTCTGCTGTGCTTGCCAAAGCTGTGCAGGACAGGACAGTGCAGTGTAGTGGCGCCTGCCTGGCAGTTAATGATTGAAAGGGAAGTTTCATTTCAGTGACAGAAACATTTGGCGGGTTTCTCCTTCACTTCTAAGAATTAGAAGGGGAGGGTGGGGGGGGCTCTCCAACAGACTGAAAATGAAATGCTTCCCCGAAATGGTGAGAACTTTCTCTACCTCATTTTTTTTTACAACTCTCTTCAACCCCACACCCTGCACTTTCTCACCATCCAAAATGAGTGATAGTGTATGTGTGTGTGTGTGTGTGTGTGTGTGTGTGAGAGAGAGATAGAGCGAGAAAGAGAACAGAGGCCACCCATAATAAGGGAGTAAATAAGGGAGTGACCCAACACAATAGTGAGGCCTCAGGAAAGAGAAGATGGCACTGCAGCCAGGTAAAACAGATCTCACTCCCGAGCCAACATTGCTGGGAAACAGCCATAGGGGGAAATAAAGAGTGAGAATGACTCAAAGAAAGGGAGGATGAGTTTTGAGAATAGGAGAGAGAGAGCGAGCGACAGTGGGAGGGGGAGAGAGAGACAAAGGGAGAGACAGAGGGAGGCAGTGATTAGTGCCAATGTAAACTAACAGCGGTAATAAGTCAGTTCTATCACAGCAGTTGAAGCACATTTACAGCCGTGGGATGTGGAGACCTCTGATTATCTTATCAGGAAAGCATCAGACACATCTAGCTGCTGCTCTTGCTGTAGCAGATAGGCTTTGCTTTCCTCTAGGGAAGTCTGCAGAAGATGCTATCTTAGATACTTAGAAGTGTGTGTCTATGGGGTAACCCTGACCATAAGGGTGTAGGTGGTGTGTGTTTGTGGTGTGTGTAGGGGGCATGGTTCTGGTACTTTATGGAGGCTTTCTATGTAACTGTGTGTGTATGAATTTCAGGGGGTTTCTGTCTAAATGGAGATGAACTGGGCCCTTAAGTGGGTTTAGGAAAGTCACTAATAAACCCCAATCAGTTTGAGGGTAAAAAGATCTTCCTTGGTCATAATATAAAGCTACAGTTGGCAAACTAACAAAAAAAATGTAAGTTTTTCAGTTGGTTAGGTTACGAAAAACAAACGTAAATCTAAGGATGGCCCAGGCTAATGACATTGCAAAGCAACTGTTTTTACAGGTTTTGAGTTACATTCATGTCTCATTCACGGCCACAACCATCCTTCTAAAACGACTGGCAATGTCAATTAATCCTATGACTAAAAACAGTATGCATTGTGACATAAGCTTTACTGTACAGCCTACGCAGTCATGTGTGGTTATGAATCGCCTAGCCTGCACCTACAATTAGAAATCCGGAGTTCAGAGGCACCAAGCCACAGCAGTCACTCAGTGACACAATGCATTCTGGGAAACCAGCCCTCTCTAATGGCTCAAAATAAAGCAGACCGTAAGAGCCATTAGCGCTGGTTGAGGCACACAGGTGCCTCCGAGGCTGTGAGGACCCACCAGAGTGCAGCCCGCCTGGGTGGCAGCGCCTGTGGCTGAATGGCGACAGCCTCTGCTCCACGCTGGCAGCTGCCTCCCCGGTGTCTGATGGCGGGTGGCAGGGTGAGCAGGCAGGCGTGTGCCTTAGGCCAACAGGCATTAGTGTGGCTGGCCACCAATGTGCACTGGTCACCTGCTGGGCACATGGGCGCACGCACACACACACAGACACGCACTCACACACTCTCTCTCTCTCTCTCTCTCTCTCTCTCTCACACACACACACACGCACACACACTCTCTCTCTCTCTCTCTCACACACACACACACACACACACACTCTCTCTCTTTCACACACACTCACACACTTTCTCACAGCTCTTAATATAATTCATGCTTGAGTGGGAGAGAGAGTGTATTATGTGTGTGTAGGTATGAAGGCATGTGTAGAGAGGCCAAAGGGGTGTAGACCGCATGCATGCATGTGGTAATTCCAGAACTAATCATGCTCATGTCTCACACACA
This sequence comes from Tenualosa thibaudeaui, assembly GCA_027481765.1. NCBI lineage: Eukaryota > Metazoa > Chordata > Actinopteri > Clupeiformes > Clupeidae > Tenualosa > Tenualosa thibaudeaui. The sequence continues at coordinate 11,634,789 of JAIFZK010000023.1, read as the reverse complement.
CACACACACACACACACACACACACACACACACACACACACACACACACACACACTCACACACACAAACACAAACATGCACAGAGGGAAAGAGAGAGCTGCGTGATATGTGCTACTGAAGGATTACTTTCTTTGTAACACACACACACCTGCAGGTGACTCACTGTCACAAGCACATACCCTTTCATAACAGGCAGGAAAAGGAATTTTAACTGACATGTCAAGAGGCTCTGCATGCCATTGCTTTCAAACTTTGAATACAAGGGAGCACTTTTGGGAAATGTCCTATGAGGTTGAGCAGTAATTCTCAGCTTAACGGAGCTCTTATGCAATAACAGACTCAATTAAGCTTGTTTTATAATGTTAACAGATCAGTTTGTTCTGATGGGAATCTGCATGTTTCTGGGACATGACCCCCACCCCCACACCCTCCATCCCTCCCTCCCACTCTTCCTTTACCCCTCTCTACATCACTCCCTCCCCATCTCTCTCCTCCTCTCCACCTCTTCCTCTCTCCATCACTCCCTCCCCTCCTCTCTCCCCCTCTTCCTCTCTCCATCTCCCCCCCCCCCTTCCTCCTCCACTCTCTCTGACTAATGTGCCTGATATGTTCCTCTGTGCTTAAGCACTCAATGGACCACCCATCAAGACTACACATGCAATGACTACAGGGCATTGTGTGTGTGTGTGTGTGTGTGTGTGTGTGTGTGTGTGTGTGTGTGTGCTTGAGAGTGTATATGCACAGTATTTATGAGTGTAGCTTACACCCTTGTCTTTAAAGTGCTAAATTGCACCACACATAAAGGAAGACTTCTGAGTGTCTGGCATGGCTCATTTGCTGCAATATACAGCACATGTACAATGTACAGATCATCACCACGGGCAAGCAGCTTGTGCTCCACAATGAATAAAAGTGAGTGAGTAAGTAAGCAAGTAAGCAGCTCCAGTTCGAGGAGGTCAGTGGCATGCTTTACTCACCAGAGTAGGGGAGAGAGGAACAGGGTTGCACAGAGCTAGTGAAATATTCATTTCAAGTGAACTAGTAGCAACAGAGAGAGAGAGAGACAGAGAGGAAGAGGGGAGGAGGGAGAAAGAGAGACCTTTGGAGGAAAGTGTGTATGTGTGTGTGTGTGTATGTGTGTGTGTGTGTGTGTGTGTGTGTGTGTGTGTGTGTGAATGCCGGTGGTTTGTTTGTAGTGAGGGAGAGAGGGAGACAGGAAGGGAGAACCCATCTGCAAAAGCTTTGCACCACCCTTTCCCTCACGACCCCGTTTTCCCCCCGAAAAACCCTCCAAAAGCGTTTCCCCCATCAAAGGCGGCCCTTTCAAAGGGAACTGCCGACCACCAATGGCCATTAGTCCGGCTGTGAAAAACAAGCCTTTTCTGGAGCTGCTGGACAAATATTTCCTTTTCCTCCAGTCTGCGGAGGGCAGAGAGACAGACAGAGAGAGAGAGAGAGAGAAGAATGCAAAAAGGAAAAAAAAAAGCAACAGGAAAGCGTGTGTGTGTATGGAATGCCTGGCATGCAATGTCTGAAGAGGAGCAGGAGGACCTCCAGCAGCCACATCAAGATTCAACACCTCTGTGGTGGAGGAGAGAGGCCATCTGGAGTGCAGAGGGGGAGAGAGAGAGAGAGAGAGAGAAAAAGAAAGGAGTGAACATGTGTACATGTAGTGTGCATGTATGTGAGCATGCATGCGAGTAGGGGTCTTTATGTGCACGAGTGTAAACATGCATGGGGGGGGGGGGGAGAGGAAAGGAAGGAGAGAGAGGGAGAGAGGAAAGGAGGGAGACAGGAAGACAGATTGGGACAAAGAGGCGGCGAGAAACAAGAAGACAGAGAGAGAAACAAAGACAAAAGTGAGCCAGCAAGAGAGAGTGTGAGTGCGAGTGCGTGCGTGTGCGTTGGGGGGCAACAAAAGAGAATAGTTGCAGGCTTGCCTTGGGAAAGCATTCCAGGACAGTACAAACGTGGATGAGGAAGCACGTGTGTAAAGACACCATCTACACAAGCAGGAAAGAATGACAAAAATGCACCCTTGCCCCCACCCTTGCACCCCCACCCCCCCCCTTACCCTCACAGCCTTCAGCCTGTCCTCAGCGTGTGAGGCATCTTCCACATCCACTTGAACAACTGACGCCATCCAGCGCTAAAGATAACCCCTCCCCACCAAGGCAACAGGTCGTGCTGCTCAGGGGTCCCCGTAGGGCCTGAGTGTGCGTGGTCATCTCCCCTTCTGTTGCTCTCCTCTCCTCTCCCATTGCTGCGCCTCCTCTGCTTGCACAGAATACCCACCCATGAGGAGGAGGTGCAAAGGCAAGGAGCAGAGTGTCAAAGGATGGTGAGGATGATGATTACACTGAAGAGTAATTATGACGCAGATGCTGCTGATGGTGATAAGGAGACACAGGAGGTCCAATTGATGATGATGATGATGATGACAATGATGATATTAATGAGCAATTATAATGATAATAATAATGGTGATGACAAAGATGACTGATGATGATGATGGTGATGAGGAAGATGAAGAGACAGAGCAGGACAACAGTGAAGTGGAGAAGGCAGACGCAGAGTGTGAGGTGGTTATTCCCTCAGGTACGTGTGTGTGTGTGTGTGTGTGTGGTGTGGCCGGCTGTGTACAAGCAAGGCTGCGGTTGCAAAGGGGGAACCCGATCTGCTCTGACCCAGATGCTGTGGCTGTTCCTGAAGTAGGCCACAGTGCCAGCAGGGCGGGGCAGGGCAGAGCAGGGCAGGGCAGGGCAGAGCAGGGCAGAGCAGGAAACAAGGTGAGACACCCAGCCAGGTGCACAGGAGGTGGAGGTGGAGGGTGGCACCAACACAGAAAAAGAGGAACATCCTGCTGAGAAATCAAGAATGCTCATGAAGCTCTTCAGGTCACTGTTGGGTTTTGTGAAATACACTTTCCGTGAAATACACCTTCCGTGTATATTCAGTGACAGGATGATTGTGCGACAGGTTGATCTGTTACCAGCACTTTGCAGATCCAATGCAGGTCAACACAAAGTGGCAATGGGTGCTGATTCATTGGTTAATCTCTCAAACAAACACATGGGGGTTGATTTTGACATGGGCTTTGATATTTAGGGAAGAGAAAAGGCAAAACAGATTTGGCAGTTGGAGGCAGAACACAGAACAAAACAGGACTTGATGAAAACAATGCCAGCCATGGCTGCTAGAGAATTCCTGCAGCATTACATAGCATAGCTAAAGAGGAAGCCCAGTTATGGTAAGTACTATCAGTATGGCAAGGCACTGTGCGGAGCAGTCCAACATGACTCAGTCAAAAGTCCAGCTGCTGATCAATGGGACCGCGGTTTGACCCTGGCTCAACGGCTGGGTGACTCGAGGCTGACCTATTTTTACACACTTCATCCTCTGTTACTGTGTTGCATACAGACCGGGAGATATGTGATCCAAACAGTGCTGCACCACACAAATTAGGAGAGTGTCTGTGTACAAGCTGTCCCACTAACAAAAACACACACATAACCAACCACACACACACACACACACACACACAGGGAGAGAGAAAAGCAGCTGCACAAAAGGGCTGTTCTGACATTGTTCTGTCACAGGACACCAGGTTATTGTTTTGCACTTCACCATGTAGTCTTTCTACATACAAGAATGTTTTGAGAACACACTTATCTGGAACAGTTGCATAACGTGGTCTACTTCCATGCAACTGACCGAATAAAAGGCATGTGTATGTGCATGTGTGTTCTCTGAAAGGTGATGGCTACAAGCCACAAGCATCCTATTTTTAATCCGCAAAATTTTCATGTTATGTGTGTTTATCTGTGAATCTGTTTTTGGGTGTGTGTGTCTGTGTGCATATGTGTGTGTGTGTGTGTGTGTGTGTGACAGAGAGAAACTGCAAGTGAAAACTATTGGCATGCAGAAGATTAAAGACTGTGAGTGCATGAGGGTTAAACTACCCTCCTGTTCTCTGCCTTTTCCTTTTTACCCCCCTACTTCCACAGTTGTCTTTCTTTTTTTCTTTAGTGGCCTCTCTCTCTCATTCACCTTTGTTCTCCTCCTCCCTCATCAAGCTGGTCTGAGGGGTCGAGAGATGAGGCTTACTGCTCACACTGTTCTCCTCCCTCTGCAGCAACTCTTGCATCCAATCAACCTTTCACCCTCAGCTCCCTTCACTCAAACACACACACACACACACATGAATGCATATGCTGTATACACACAAGCTCATTAAGACCCTTACCCACATGCAAACACTCACACACACACACACACACACACACACACACACACACACACTTACATGCATGCATACCCACATTTGCACACATACACATGTACACTTTCTCTCTCTCGCTCACACACATAAACCAACCAACCCTGTCTCACACACACATACACACACAGGAACACACAGGAACAGGCTTCTCTGCTAATGAGCATTTACGAAAAGGCAGCTGGGATCACCACCACTTCCTCTGAAAAGAAATAGTACAAAAAAAGAACAACACACACACACACACACCCACACGCGCATGCACACTCACACTCACACAGAGAGCCACAGACACACACAAACAGAAAATCAAGTAAGCATTTCCTCTTTTAGCCACAATTTCACACAGTCTCCACTGACTGGCAATAGTGGGAGAGATCAAAACCAGCACGACGAAATCACTTCCTGCCAGAGGACACGCCTGTCTGCTCTTGCCGTCTCTCTCTCTCTGTCTCCCTCCCTCCGTCTGACTGTGTGAGAACTTGGAGGGGAGGAGAGGCATGGGGAAGGGCTGGACTAGTAGTGTGTGTGTGTTTGTGTGTGTTTGTGTTGTTGGGGGGGGGGGCTGGGGGGGGCAGGAAGCTGAGTGCCGGAAGGACGCCCCCACAAGGAGAGGGGAAGATGCCCATATATGAGCAGTGACTAATGAAACCAAATGAAAAAGGAAGAGATGTCCGTCATGGGAAGGGCAGAAGTGGGACAGCAATGTGATAAGTTCGGCACACTTCATCTCCCACACACACACACCTTGTGCATTTCACCTTCAATAAACACAGACTGAACAACACACACACTTTGTGCAGGTCACCTCTGACACACACTAAACACACAGACGCACACAAACACACCTTATGCATTTCACCTCTGACACTCACACACAAACACACAAAACAGTACACCCCCAATGCGAAAGAGGCGCTTGCGTGCACACACACACACACACACACACACACACACACACACACACAAAAACAACATAAAAAACACTCCTCATGCAACAGCACAACTAGAGTTAGAGTCTGACAGAGGTGCATGCTTGCATGTGCGCACGCACACATGCACGCACACACACAAACACACACACACACAGAGTAACTGCTACAGTTACTATAAAACAACACTTTTAAACTGAGATTTATAACTCTCTCAACACTAGGAAAGCAGCATTATGCAACGCTGGACTATGCAGGGGTGCCAAAGGCAAAAAGAAAAAGGTATACTAGAGAAAAGCACACACACACACACACACACACACACACACAAAGGGTTGGAGTGAAACTGAACCTGGGAGCTTTTGTCGCTCCGGTGAAGAGCACATTTTTTCCCACACCTCCTGGGATCCGGACAGAAACTGCCAGAGTTTGGCCTGAAATTCCACAAGGGATTTTTTTACAGACACACAAACACACACACACAGACACACACACAAATTTACTAACACACTCACTTCCTTCCACCTACTAAAGCTCAAGAAGACACACACAAATACACACACGTGCTTCTTCAGAAAGTATTACGCACAATACTGCTAAAACTTGACCACACACTACCTCTCAGGAAACTGTTGGGTAACAAAAGGCACATGTCGTGCACAGCGTCCAGTGAGGTTGCGGGAAAGTGAAGTGCGTCTTTCCGCTGTGAGAGAGACTCTTCTCCCCTCACAACCATCCTCTTCCCCACCCCCAACCCAACCTAACTCACATCTTGCCCCTATAAAATAAGGAAAAGTATGTAAGCAAGGCGCAGTGCCTCTTATGATAGTGTGGTTCTGAGCTGGCAGCGTCTCCTTCCATAAATATTACTGCAGCATGTCTGACGCACAGGCAGGAGCAGTTATGACGAACTACAAGCCAGATTAACATGTGCAAGTGCAAGCAAAACCAAGCAAAAGACAGACAGAGAGAGAGAGAGACAGGAGAGGGGGAGGGAGAGAGAGGAGAGGAAGGAGAGGAGAGAGAGAGAGAGAGAAGAGAGGGAGGAGAAGGAGATGGAGAGAGGAGAGAGAGAGGAGAATGAGGGAGAGAGAGAGAGGGGGAAGGAATGATGGTGGTGGTTATGGAGGCTACAGAAGGTTGGATACACAACATTCCATTGTCCCTGGGAGTTGAGACATCTGCAGGGACCCCAGGACACAGAGGGCCCCTTGCTCCAGAGATAGGAGCACGTGCAGGAGGTGAAAACTGACCGTGTGTGTGTGTGCATGTGTGTATGCATGTGTGTGGGGGGAGGTTATGTGATGGGTACCATGTTTGTGCAGACTGGTGGTGTTTTAAAGTTGTTGGGGGGGGGTCTAGGTGCAAGCCCAGCCTTCACTTTATCTGAGTGGTGGACTAACAGAAGAGTGTGGTAGCCTCCACTACTCCTGATATGTACTGACATATGGCCAACAGACAGTAAAGGCAAAGCAGACATTCCTGCTGTACAGCCTGTTGAGATGCATGCAACACCTGTACCTGAACGCATACAGAGAACCATTGTGCCACACCTGGACAGACAGCAGTCCTACTGACATTGACATACATCTCACTAACACTGTTACTGCCCAGAGATACACACACACACACACACACACACAAAAGCATGCACACATTCTCAGTCTCACACACACACACACACACACACACACACACACAAACAGGTGGAGGAAATAGAAGGAGGATGTGAATAACCGCACGGTTGCATGACAATATTACACCACGTAGCTACAAGCAATTCCCGTCATCCTTCATCTTGTGTCCACCCTAAACTAAATTTTGAATGGTCATGGAATCGGAGAGCAGAAATCTTGTAAATACCCTGCCATGTCATGAACATGTTTTCCCGCTTTCCTGATGAATAAAAAGCAACACCCATTGTTTGCACAATAATGAAACAGACATCAATCTTTCTGGAAATATTTTCTGCTCAGGCACGCAAGGTTTGTTATTCACTGTTACTCACAGCATTCATCACTTTGTCATTTTACACATGTAATTGCAGTACAGTGTCATCAGATAATTTTCTGCAGCCAGTACGCAGCACTAGACAAATCTGTGAGCTACCTTTTGTTCCCTCAAGTTGTGTGTGTTTATTTGTGTGTGTTTGTATCACTATCTGGGAGGACCTGCCCTCTTCAAATTCAGTTCCATTTGATTTCTCCAGCCACCACCCACATGTGCACTCTTCGCATGGAATCTCCCCATCTCTACCTCTATGTGCTTTGTCTTATGGTTGGATGAGTGGGCAGACACTCCAGAGCCCAACAGTGTCATTATGATGCAGAGGTTAACTTCTTCTTCTTCTTCTTCTAAACACAATTGCCATTGTGTGAACAACATTACAGTTCTTGGGAAATGTCCAGGGTGGGTTGACAGGGAAAAAAAGGACCAATACCTTTCACCCATCCTGAAAGTTTCTTTTGTTCCGCAACAGCAGTTTCTCTGCACACACACAACTAAGCTCAACAGCGCCATCTGTAGGAGAGTATGATGATCTACAGATGGCTGGAGTTTAGCCTGATATCAGTTCATGTAGTAGTCCTATGTAGTCCTACACGTAGAACGTAGTAGGTGTGTTTGTGTTTGTGAGTGTGTGTGTGTAGTATTATTATATCAACACAGTAATACGGTAACCCCTATTCCTAAGTCCTATTTTTTTTTCCTTCCTTCCTTTGTTATATGGACTACACACTATTACACACATTACAATATTTGCCTCTGACAATGCATTAACCTTGCTGACTTCATCTGAAAGGCCAGAATAAAACCTCTACTCAGTAATCACATAAAAACTATATATATATATATATATATACATACACCATATATGATACCATGATGCTGAATATTCACATAAAACAGATTAAAGTTCAATAGTAAAGAAATAAGAAACATCAAGAAATACACAGCTAATTATGACTCAACAATCATACAGCAGGTGACATCATCTGTCTCTTCATTGACAAGATATGTGAATCACAGCAAAGGAAAGTCCCTCATTCCAGCCTTAGAAGACTTAGAGGAAAAATACACAGGCCTTGGAACTTTGTTTATTCTGGAAAGAGGCCAGGGCTGAGATATCTGGGATAAAGGTCACATCAACCAATTTAATACAAAGCCAAAACTTCCAGACAGACAGAAAAACCTTTGAGACTATGCTGTGTGTCTGTGTATGAGTGTGTGTGTGTGTTTGTGTGTGTGAGTGAGTGAGAGAGAGAAAGAAAGAAAGAAAGAAAGAAAGAAAGAAAGAAAGAAAGAAAGAAAGAAAGAAAGAAAGAGGGGAGTGGTGGTGGTGGGGGGGGTGGGGGGTGGACAGAGAGACTAAATAATCTATCTGTGAAATACAAGCAGATGGAGGCTGCCTCTCATCAGTGAGACAGAGGGACCAGTTGTGTTGGATATGACCTGCCTACCTGCTTCATGTGATCCAATCCCGTCCACATTCGTTCACTTTAACTTCAGCATGCAATTACAGACAAAGTATCATTCAAAGAGAGAGTCAAGAAGAGAAATGTTTTTGAGGACCGGTACAGAAAAGAAACAAACCTACAGCCATGACGAAAAATGAGAATCAACCGTACTCCAATTGATTGTCTCTCAAATAGATAACTGAAATACTTAAAACACTTTCAAGGTGGTTCACACACAAATATTTTTCAGATACCCAACAAGGGCTCCATCCCACATGGTAAACATATACCACCATGACATTCTCATTAAGAAAAAACAATGACATTGTCCACATCTCCACTACTCCTGCAATCCCTCCAAGTTACCACTAGAGAGCAGTGTCTTATCACACACAGTGTTCCAACAATTATTTTAAGGTTTATGCTCCTATGCCATGCATAATTGATGTTGTTAGTCAAGGATGTCATCTGATCACCTCACAAATCCCCAGTCCACAATAAAGGGGGCCACCCAGTCCATTTCCTAATGAGACAGACCGCAAACACTGTTACCAGGCAGATACAGGCACTCAAGCAGTGAGGAAGAGATGGCCTAAGGCCATTATATCAAACTGAGTGACTGAGGGCACCAGCAGAGAGCTGCTGACTTTGGACACATGCTAGCCCTACAACTGTGGTTCAGACCGAGTCATTGTTTCAGCAGCACTGTAGCTCTTTCAGGTCATAAACGTGTTGCCCTCTCTCTCACACTTTGCACCATCCCATAAGAAGCCTCATTTAGTTAAGAAGAGTTTTTATGGACAAAAAAAGCTAATTTACTACAATTCCAACACTTACTTTAAATTAAATTAATCGTCTAGGATGTTTATTGCTCAGACTTAGACTACACACCCAGATTTAATTTAAGTTATATCAACACAGGCGGTGAAAGAGACACCCTGTCACCCAGAAAACTGTTATTTTTCCTGTCAAATGCACTTGGAGGAACACAAGAAATACCAAGGGGGCATTATGAAATAACCCAAAATCCCAAAATACCACCTAGACACAGAATATCACTTTGCTGTTCATCTGAAATAATGCATCAACCAATTATCAAGTAATTAACTGCTTATATATAATATATACAATGCTTAGAATGTTGATAAGCAGTAGCATTCATCCACCCAGAAGTATCTGGCCCAATGTGTATACCAGTTAACACTATGTGTGTGCCAGTTAGCAGACAAATGTAGCTAAGCTATTAACTAAAAGTGAAGCAGATGGTTATAGCCTAGCTATTATCTAACAAACAACAACAACCTCTAAAACATACATCTCAGTTAACTAGAGCATGACAACAAAGCATTTGTTTTATCTTGGTTTTATCTTGGTTAGTTGTATAGTTATGCAGGGCGCCAGAAGCAGCTCATTCAACATCTATGATGAAAGCATAGATGCAACTGAGATAGCTGCTTGTTGCATAATACTATAAAACATGTATAGAATATAGAATATGACCAACCTTGATCTCTGGCTGTTGGGAAGTGCTCTGGATGCCGAAGTGAGAGGAACCTAAGAGTGTGTGTGGGAGAGAGAGAGAGAGAGAGAGAGAGCAAAAGACCAGTTAGGACCTGTCAGTTTATTCAAGAAGCTCTGTGAACATGTCTGTGGCTTCATTTTTGAAGCATTACGCTGAACGGATTCATGCTCTCATAAGTGGCTTATCATGGAGAGCTGACCCTGAAGCCCTTCAAACTGCATGCTGAGTTAAAGTAAGATGGAGGTTTTGAGGAAGCCCACACAAACACACACACACTTATGCCTAACAGAGACTAACCTGATAAATAAAACTAATGTGAGCTGATTAAACTTCAAGAAAAACTAAAGATCACATTTGCTAAATTCAGCCCAGATCACAGCCCATTAGTTCGACTTGGATGTTGATGTTGGTATGAGACAGGAAAAGTTTGAGCCTGATTATCAAATCGTCAGTCAGTCATACAGCCGTTAGCTGTTAGCCTTTATAGTAATTCTTCTACAGCTCTACTAGAGCTGGCTTGCCAAATGTGGATTGAAGCTGCTATGTGTAGTCCTCATGGAATGCTTTTGGTTTTGGCTTGTTCTGAACATAGCTTTGCATACAACGGGGTAAATCAACCCATAGCACTGTTGTTCAAGGTTGCAGAGTACAAACTGCCAGCTAACGCTAACAGATGAAGTTACAGAAAACAGCATTTCTGTACCTTGGTAGATTGTGTCTATGGTCTATGATGTACCTATGGTGTACCCAATTTTCTTGAATTTTACTGACTTGGTGACCTCGAACAACAGGGCTATGGGTGGATTCGCAGTGGTATATTGCTTTAATAAAGCAGCCACAGGTAGATTGCCAGCCCTGAACTATTTTGTATGCTAACTTAGCATATATGGACATATCCACAGTGGTGATTTTTGACATTCGATTAATTCAGTTGCTTCTTCACATCTTTACTTAAACTTTAGCTACTACACATCTTTTCAGCCCAGATCCAAACCTTAAGTTTTGTTTCAGTGGAAATCTCCACTGAAGTTTTTTTGAATCACATACAGGAGGGAACTGTCCAGAAGGGAAGGGATTTAAGTGACAAACACATGCAAAAGTGTGAGAGCGTGTGTGTATTCCTGCCTCTGCAAGAGTGTGTTACAGTCAAGTCTGAGTCAATTGTTTTCTGGTAACTGGCTAGTAAATTTTAAGTGCCACACCATGGCCTGGGCAGATACCCAGCCAGCCCTGGAGTGAGTCAAAGTCTCCAGTCGAGTCTCTTTGCAGACTTCATGTGAAATAAGTTAGTGTTCACCGGGGAAATGCAGCATCAGGACATGTATCAGTGCTCAATGCAAAATGTATTAGAAAAAAGAACCCTCGTCTGGCTCTGAACTGGAGTTATTGCTAAGCAACAGACGTGCAGGTTCACAGAAACAGGTTATGTAAAAGCAGAGCTGATTGGAAGCACAGGCTTATTTACTGGAGTGACAGGGACATAAGCACACACACACACACACACACACAAACACACACAGCCATGTAAACTGTCGTAGTGAGTACTCAAAAGACAAGCTTAGATCCTGTTTTTGAAATCAAATACTGTCAAATTTCAAGTTGGCAAAAGAAAACCCTAGGCTGAAGAGTACATAAACACCGTTCTTCCCATCACACACACACACACAATGAACCCAATCCTCCCAATCATCATCGTCAGGACATTCTTAAAAGGTACAGGTGAACCCAGGAACACTACTAATAAATGTGATGTCAGTAAGGAGGGAAACACAGAAGCCTGAAGGCATAAAGGCTGGGATTGGAGCAAATTGCCCTTCACTAATTCCTTTTGTGCAGATAAAACATCATATATGACCGCAGGGCAAAATGGAGCCTAAGAGTGGAAACACACACAGGTGGACAGGTGGACAGGTGGACTCAAAATACCACAGAGACCCAACGACAGGACATTGGGTGACTGAACAGAACAAGCAGCCACCAGGCTAAGCCACCACGAGGCCAAATGCGGGTATGTGGATCACTAGGCAACAGGCAGGAAACTCGTCATGGAGACAGAAGAAAGGGAGAAAGAGAGAGAGAGAGAGCAAATGATAGATACAGAGAAAGAGAAAGGACAACCCTCACAAAATGTTTTATTGAAACATCAAGTCATGAAGTGTAAGGCAAAGTCCAAATACACGGCCACTTCCCCCCATTCTCTGACATGGCTATTTGAACCAGTCTGTCTTGACTGACTTTTCCAGACTGAAAAGCTCACTTAAATTATTGTGATTATTATTATTGTCACATACAAGATGGTGATGTTAATTAAGTAAATAAACAAATACATAAAAATACATACATTTTAAATAGGTAACACACAAAGGGAGAATGCTGCCTGTACATTATATATATATATATATATATATATATATATATATATATATATATATATATATATATATATATATACATATATATACATACACATATATGTGTGTGTGTGTGTGTGTAATTATATATATACATACATACACACACACACACACACACACACACACACACACAACACTGGAAAACAGCAGACCACAGCATGGTGTCTGTGAGGGTTGCATTACAGTTAAACTGGCCTTGTTTCCATAGCACCCCAGTGTACAGATGAGATGAGATGAGATAAGAGCAGAGAAAAGAGAAATCCATGGCGGAGTGGTGCGGTGGCCGAGCCATCCAACAGGTCACGTTTACACCAAACAAAAACTGCATGCGTATGCCTATGTAAAACCTCAGGGTAACCAGCAGCATGTCAAACAGTAGCACTGCCATCACAAACACAGGCAAAGGCACAACAAAGCCCTCTACTGTCTGTTTATAAGCCCACAGAGATCAGAGCAAAGCCAGAGCCCCCGACAGCTCCATCAATACAAAATGGACCATCTAGCCACGTATTAGTGCTAATCATATCCAAGTCACATGCCCGGCCCAGGGCCCATTTGGAATTCTACTGGGCGCTGCAGAGAGCTCTGTTCTGGCCACCACTGAGGTGTTGAAATGCTTTATTACCTACTGTGTTCCGCAGTTGCTAGGCAACCTGTTATTTCCGCAGCCATCTTGTGTTTGACTTGCCGGAGTGTGAGTTACAATGAGTGTGTGTGTATGTGTGTGCTGTCTTCAGAGGCCACGGGGGGGAACCAGAAGAGGGTGTTTGTCCACAATCCCCTCCATTCACATATTAGACAAACAGAGTCTCTTGACCCCTCATTAAGCAGGTATCAGGCTGATGTCTAGAGCCATGTTACGACTGACAGCTTGTGTCTGGGTGGTTCAGCTGCAGTGTGGCTTTTACCGCCTCTGTTGTCTCCTGAGCTGGCAGCCTTGGCTTATGTAACACCCATTTATCAATTGGCTGGCAGGCTGGGGGCCCTTGAACGTGCCTGCTCCCTGGTTCTCAGGTGACAAGAGACATCTGGGGGGGTGGATACAAGACCCCCAAGTCGTTCCACCCATGGATATAGTAACCTAGATATCCCATTGTCCATCGAGTTCTAGACCCCAAAGCAGTATCTAGGTTACTATATATATATATATATATATATCTCTATGGTTCCACCAGCGTGGGCATCCATCATGTATGAAAGCCAAGCCACATGGCTTAGCACAGGCCAGCAAGGCACTCCAGTCAGTCAGTCAGTCAGTCAGTCAGTAGGTGAGTGGATTGATGGATCAGTGGATCTCTCCTCTCGGTCTCTCATACTGTAATTAATGCCTTGTGTCCATGCTGCTGTGAGGGTGATAAACAAGCCTGGGCTGAAAACGCATACACTCAGGGTCAATGGAGGGGAGGGAGAGAGACAGAGAGAGAGAGAAAAAGGAAGTGTGAAAACAGAGGGAATTAGTGTGTGTGACAGTGAGATCGAACAAAATGGTGAGGGAGAAAAGGCATAGAAGACCGTGGAAAAAAGGTGGATGGGGAGAAGAAGAGAAAGACAGAGAAAGGAAATAAAAAGAGAGAGAAAATGAAAGTGGTAATGAAAGTCAGAGCAAGAGAGGAAAAGAGCCAGGTGATCAAACTGGGAGAGAGAGAGAGTCAAGGAGAGACAAAGAGAGAGAAAGAGAGGCTCCACTGAGAGATGGCAGCACACTAATGAATGAGTGAGCTCTCTGGTGGCACACCTAATAGGACTAAACACATAATCCCACACACACAACGCACACACAAACCCCACCACAAACAACTCCGCTGGGTTGGGTGCACCGCAGACAAAGTACCGGCTTACGCAAAAAGCACCCTTTCTGGGAACACCCAGTGGAGATATTGGTACACCTAAGACCAGAGAATCCACCAGGGGAATCGGGTGGGGTTTGTGTGTGTGTGTACGTGTTTGTACGTGTGTATGGGTGGGTGAGGGGGTTGTTTTTCAGACAGAAAGACCATGATGTAGTTATCTGCTCAAGCTCTAGCCAAGTTTACACTACTCAGGCTCTGATTCAGTGCGGTCTACGTCAACTAGGATGATCAACACCATCTTTCATCAACCTGGAACTGTACTTAAAGTCAGTCTATTTCCTTGTCAACTGCTGGTGGATCTTTCTGTGAAACATGCTGTCTCTCCCTTAATGTACATCACAGTAAATAAAACTCTAATCTGATTTTTCTCACCGTTTTCTGACTTCATCTATAATATCAATGAGAAGAAACCTTCCTTATGTAATGTCAAAAATACCTCAGTACTATCTTATCCAGATGTTCTCTGAAGTGTACCAGGATGGCTCTCCTAGATCACATTAAATACAATTTCTAAAACGAATAGTTCCAGTCCTCGATGGTGATTAGTTGAGTTGTGTTGTAAAATCCATGATATACCACAGCTCCAACCACATTTTAGATAGATAGATGTACTTGATTGTGGAAAGTGAATGGTGGCTGCCCTTGTGCGTTACTTGGTTATCGATGAATAATTCTCTACATTTCTCTACATTTTCTTCTTGTGTCTCCCCTTAATGAAACGATTCCAGGTTGATGTTGGAACCCTTTTTAGAAAAGCAATAACCCTCTGGAGTCCGTGAGTTATGCTCGTTTAATCACCGTTTAAGGGGGTTTAACGGCACTCCGCTATGCTACGCTCCACGTCGTGCCTAACAACTCCCCTTACCCATAAGTAGTAAAATGAGCTTAGGCAAGTGAATGCAAATCTCTGTTCAAGCTGCTTTCTCCACTATTAGGCCTGCATCCATAATGCACAAAATCAAGGATCATATTTTAACATATAATGGTATATTACATCCAAAACAGACTTTTTGTGATCAAAATAAATACGACTGAACAGCTTTCAGAATTATAGCCCAATCCATGCTCTCCTGTATTTGATTAGTGCCCGTCCCACCGAATCCTAACAATGCCAGATCACTGAATATCTGTGAAATGCAGAAAACAGGCAGAACAGCAACGCTATCATTTTTAGCTTTATGCCTAAATAAGAGGAGCCAAGGGACAAACAGCTGCAGCTACTTTTTGGAGAAGTCCATTATTATTGTTTCCAGCACAGTTAGAAAGGAATAACATGTCAACAGTGAGCCAAACCACAACTCGTTATGTTTAGGAAATGTTAAGATGTATCTAATCACTTTTTTTTTATTTAGGTTGTCAGTCATTCCTCTGAACTTGTTGTACAGCTGGTTGACTCTGTTGCTTTTTTTTATTTGAAAGCTCCCAAAATACTGTAGGTGGTTTGGCCCATTGTTGTAGCTTGTGAGTTTCTGAGCATGGCTCTATGTGTTTTAATTTTGGGTTAGTTAAGTGAACTTAACTGTGAACTTAGCTTCCTAAGGTTTTCACCTGTGGTTGTAACAGTAACATTGTGATGACAAAGCAGTTACCTGGTTATGCTGGCTAGTATGAAATTCTTACCGCTTAAGCATACCGTTGTAAAGTGTCTGTTTACACTCTCCAAGCAGTGGATGTGCATATAATTTCTTCTTCAGCTGCCTCTGAAATTTAATGTTCCAAAACATTTTGTTCTTCTTCCCTTGCAATTCTGACATGAACGAACTAATGTAAATATATTCACTTGCGTGCCATCAGGACCTGCATCACTGACAAGCCACAGCAGCGAATCAGAGCACAGCTAATTACCATAGGCGGAAAATCAAGGCGCTTTACTCCAGGGCTATTTCAATAAGTTACAGAGGAGGTTATGGTCTCCTTGTACCTTTTTCAGCCAACTTAAATTACATACCATCTCTGGAGACCTCAGAAAACAATTTAAAATATCTATAGATGTATGGCAGGTCACCTTTAAGTTGCATGTATAGCTCATCCAAGGACAAACAGAATGAAAGGACAGACTTGACAAAGCGTGATGAACATAAGAACCTACCACAACACTCTTCATTTACATAGCTTCCTGGGCAAATATGGCACTTCTATGTGCTTCCTGACCTGCTATCAAGAATAGACTGGCAATTATGTGGCATATGATGTGACAGTGGTACTACACACGCATGCACACACACACACACACACACACACACACACACACACAGAACAATCAGGCCCTTCACAGCCACAGTTCTCTGTATGGCAACTGCCACCAGCGTCTCAAGGGCCAATGAAAACACAGAAGCCTGTTTCCACAAATAACCCACAGCTCTGCTCCTCTCACAGTAGCCCATTCACAAACCATTCCCTGTCGATCACATACGTACGTACATACACACACACTCACAAAATCCCCCTCATCCCTTAAGTAATATTCTGAGGGAATAGAAGCAATTTTCAACCATGTTTCACAACAGAAGCCACACGTGGGACTGAGTGCCCCTGAGCAATTTGGAAGTAAGGAGCTCACAAGGACGTCACAAACCCCATGTGGACGCCTCTGACTGCGTCTGTCTGGCAAACTCTGGCATGTTGTTTATTCACCCATGAGAATGACCATGACGATCATGACTGCACGTGACGCAAGTGAGACAATGAAAGCCTTCAAATAGATAAGAGGAGGGTTATTTTTTTTATTTTGCACATCACAAAATGATACATTGCAGGGCCCTTTTTGATTTTAGCTTTCTCTCTTCACAATTATGTGTCATCGTGGCCCAGATTCAAAAACAGACATTGACTGGAAAAGAGTGACCAATCCTGAAACAAATGTCCTGGGAATTTTCGACAACCATACACAGAGCCCATCAAGACAGAAGGTCAGAAGACAAAAAGAGATCCAGAGTCAGAGAGCGAGGGCAGCCTAAACAAGACACAGACTAGACTCAGCTACTTCACTGCCAACTTGACTGAATGGGCAGCCAACGTTGCTCGACATAGACAACCAAGATAAGGCCAGCTGAGCTTTTCCCATTCACTCTCTTCCGTTGGCACGGCAACCCATGTCTCAACTCAGTGTAATCCAAATCAGAGGTGCCTGGTGGACCTTGGCTTGACCCGTCCTTGCTGGTGAAGAGGGGTGAAGTTAGCCCTTATTAGCCAATGTCAGAGTTGCGCTTGGACGAGGCCAGTGTTCAAACAGATCAGTGTGTTTTTCACACTAACAAAGTTTTTGAAACTTACAGAAAAGGAAAGAACACAAAAGCCAAGGTGAATTTCAAGTTAAGTGTAGATCCCCTCTGCACTGACGTCATAATCAATTTAACAAATAATCAATTTCCCAAAAAAAGACACTAAAAACACATTCTACCTTTAAATGTTTAAAGCCCTCAAAACTTTGTCGACTTTGGGAACAAAATTTGCATCTACACAACTATATATTGGCTTAGAAACACATTCATCTAAAAAACTACAGTTTCATTATAATATTTAATAGTACTTTTTGGATACAATAGATGAATGGAGACCAAGTCAAATGACAGACAGTATCAATGGAGAGACAGCATGCTTCATCTAAAGATACACCAGTGGCTCTAGCTAGGAAATGGGAAATGGGAGCCTAACTTTAAGTACAGTTCTAGGTTGATGGATGATGGCATTCTTTCCAGTTGACATAGACTACAATGAATCAGACCCTGATTAGTGCCAACCTGGCAAGCTGCTGTTACTACTACTGCTACTACTGCTGATGCAGGGGATGACCCCAAACAGTACAGATATTGAAATGTACCAACATAATATTCCACCATGATGACACTGTCATATACCCAGGAACAGAACGAAAAAACAAATGATATGTCAAATGTTCAGGTATTGAAATATAAGGACACTGCACGTGGCTATGAAAATAATAAGACAAACATTCTGATTTCAATACTCTCACCTTTCCTACCCATTCCACATAGTGCAAAAAAAAGTACAACCCAAACAACTACATCTCCCCTAAGGATTCCAACAGCACCTCTCCCATTGACCTCCACTGCAGCAGCCAGGACGCCTCAGAGTTCTCCCACAGCGTGCAGTGGAGCAGTGTTGAAAGTCTGTCACAAACACTTGAAAAGGGCAAAACAAGTTGGCCAGACAAGAGCAGTGGCGCTCTATCCCAAACAAATTAACAATAACATGATGCCTGAGTGGGCAGTTAAGACTAAACAGAAAGTGCCCACTAAGAGGCTGGCTGTTGACATACAGAAAGGTAGCACTGGCTATCAACAATAAAAACAAGAAAAAATTTGCTTGAAGGACTGGAAAGATAAAGGTTTTATATATATTTTTTAAATCTGCTGTAATGCACACACAACAAAGAGACTCAAGACTGTGACTGTATGCTGATGACCAAGAGGCCTGCATGTTTCTGTGCAGCTAGACTGATGTAAACTTCCGAGTGGTTGGAGCCAGACATCGACTGAAGTGACCCTGAAACACTGCAATGCACACTGTAAATTACAAAGAACCCTAACAGAGTCAACCTCCAGACAAGAGGGCAGAGGAGGAGGGGGTAAAGCTGGATGCATCTGCAGGGTCACACTGTTACAATCGCCAGGACACACACACACACACACACAAACACGCTCCATCACACACGCGCGAATGGACGCATCTGGAGGGTCACATTGTTACAATGGCCAGGACACACACACACACACACACACACACACACACACACACACACATACACAAACAAACTGACACATCTGCAGGGTCACACTGTTACAATGGTCAAGACACACACACACACACACACACACACAAATGTCACGCTACAGTGACAGAATGCGTCATGTGTCAGCATGTCCCCGTGCCCTGGCCTAGGGTAGAATGCCTGCTTGGAGCACGTTCCTGAAAGGAGCAGGGGGGGGAGAGAGAGAGAGGCAGACAGACAGACAGACAGACAGACAGAGAGCAAGAATAAAGGAATGAGAGGGAGAATTAGATAAAGTGGTGAGACAGAGATGGGGAAGCAAGAATGAAAGAGAAAGAAAGAATAGGAATAAGAGAGAATGCGAGAGAAAGAGTGAGAGAAAACAGAAAGAAGAAAAAGAAAGAGCAGGAAAGAGAGGGAGAAATAGAAAAACAGACAGAGCGCCCAGGACATGGGTTAGGGGACGGGCACAGTAGAGCCCTCATGTGGCACCTCATATGGCTGACGCTGATGAGGGCTGACACAGGCAGCCATCACAAGGGCAGCACACAGCACTGCACTACACACACACACACACTTGTGTACACTTGTATGGAATCAGAGCAAGTTCTGTCATGGTTGAAGGTAGGCACTGGAGGTTAGCTCATTAGCCTGTGGTGACCTGCTCAGTCAAAATCATGAACATAAACACACACACACACACACACACACACAAACGTAACTCATAGACATTCCTCAAACTGAGAAGAAAAAAGCCACAATAAAAGGGCACACCAAGACTTCTCATGATATACATTATCTGCGAACGCCACAGACAGCATATGTTGTACATGCTAGGCTTCAAACCAGGACATTACATAGGAAGGTCCCCAGCACAGAGTATGGGAGTATGCAGTTGTACTGTTGTGCATCTGCACTTTACTGTTGTCCACGTACACGCTTTGGGACAGTGGGAAACACAATTTCGATTCCTTTGCATGTCAAGTACACGTGAAGAAATTGACAATAAAAGCAACTTTGCTGGTACATGACCCATGCATTACAAACATAAATGCAGCCAAGGAGTTGCTGATGCTCCACGTGATGGAAGCTGAAAAACAGAGGAACTGTGCAGCAAGTCCAGCACTCAAGGTTAAACCACACAGACTGAGAGATGACAGGGCTGATTCAAAGTAGAAAATAACATTATTGTTATTATTATTATTATTATTATTATTATTATTAAGGGTGGACAGGTCTAATTTGGGCTGGTTTAGTATGAGACAGATCTAATTTGGCCTAGTTTGGAATTTAATTTTGAATCTTGGTGGAGGCAATACTGGGAGGGGTGAGAGCGTGTACTTTAAACTAGCTAGTGGTCCAAGTTAATCTTGTGGTGGTGGTAGTAATGATTATGTGTATTGGGGGGTGGTGACTTGGGAGGTGTTTAGGATGGTCTTTTTTGTTGTTGTTAGGGTGGTGCTGTCACAGACTGGATCTCCCCTCAGGCTCAGTATGATATTGGAGTAGTCGAGGTAACCACATGGAGAGGCACCAGCTCACGAGACAGACTAACACTGGGGTCCACACACTGTAGCTAAGCAACAGGGCCCAGTCCCACGTCATTACCATCCAGAAGAAGGGGGAGGGAGGGAGGGGAGGGGGGACTGAAAGAGCTAGAAAAATCTTCTGGTAGTGAGAGACTGACATGTTGTTGTTGGCAACAGTGGTGGTGGTGTTATTTGGGGTAGTGGAGTGCTAACAGCTGATCATCCACTCATTATGAAGACTCAACTCATTGTCAGTCTATGTTAAAGAGACTGTTCACCCAAAACTGGATATGCTGCTCACAGCACCCCAGCAAGTGGACACACATAAAGTCTACTTGGCATTGAACACCAAAATGAGTTTCTTAGCACAGTATGGGATATCTCCAAACAAAATCCACAAGGAATAGGTCTGCATACTTAAAATTTAAGGCACAGTGTGAGCCCATTGCTGGTTTTCCTCCAAAGTGACACCAAAAATGCTGAAACAAGTTTCAATATGCAGAAACTGAAAAAAGTAAAGGTTTAAAAAGTGGGAATAAGTTCAGTCCCTCCATCTTGACCTTTCAGTGCACTCTTCAATTAGACTCCTTCTACTGCTTGCTTGGTGCCTTCAAAGTTAGAGAAGGGTAAACGTTAACTGTTAACTGTTTCATTGCCTTATTTGTCTGGTCCACGGTCGAGATGTTTACTTAGTGGCAGACACCCAAGCAGCAGCCTTAGGGGTTACAAGCAGACTTGGCCTACTGGCTCAGGAAAATTGTGACGTTCATTCATGTTCCAACAGGGTGGAATGTGAGCAGACACCAGGCACAATGAAGGAGATCTGTCTGAGTGAAAGGGAACATTTACTGGCTAGCAACTCCATCCACAGATGATTCAGAATTCTGCTTGATAAATCTCATGTAAATATACAATTGACTAAACAAAAGATTACCAGATAAACGATACACAATAAGCACAAACAAGAAATCAACAATAGCATATTAAGAATTACCAGACAATCAACAATCAAAGGGCTAAAAAATATATATATTTATGTATGTATATGTATATATATATATATATATATATAGCCTAGACTTTTCAACAAGATCACATCACAGAGATAACAGCAATGGTATTCACATCAGCGTTTATATCATTCATATGATTACACACAAACAAACACACACACACATACAAGTCTCCCCAAGAACACTTTGATCAGCATAGGAGAGCATCATCCTACAAAATGAAGGTACCAAATCAACCATGAGCCTGTCAGCTCACTGTCAGCTGAGAGAGAGTACACTGTAGCTCAGACCAGACACCCTCTCTCTCTCTTTCTATCTGACACTATCTCCTGTCAATCTTTCTTCCTCTTCCTCTTCCTCTCCGTCTGACACTCTCTCACACGCTGCTATCAGAACCTGGTGACACAAGTATTTTATTACTTGTGATTTTAAGAACTAGTCAGGTCAAGAAATCCTGTGGAAATATCTAGATAATCTACGCTGAATTGCAAACTACTACAGACTGTCTTATGTGAATGGAAAGGACAAGAAAATTGTGTTCTTTACTTCTCACGGAACCTTAGGCCTGTCCTTTATGTGTGATAAGTGCAGCTATTAATAAAAGTGAATTTTTTTCTGTGCAGAGATAGTGTTAGGACAGCAACATCAGTACCCAAGTGACCCAAACAAAAACTAGAAAAGCACTCAGAAAGCACAGACCTCCACCAAGGCAACATAGGGTCAAATTCCAGACAGTGTTCCGGATCACCAACAAAATTTTATCATCTGTTCCTTGGCCTTATACCCACGTTGTCTAAAAATTTCATCCAAATTCATGCAGTACTTTTCGAGTTATCTTGCTCACAGACAGACAGACAAATGCCAGTGAAAACACAACCTCCTTGGCAGAGCTAATAATAATTAGTAACCTGTCTTAAGAGCCTCCTAGTCAGTTGACTAGGAGCCAGGGTTTTTTGGTCGACTGACTAGGGCATTCGCCTCCCGATCCGAAGTTGCTGGACTGCGTAGGATGGCCTTTGGTTACATGTCCAGGAGTCAGCTCTGATCTGAACTTCCTAGAACTGGTTGTTAAAAGAAGAATGTTGCTTGAACTAGGTATACTCAAGATAATGGATCTCACCTAATGGACCTCACACTCCCTGCAGACACTGGCCACCGCTTTAGCTCAATTTATGGCTATGACTGTTTCAAATTATACTGTATTATTTTAAGTTTTAACATAAAACTTAATTTTTTGTTTGTGTATATATATATATGTGTGTATGTGTGTGTGTGTGTGTGTGTGTGTGTGTGTAAACTATGCAAATTTTGTGATTTAGGTAAATTACTTCTGCATGAAAAACATGTGTGATCAACAGTGTAAACCTGTCCATCCTAGGCCTAGTTGGGCTTGAGTACCCCAACAGCTAGGAGAGAACTGCATTCACTTCCAACCCACAAGCAATTAACAACTCAACATGTACAAACAGAAATATATAGACTGAATGTTTATCCTATAATGACTTTGCGCAGTTTCATATGATACATGATAGAAATGATAGGAAAGATAAATTCAAAATATGTATCTTTCCTGGGGATGTAGTCAAGTTGGGAGGTGTTTATTGTCAAGGTGGCCACCTTAATTATAAAGCCCTGGGGGAAACCCTGATATTTTATTGTTATGATCGTGATAAGTAGGCTATGATATCTTTTGATAAGCTACATTCAATGCAATCATCTGTTGTGAAAAGAAAAATGGGCCATCCACTTTTGTTTTTAAACACCTGTGCACCCAAAACAACTACACAGAGGTACACAGAAGTAACATACCTCAAAATAGAAATAATGTGTGTGTGGGTACAGCATTGGTCTAAAGCAGGTGGGCTACACAAATTAGTTCAGCTGAGTCTCTATATGTCCCTTTCGTGTTTTCAGAACGGACAGCTACCTCTACATAGCCTCCTTTGCTGGTCAACCTCTTTTCTGCATACTCACCACTATTAAACGAAGACCTCACAGTCATCTGAGCAAATCATTCACAAAAACTTTATGTTAAGACTCAAACAGAACAGAAATGAGGAAAAGCGAATGCGATCCCTAGGACACTCATACCACAAATAATAAAATAAACGAGCGTAGGCTGTGTTGGATACAAATTCATTACTATAAGAGCATTGGTCTTATAGCCTACACTGAGACTAGGGAGATAGGGAGAAGCAAATGGGTTTGAATTGTAGTCTATACAGTAAACATCATACTAATTTGAGCCAACTTTTTTAATGCATGTGCCTTTTCAGTCCAACAGGCTACACTTAATTCTAGAACATACCTTGGTATCCCTCATTGATTCTTAAAGTGATTGATACAAGCAAGCAGCATATGACTGTTTATGTCAACAACACTGAGGTTTCCGTGTTGCAACATGCTGATTCGTTATTCTGGAAACTGGAAACAGGTGGTCACTAATATAGAACTCTAAACAGTAATTCGCCTACAGACCATCGCCACTGGTCATGGAACACGCCGAAATAAATAACAAAACTACAAACGTGTTCCTGAAAGTGAGGAAAACACCCATGACCGATATTAATTGCCTACAGAAATCTTTGGCCGTTTACCTTGAAATTCCATTTGGGCAAAACAGAAACTTTTTTAAAAGAAAGGAAAATGGTTTTGAAATGCTATTCGGGAATATATTCACAACTAATAAACAGACATCAGAATACTCACTTGACCTCACTTCCACCGAAGAAAAAAACGGCGTAATCAGTTCAGCCCTCGTAGAAACTGTTTCTGAAAAATAACAGTACTTGTGGTCTGTGACAACTGTAGAATTCGTTTGGTCTTCGTGAACTCTGTTTTATCTCTATCTTTAGACTTCGCGATTTAACAAGTATACTCTTCTTCCGACTTTTTTCACGTAGATTTTGACCGTCTGCATATGACCAGTTAAACTCCCTTCTCAGTTAGGCTGTGGAGTAATCAAGAGGGGCGACCTTTCACTATCGACGGACTGAACAGGCTACATGGAATGGTGGGAAGGTGTGAGGAGGACTTGGGCTTAGTTTCTTGATGTTTCTCAAATCCTGGGCGCCCTCTGTCTGTCAGCCCATTTTCTTTTTTTTCCTCGAAAATGTTTCATATATGATCCGTTTTTCCTGTGTGGCGGAAACGGGCTTCCAGATTAAAGTAAACCGTGTAAGTCAAATAAGTTGGCAAATGTATTTAAATGCAATAATATTTTGCATACGCGACTACTGTCGCCCTCACCTCAATTGACAAGCAATGTAAGAGTACGGTTTTATTAAATCTTTGCTTATCTAGATGTTGAGGCATTGTGCAACATAAACAGCACATCAGTGAGACAGGTGTATCAACTCAACGGTGCATGGCAGACGAAAAAGATTGGAGGTGGTTGACCAATAATTACACTAAATATCAGGAAAAATTACACCACAAGAGGGCGATCTAAGCCAATAAGATCAGAGTCGTATTATTTGGCCCCGAATAAACTACATAAGACATTTACACGAGGCTGTATGCAAGATGATGGGGTTATAGCGGCAATGTCTTCTTATGTCTAACAAGCTACCGTGAAATGGTTTTAGTTGGATAGTTGTAAGCTTAACCAAGAAAAGTTTATGTAACTATAGGGCTACAGTACCTATGCTACATCACTGAAAGATCAAAGCGATACAGTAGCTGTCATAGACGTTTAAGTGTATGCTGTACCTTAATACCGCTGCAGAAAAATCCAGCTAAAACAGCTTGTGCTGGTAGCTTGTTACAACTGCTGTAGACTGTCAAACCAGCCAAACCATAAAAAATGCGAAAACACAGTAAACTGGTCAGTCTAGCTAGTCCGGCTTCAGCTTATTGCACCATGTCCAGATGGCTAGTTATGATGGTATGAAAGACCAAAACAGCAGGTCATAAAACCATCTAAAACTGGAAACGAAACCAAAATACACCTTCATGGCAACAAGAAAAAAACAGGAAAAAAATTCAGTTAAGCTTCCTTATTCATGCATTCGACACCACCATCAAAGGTTCAGTTTTACAGTATAGCCTACTCAGCTTTCTAAATAACAATGAATGAGGAAAAACTCACTCACCACAACTTAACTGGTACACAGGCAAGTCCTAAAGCTAACCGACCCACTTTCACGGAAGATGGTCTTTTTAGTTGTTTCTAGCTCCTTGGGGTATACACCACAATCTGATCTTCTTCCCTGTTATCACACACCTGGTCTTTTCACCTGTAACTAAATATAATGAAAATTAAATAGAATTGCAATGGAAAGTCCAACGTATAGGTAACTCATGGAAAGGCTCTATAGGCCTATATAAATGAGTGACAGAACAGTGAACGAGTCAGTCTGTCATGCTTGTTGGATCCAAAACAAATATTCGAGGCATGTTCTGGGTCAATAGATTTTGTTTTCTCAGGATCCTTATTCTGAAATCTGTTAGAGGTCACTGACTGTAACTACAAAGTTTGTCAATGCATGGGGTGCAGCGAGAAGCTCATATTACTCATGAACTCATATTGTTTTTGACTATAAAACATTTTAACTTTATTGCTTGGAGAATACAGCTTCTGAGAAGGCATGTGAACACACTTCAACTAGAGATTACCAATCATCACAAGTTAAGAATTCACCACACATTCACAAAGCAACTTTTACACATCGCATCTGGGGGGAAAAAAATGCTCAGATATCAAAACATTGTACAAAGTGAAAGTCACTAATCGTGTGTATTTGTGTGTCTGTACAAACTTGGGCACGGTCCACACCAAAGCCATCAAATTCTATACAGAGGTCAAACACTATCGGTATATCACTTTTCTCTGTCTGGTAACTGAAGGGGTTTACACCTCTCTCCTGTCTTTGGTACTAGGGGTAAGAAAGAGGATATCTTTTCATTGCAATACTGGACTGAACATCAGGTAAAAGCTTTAACCTACTTACACCTTGACTGAACTAAAATTATCCAAAAGAGTAATGAACATCTTACATTAACAAATAAAACTCCAAATGCTTTTGAAAATAATGTCTGTATTATCCACTGAGCAAGACATGGGTAAAGGAGTTGTTCCTATAAAAAGGAGAGAGAGAGAGAGAATGAAAACTAAACAAAAAAAACTATTCCCCATCCTCCAGTCCCACAAATGCCTACTCAAGGAGCCACTGAGACCCCTTAGAAAATTTTTCATGCTGAACATTACAAAAAAAAAAGTGAGGAACAATCATACAATCAACCTAAAAGAGGCAGTACAAGAGCTTAAACAATCATCTTGTACATTCTCAGCAAGGGACAGCTCAGGAACAGATATTTCCATCAATCGTTTGTCTTTGCATTCCATATAATGCACGAGAAATTCAACTTTTTAAACCTTTGACAAATCCAAACGAGATACCATGGGCCAATTGTTAAAAGTAAATAATTAAACAAAATGTGACCAAAAAAAAAAAAAAATCTGTGCCAAGAGAGTTTAGACTGTGTCTGGTTCGTCTGAGTAAACAAGTAACACGAACGATTATTGTCTAAAAGGGCCACGTGTAAGCCCCAAACAATTTTATCTTTTTTTGTCTTAAAAAAATGAAACACCCATGTAAGTGTATACTGCTCATTCTGGATTGAGAATGTCTCTGGGGCTTGTTGAAGGGTTGGGGGTGGGGGATAGAGGGGGGTTGTCCACAAACACTGCAGAGCTGGAGGAGGACCGACGAGTGTGCATCTCGCTCTTTTCTCTCCCTCTCTCTCTCACATGTCATCCTCCTCATCTTCATCCTGGGAGGAGCCAGCCTGCTGGGCTGCGCTGGCCGATGCGGCCTCCAGCTGGGCCTGCTGAGCCGCCTGCTGCATCTGCAGCCACTCTTGCTGGGCCAGTTCTGCCTGCTGCTGCCGTGCCTAGACACACATGGACAGACACACAAGAAAGATAAACGGAAACAGAATCAAACCCAGGCATATCATACAGGCACACTGACACAAAGCCATATGAAGAACAACAGTCTCCAGAGACAGAAGTGGTGGATGATGCATTGTAACACAAGTTATTCAACAGTTACAGCCAGTCAAACTATCGATTCATTTCTGAATGGACAAGACAGTATTCAAGAGTGAAAATATCACAGGAACACTCCGCATCTTGAATTGAATTGTATGATGAGAGAGTTCCATTCATTTGAAGTGATATGTTGCATTGCTTATTAACAAGTGTCAGCCAAGATTAAAGACTCAAATGAAGAACAGATTATGTCTTTAAATATGATTGTCAGTCAGGGGCTGGTTAAAAATCAATAATACGAGATCACGTTCACATATCAAGGATCAAGCAAAAAGGGGTAGGCAATGGCATTTCATTCAGCAGTAACACGTAGCTTACTTTTGCAAACAGTTCCTGTTGCTGACGTAGTAGTTCTTCTTCGGGAATGCCGAGGTTCTCCAGGCGGGAACTTGCCTTTCTCCTTTTAAGCGCTACCGTTTTACACTCCTGCAGAACATCTTTGACTTCAGCGATGTAGGACCCAAAGCCGAGACTTTCAAGTGCTGCACAATACAAAATATGAGGGTAAAATAAAGACGATGCACACAGCTCGTAGAGCAGCTGATATCCTGTAACGTTACACCTGTCATGTTAGAAGGTGGGTGTGTCCATTCTACAGTTGTCTTATTTTGCAGATGCTTACACTCAACTCGACAGATGGCTTAATAATATAGCTTAAATACTTATATACAATATAATTAGATGGTCTGCTATATTTCTTTGACTTGTATCGGGTTCATAATAGCTGGCAAAAAGAGGGGGATGACATGTTACACTGAGGTTAACGTTGCCGTTGAAAATAACTTGAAATGACAGTCATTGATAAGAAAACCTTTTTATGCACTCACCGTTGATGACGTGTTCGGGAGATATGGTTTTCTTCTCGGACTTGTTGCATATTTCATTAGCTTCCGAGGAAATCAGATGAATAAATTCTGTGCAACAATTAACTACAAGCTCCCTGGCATCGTTTGCTACCCGTACATTAGGGAGAGTTTCCTTTATCATTTTGTTGATGGCTGCCCTTGGAATGGTAAGGTCGTCGTCGTTCCCTGATGATGAGGCCATCTTTCTAATACCGTTTGTTGAAAAAGTCACAATAAGACAAAATAGAGTGAGAAAACGTTATCCACACTGGTGTTATTGGGAGGCTCGTAGCGGCCTTTCAACAGAAGCAACTTAGCTCGTTAGCAAGCTAACGTTAGCAACCGTTAATGCTCCTTGCAGTCACCGGCTTTTTCTGAATACACGTTTAAAAAGATTCGTAACCCTTCTGCCCGCTACTACCGAAGTGGAATGTGACAAAGGCTTAAAACAATACACACAGCAGACTTCTAAAAACTTGCTTGCTAGCCTACCATAAGCTATGCTAGCTGACTAGCTAGCTAGCTTGCTACCGCTCCACTAGCACACAACGGCACTGCTGGGCTCCGGCGCTTTTGTGGACATGACTATCTTGCAAGTTAGTAAGAATAAAGTGCTGTCGGTAGCATTTTTCCGTGCTTTGTCGTAAAAGAAACACTTTCACTCAAAATGGTGCGTGGTCTTGATAAAGACACTTAACTGCACTTCCGTCACTACATAAAACATTTAATTCATTACTTCCATGATGTCAGCCCGAATAGCGTTGGCGAGCTCTCCCCCGGAAACAGTCCCACAATGCAAGACGGGATCCCGGGGTGACAGTGGGCGTTGTCCAAGGCGTTGTCTCCGCCCTCCTCGAAGTCTCCACACACCCGCCTGTGCTCGTTGCTCGAGACCGGGCGAATTTGCAACAGTATCTTCACGTGTTTTTCAGCATCTGCAATCAATCAGCACTGATTGATGTATTTGTAGGCGGACATTTTCTGAACGCTTATTGTGTCATCACCATTAAAACGGTAAACAATGGGCCTAAAGCATGCTCACCACACGCAATAGGCCAAGAATAACCTGATGTTTGGAATTGTGTTAGTGTTATGGTCATACATAAATTCAAGAGGCCGTCGGTTGGCTGTGTAACCCAGTGTGGACATCTTCCCATGTCCAACTGTGTAGGCTATCCAGTGAGGGTGGTGTAGATCCTGTCGCTACTACTCTCAGACTCATGAAAGAAAGTGGTCATTTGATTAGAAATATTTTAGGTTGAATGTAAGGGAACAAGGGTACCCTTTTGTTTTAACAGGTTGATCTTTGAGAGAACTCAAAGTAGGCTCCCTGTAGAATTTTGTCATTGTAGCCCATTGGCCTACTGTGTAACATTTTTCTTGGGGGACATTAGGCCCACTGTGGGATATTTTTACTGAGGATGAGAATATCGTAAATCAAGGCCTTTATTAGGTCTTTGTACTACAGTTTGATTTGAAAACTTGTTGAAATGTACCTTTGTCCATTAACATGAAATTGCAATAACCGGTTTCCGACACAGCATCTTTCCTTTTGTGGTGGTTTACTGCTGAGCTTGCAAACCAGTCTTTTTTGTAACTGTCCATTTCCTGTTAAATGAGACCTGTGTTTCTTTATACTTTGCTACTTCTCTGTTTGTCCTTTGCTGCCCTCTAGCTGCTATTGTTCATGAAGGAAAATGTTTCAATAGAATGAAGCTTCTAAAATAATCATTGGAACTGGGTACACCAGACACGGCAGAGCTGCGTACATTCTACAAAAATGTAAATTTATGTCACCTAATTTAACGCTTCAGTAAATTACCTTGTGTACCCCTGTAGGGTCAGTAAGGTCTCCCCTTGATTGTTACATTGTAATAGCAAAAACATTTTTGAATGTAGAACTATAATGTAAGATATGGGAGTGTCTGAGAGGCATTGAACCCATGATGCCAGTGATAATACTCTTACACAAGAACCATTTTAGGAACTGAGTGAGCTGTACCCCTGTTGTACTGCTAATGCTGTCAATTCCTTATTAACCTTGAGAAATAAATGTGGCTGTCCTTAGTTGGTTCCTTTATCAAACACAACCCCAATACAAGAGCAACCCTGAGGTTTGCACAGGTCTGGGCAAATTATGTTAACAGAACTGTTCTCCAAATAATGTATCAGATCAGCACAACCCAATATAGTAGAACTCACAAGGACAAAACCAACAAAAAAAAGTCTGAAAGAGGTAGAAATGAGCTTGTGTACTCTGCTTTGAAACATTGAGAAATGGAGACAATGACCGAGTCTGAGGGAGGAAGTGAAAGAGTGGTTGAATAAAGTATGTTCATTTTGTCTGTGACTCATCACACTGAGAATGGTTTCTCTTCTTGTTTCCTTGGGGATTTTATTCAGAAAAACTGAGAAAAAACACAAAGGACAACCAAACACAGATCTTTGTAGACAGAAAAAACAGATAGACAAATGTTGCCCACAGATTAATATAACATTTCAACAATATTAGGATGTACGAGGCCAGTTGTTAAATGAAGATGACATGTACTTGCTATAAGAAGCATCAGCTAAGTGAATGCACGTAAATGTGAAATGTCCTTTGGTGTTCTTTTTCTGGGTATCGCAGAAGCAGTTAAGATTTTTTCTCATCCTTCTCCAGAGAAAAGCTCTTTCGACTTCTCCAGCGTAGTAGCTTCAAAAAGTTGAGACTGGCATTGAACACCTTGTCATGCTCAAACACCATCTTGTAGAAGGTGTCAATGGGGAGATCTCCCTCAGGATCCGCGTACTTCAGAGTGGTCATTGGAGTGTACAGGGTGTTTGTCTGATGGCGGAAGGGAGGGTTGTCCATTGTGATGATTTTGAGTGTGTGCTGGGCATGGAAGAAAACCAGAAAGCAAGGTGATACATCAGTGGAAAGATTGGGTAAAACAAACAAAAAAATAATAATTTTTGTCATTTTTAATTTACTATCTTTTTTAATGTTGCATACCTCAGCTACATCATCTGGCGTCTGGCCAAAGCTCTCAAAGATCTGGCTATAGTTTTTCAGGTAGATGTTGGTGAACATATCAGCTGTCACCTTGTCAGCTTTTGAAAGGTCAATCTTCAGGCCCTCCTCATACACCTTGCGTTCAAATTCAGTGATGACTGGGCCAGGCTCAATGAGCGTAATACTAGATCAGAGAAAAAATGATTAGCTGTTTTTTGTAAAGGACTGACACTACTCCTGTGCTATATTACAACAGTACAGACACCTCTGTTTGTCAGATGTTACAGTTTGTGGTTCAGTACTCTTCAGCTCTTAGTAGTACTTCAGTACTTCTTTTAGATATTAAACCCACATGAGTTGCCATTTTCCCTTAAGCCTATTTGAAACAGAATTCAGAGAGAGGTATAATGTTCAATCCACAGAGGATATTCATAATGAGTGAGGAATTTACCCAGAAGCTATATTTGATAATATTAGGGCACATACACATAAATCCTTTTTGATGGCAGGACGTGATGTTGGCAACAACCTGTATAGTTTATTTCATCAAAGGAGAGGAGGGATATGGCAGTCTTTTGCCACAGATGGTTTTCATAATGACAAGTAGGACACAGGTAGTTTTGCACCATTGCCCGCACCATCTCAGACGTCCCCAAACTTATAGATATGGACATTCAACCATTGTATATGAAATGTGTTCAGATTCCATGGCCATATAGTGTTTTGCATTTGAAAACAGAACATCAACGAATTCATAATAATGATAGTCCAGATCTGGGATGATGGTGTGACTGGTTAATTCTCCTATTATGGAACACAAAATTCAGATACTGTTATGTGTCTGTTCTATTGGTAATCTGTATGTGGCACTGGTGCCTACTTACTTCAGTTGAAATCTTAGTGCTTGAACAGCAAGACTCTCACAGAATCCTTCACAAGCAAATTTAGATGCAGCATAGACATCATTGAACAATATGCCTAGGGTGAGAAAGATAGAGGTGTTACCTATAGCATAATATATTGAACTACTGATGGTAACAAAGAGACAACTCAGATTAATTCTCTGCACTGATGTAAGGTATGAATCGGCAAGATCCTGCAACATGTTTTCACATTTTCAGGCCTTGGCATGTCACTCCACAGCGTTTTGACTATGCCATTGTTTAAGTGCCATTTTGCTGATTAAGTTGTGTAAGTTTGGCATGAACTAGGGAAACTTTCTGTAATGTGATGACGAGGAAGTACAAGTGGATCTAATTCGGGTGGGTTAGGTGCATGCAAAAACCAAACCGTATAAAATCCCTTAAATTAATCCTTAATAGGGATTCATTTAATTCAATAAATATTTGTTCTTATGTAAAATAAAATGACTTGTTCCACTTTCGGGTTTGGACATTATGAGGTAATGTCATGGTTGCACCAGTCTTACCTTGGACTCCCATGACACTGCTGATGACCACAATATGGCCCCTCTTTCTCTTCTTCATGTCTGGCAGAACTTCTTTGAGGAGCCGGATCAAACCGAAGAAGTTGGTGTCCATGACTGTCCTCATCTCGTCTATGGTCTGACACTCGATTGGTCCAATTAGTCCCATCCCTGCATTACTTACTACAGACAGCAATCGTGAATTTTGATTACAATGATAGTAAACCACAAAAATAAAACTATCATGATGAATTATCTATATTATCTAATTATCTAACTATCATGATCATTTAATATATAACACAAAATATAAATATGATGAATCAGAGTAGACAAAATATACTGCAATTATGTAGCTCTTCAGAATAGAGCATTATATTTCGTTGAATTGAATAGGCTATAATGCCAGCAGTACTGGAGTGACTAGTGTGTATAGTACATTATAGCCATAAGTTGCAGTGATGGCCTCAAACGCTGTGTTAGCCTTACTGAGGATGTCCACTCTACGTTCGGGGAGGCTGTCCACACAGGCCTTGATGGATTCCTCACTACACACGTCCAGCTGTTTGATCTCGAGTGTTCGTCCTAGGGCCTTACCAGCAGCTTCCACCAGGGCCTCACCTTTGGCAAGGTTCCTCATGGTGGCATAGACTGAAAGCCACAGACCATAAGCCCTTGTAAAACTGATCTTGGGTGAACATTAAACATTCACTGTCATTTCTTTTAGGATCAGTAAAATAACTATCTACTACTACTACTAATACTACGATTGATGCTACTATTACTAAGAATAATTATTTCTTTAAAATATGTTCAGTATTTCGGATACAGTCTACAGGTATGTATGCTGAAAGGTTTTGGTGCATTTAACCCAACCCACAGTGGTCGCAACAGTGACGTTGTACAGGATCTTTTGCTTTTAACGACCAATTATTTTTAGCATAGCTAACACACTGGTAAATTATACTTTGTCCTCCACTGACAGAAACGCAATGGCTTCATAAGTCACATAAGTATTAATAAGATTGCATTTACATAGATGTACCTTACCCATGAATCTCTTCTTCTCATCCTTGGCAATGCGCACTGCCAGCGATAAGCCAATTCCTGATGAGCAGCCGGTGATGAGAACAACCTTCTGGTTCATTGCAGTCCCAAATGCAGAAAAAAGATGCAGAGGAGCCCCCAAGGTAAAGTGGAAGAGAATGTGCACAGCCAGCCACCGAGATGGACAGAACACCCGGTTGCCATGCCAACTAATCTTCCAAGTTCAGTGTCAGCAAAAAGACAGTCGCGAATTTACACACCTGATTACCCATCAACATCCCAAACACCTGTTCATGCAATCCCTTAGGCTTAGTGTAATATTTTAAGAACAAATGATCCTTGGAGTGTGAGAGTCAGTGCTTATACGAGCTTACATTGAAAGCGCTCTTTCATTAGTCACTACTGCCGGCCCGATCACTCTGATTGGCTCTGTGGGAGCAGCATTTATTTAGGCCTATGGATAGAACACAAACTAAGGCATCTGTGGTGAAGTGCTTGTGTCTGTACTTGCAAAATTTACAGATCGAGCTAAAAACAGACATACGTAGCAAAAGACTGTTTGGTTTTTATTACAAACCAGCTACAGTTACATTTTAAAAATCAGATACAATTTCATTAAAAAAGAAAAAAAAAACAATAAGGCACAGAGAAGAAACTGCAGAGTGGCCACAGACATCACCTCGGAGTGATGCTATACATTTTTAATACACTGAATGCATTTAAGCATCATGTTGTTTAAAAAATTTTGAGAAACAGTTATGCAAAAAAATGCATGACATAAAACTCATACAAAATCCTGAAAAAGGCCACATTCAATACTTCATGTTTTCTGGTTTTGAACTAACAAACATACACACATATATACTGTATAAAAAAGGTAAAAACAAGTGTATATATACTGTGTGAAAATCTTCTGAAGCAGTGTTGCCACCTGAAAACTCTTAAGTTGTTAGGCACTGTTTTGATCTTGAAAGGTCCAGCTGCAGCAGCAGAATGCCTGAAGACATCATTCACTCTGCAAAATGTAGAGGACAGGAGTGGCTGAGGTGGGAGGCTTGGCCATGCAAGAAAGGCTGGGCTGTGCTGGACTGTGCTGGGCTTGGGAGGACTTAAGGGCTTTAGAAGCCAATGCGGATGCGCTCCAGAGGATCTGTGTCCCACATTTTGGCATCCCAGGCCTGGAACCAGCCGGTGAAGGTTGGCGGCTCAGCGCCCTGTTTGATGGTGACAATGGAAGTTCCATGCCGACCAGAGGGATCAGAGTCCACATAGTCTTTGGCTGAAAGGATGGACAGAATGAGGTCACTCTCAGTATCTTTTGGAATTTATCTACTTCTGTTCAAAAGTCCCCAGATCTATTTAAGCAACCACATTTTTATGTAGTTTTCTTTCACATAGTGTTCAAGAGGAGTGTCACTGTGTTATGCCCTTCAATACAACCTTCAAAACCTCATGTAAAAACAGGGACAAATATTTACCAATTTTAGCTGATCCAGTTCTCTCCACTTCATTGGCCTCATTGCCAATCCACAAGAAGATCTGTAAGAAGGTGATAAACATGCTTGTGTCAGCTTCAGGATGCCAAACTAGGTTTGGAATCCAAATATACTGTAAGTATTTCAAGTATACTGTAGCTGAAATATATAACGCTGTGGCATTTCAATGTAATTCTTTCAGTTTTGAGTGGTTTAAAATGCAGCTCTTGCATTTATTTGCACTACATTTAATGCGACAACCACACAGAACAGGATATAACAGAGCATGCCGGTTGGCAGGAGTTGATTTGCATGCTAACTTCAGTGGATCTATGGACAACATGGGCCTTAAAAAGGCCTCTTTAGAGAACCTTTAAAGTAACAATGTGAATTGCTTTTTGTTCATTTCCAATGTACAAGGAACCAGTGACAAGTGGTTACCAAATGTGTCAAAAACAAAAATAGGCCTGATGTTCCTACCCATGACAACATCATACAATGCAATATCGAGCATTTGGGGTGTGCATTGGCTGTGTCAGAGACTACAAGTGCTGTAAGTCAGTGTAGCATTGAGGTGAGTTTGAATGAGGTAAAAAACTATGGTAAAAGAACTGCATTGTGTTGCTTTAATGCTTTAGCACTGGGACACAAGGACTCAAACTCACCTGCTCCCAAGTATCCAGGAGCATCACATCATCAGTGGCCAAGTCAGACTGAGTGAAATCTCCAGGAACCTCCTCAGCCTAAGAAAGGAAAATATTTCAAGAGGATATTAATAATAAACTAAACACTAAAAAATAAACTAAGCTCAAATTCAAAAGTGAAACTAATCACAAATTGTGAAAAGTGAATTGGGAGTGAAAAGGTCAACAGTTGGTAGAGAAACAGGCTATCATTAGAGGCAGAAAGGGCAAGCAAACAACATCATTCTGTGACTCACAATGAGGCGCCCTGACTTGTTGGAGCAACCAAAGAGGCGTGGGGGCTTGACTGTCTTCTGAAGAGATCTAGAGGTCTGATACTCACGCTTCCCGCCCAATGCAGACCAGAAGGCAGCTGCAGAGGGAGGATAACATTATGATAATTATGATAGTGCTTCTTAGCATATAGCTTTGAAACAGTTCTAAAAAGAGTAAATGTTTGAAGCCCTTG
Source organism: Tenualosa thibaudeaui (assembly GCA_027481765.1). Taxonomy (NCBI): domain Eukaryota; kingdom Metazoa; phylum Chordata; class Actinopteri; order Clupeiformes; family Clupeidae; genus Tenualosa; species Tenualosa thibaudeaui. The sequence continues at coordinate 11,598,068 of JAIFZK010000023.1, read as the reverse complement.
CCATCATTTGGTCTGTAGTGTTTAATAATAATTAAGTCTAGAGTGGTATAATCTTAAGACACTTAACATTACTCTACTCTTATTTAGCTACATTGATGTGGTATAAGGAGACAATAAGGGGTCACATGAACTAAGGAATAAGGGTCACATTTGTGCTGTTTTCAGTTCATAGTTTTTGGTATTATTTACATATCTGTGCTTGTGTGACAAGAGTTTACATCAACAGCAATAGCAACATGCACCATTCTGATTGGTTAATATAAACAGCCATCTGTCAATGAGAGTCTCTCGGGAGAAACCCACCGGGCTCCTTGCCCTCTGCCACCTCAGTTGCACTTCCTCCCAGGAAGCTGATGACATATTTGGCCGCAGCCATCTCCTCCTCTGAAGCGCCCACCCCCCTCCACAGGAACATGGAGTCAGGCGTCTTCACCACAAACACATCATTGGTGTTCAGGAAGGCAGCAGAGGGCTCCACCTACACACAAATAAGAAAGAGAGAGGAGAGAGAGAGAGAGAGAGAGAGAAGGAGAGAGAGAAAGGACATATTTAGTCCAATTCTTATCTTTTGTCTACACACCCACAAAAGCTTTGGGTTGAGGAAAACACTAATGAGTCACAAGAAAAAAAGCCTGTTTCTTTCACACAGTAATGCCTTGTTAACACTCACAAAAAACACCCCAAGCATTTGAAAAAGCTCACTAACAAAAGAGGTGAAAGATAACTACTATGTGGTTAAACATCTGAATGCTAAAGATAATTTTATCCTGATGTGGTGGAACTATTATTTATTTATGCTTGTTTTGTTTGTTTGGATTATCATTGACATTTGACATATGTGCGCCAAACTACTCTTCCTGTGTTCTCCTGTGCAGTAGTTGATGAGATCCAGACTTTGGTGGCACAGAAAAGGCTTACCTCAACTGCACGGGTGGCCCGGGTGGTGCTCTGGCGGATGTGGAAGAGGCGGGTGCTCCCAACACGGCTCTGCCCCCCCTTACGAGAGGTCCCACCCAGGTGGATGATCATTGGCTTGCCCTTGAACAGACTCATCAGGTGGGCGGGCTCTTGGCCTTGAGTGACACGCACCTGCGAGAGGTCACAACAATGGATGATGGATCAAACTAGACCTGATTTCACCAAATCCAAAGCAAAGGTCACACGTTTCTAGCGTCCAACTGGAAACCTTTCATATCTAAAGACACTGACCTGGACAGGTGCCCCACCCATGGAGTCATCCAGTTTAACAGTCAAGAAGGCAGATGCGGCAAGTTCATCCTGAGAACATTTCAGACCTTGCCTAAAAATAAGAAAAGCAAATGGAAATCATACATACTATATATTTTTATCTAAAATGGCAAACCCCAAAACCATGCAAAACACCTTGAAGAAACAGTATTTAACTGACTATTTGTAATTTCATTAACAAAGCTACATCCATGGTACAGAAATCTTTGAATCACAGTGCCCCCTGTTGGTCTGGATGAATACTGACCAGGTGTAGATGATGTGCTGCTCGCGGCCTCCCATGCGATACGAGTAGAGAATCAGATAGCAGTCTCCTCCGAAGAACTGCCCATAGGTTGAGGGGTCCACAGGCACCTTCTCACCACCCTCCACACGCCAGATCTGAGGGAGAACCAACAGCAACTCTCTATATGAGACTACACTAATTCATTTAGAAATGTGTGAAAGGACTTCTTTGATTTGTATAAAGCATAGGGGTTATAAAACTTTAATAAGTTAAAAGGATATTAGTTTTAAAATAAGTAGCTGGTTAGTTGGTATCTCAACCACTGACTATTTTAGCTAAATAAAAAATAACATAAGTGTGCAGGGCCACATGGTGCAGCATGGGAAACTGAACTCATCGCCAAGGTGTTGTAACACCTTTCTGTACCAGTAAAGGAACTGAAAGAAAAGTTCATTTAGCAACAGGAAGAGAAGTGTGTTGTTGCAAATCTGTATTTGTGTTGTGGAACAGCACATTTCTAACCTGGACTTTCCCAGAGCCGTCATCCACCATGCCGTGCTGGGCTGCCATGGTTTTGTTGGAGTGGAGAGAGGAGGCATCGAAGGGGATCTGTTCGACACGAGCGATGCGACCGATGGTGTAGGGCTTGCTGGGGCCAGTGGTCTGATCCTTGTCCTTCCAGTTGGAGAAGAACTGCTTGAAAAGGGTGGTCTCACCACCAGCCGGCATCACCTGGATCTGTGCACATAACCCAGAGGAGAACAGATCAACTTTCCACTATCCGCTTCACCTTGACCTTGTTGAAAAACATCATAAGATCAAAGTAAAATAAAAAGATGAATTCATTAGGATTAGGAAGACAACAACGAGAATCCGAATCCACTTTAGGAGACCAACAAGGCTCGAATCCATGCACAAGCATAGTCAAATAACATGATCTCAAACCAGATGTATAATTGGAATAACATGAAAACAATTCTGTGTATTGTACCTGGGTGTTCTTGGAGTAGTTCTTCTCCTTGATGAACTGCTCAGCCATCTTCATGGCTGCCTTTCTCTCAGCTGTATTTGCAGTTGGTCCTGTGAAAGAAAGAAAAAGAAAACAAATCTAAGGACCAGTCCTATTTCTACTCCCTCAACACTAGCACTTGATATTAAGTGCCCTCCAAAAGATACCCTTTCACAATGAAGTGATCAGTGCTAGGTGTAGAAATATGTACCTACGAAATGGGACACCACTTCATTCAAATTTGTCTAGCCGATGTAATGCACAATGATGAGGTGCGTTAGTGCGATAGTGGATTTCATTTCACCAGCACATGTCCATAGGATTCATATTCAGATTTCTCTACATTCGTAAATGCCACATCCCGAATATTATGTAAATAGAAACAGCCACATAACCGGGACACTTTCGTTAACGTAAACGCAAGCATAGTTATTCATGATTAGAAAAAAATTGCCAACCCATTTGGTGGCCTCTCAAAACACTCACAGCAGGTGAGCAGGTTTTTATGTCTATCTTGTTATGTCTTGTTAAGTCCAATGTTCTGTCTCCACAGAATTTCTTTGCATGTGCATATCCTGAGATATTTTGAAATGTGCATGCTAAATTTCAACAACATACGTTGTATTTATCTTTTCCCGAGCTGGCCATCATCTGTCTTCGACTGTTTTCTGGACTCTCACTGTGTAAATTCACAAAGTATCCTGGGTAATCATCCCTATACTTTGTTCGAAGTCTGCACCAGACCTCCCTCCAGTTTAAGGGGTAGTTTTAAGGATTGAAAACCGCTTCCCCTTGTTCTTAAAAGTATTGGGACACCCTGCTCTTACATGAGAATGTGCAATACCGAGTGCTAGTGCTAGTCGTTAAAATGGGACAGGGCAAAAATACTCACACATCTCACTAAAGTCATATGTAAATTCAGTTCAATTGTGCACTGCCATGTCAACTTGCAAACAGTACGTATTTGTCTTTGAATACTTGTAAGAAAGCAATACATACAAACACAGCAAATGTCAACAAGTTCAGAGTTTCAGAGACTCGTCCATACCTTTCCACAGGAAGATCTTGTTGTCCACACCGTTGTCCAGAATGTAGCATTCACTGTGCGAGAGCAATTCCTGTTTGAAGGGGCTGGCCTGGGCCACAAGAGTTGTCTTCATGGAGCCTGCAGCATCAGAGATCTACAGCACAGAGATACTTCACAGTGAATTATGACTGATAGAGTCACCATATAATGGGAGGGTACTGACTGTGGTGGTAAAATACAGTATAATTAAAGATCATTATGGATTGAGCACAGCAGCAAGCATACATGAATAAAACTGCACTTACACATCAACATACATTCATAAGCACTCCCTAAACAACATGGGGGCCATGTTGGAAAGAAAGTGCATAGTCATACCTCGTAGAGAACGCCCTTGTTCTTGTTGGCTCTGTCGACTTTCTCATCATCGGGAGTTCCTGCTGGGATATTGGGTTTGGGCCCAAGTGCCTAAAAATAAACCAAAGTGTTTCCCATGAAAAGAGCCGTGATGAGACACTAGCGTGCCTCTTGGACATCTTGGACAGTGACAGCAAGGTTTGTTCTCACACACAAATTAGCTCTAGTTCACTTGTTCATCTCTAAAAGGGGGCCAGGACTCCTGTAATTATGCAAGGTAGTGTCCCTCGATGAGACACTAGAAGACAGCATTTGCCCCAGAGACAGAAGAATTGCTTCAAACTAAAACACAGTGCATATTTAGAAGCTTCAAAACATTTTGATACTGGAAGTTCTGTGACTACTGACAACAATGATTCAATTTTTTATCAAATTCTTCTAGTTAATGCTCATTTTGGCATCTACCTGTCTATTTTTTTAAAACCGCTGTTTAAAGGTCTTTTCATTATTAGACAAAAATAACAATCCTAAATCACTGTATTATTGTTGCTCACATTTTGTTGCGTGACGCATAAGCTACATGCAAATCTAATGAATTAACATTCTAGCAACAAGTGTTATGGTTTCATTTCCTGTTCTCCTCTACCACACCTTTTTTTTTTACTTTCACAAATGCTTACATCAATAATGGGCTGTGGCTCTGCTCCTTCCTCTACCATTTGCAGGTTGGCACGACCATTTCGCTCATTGTCACGAATGTCGATTGCCACTTGAGAGGCCTTCAGTCGCTCAAAGCGGTTGCACTCTCTACCACACCACTGGTATATATCCTGTATGTGAAACGTGTTAAAGGAAACATTATCAGAAAGCACATATCAATCAATCAATCAATTTATCCCTCAGGGTAATGTTGATAGTAGCAGACACAACTGCACCAGTGATGAATAAACAGAGGTCTTAGTGGTAAAGCCAACACCAGATTAACAGCTCTGCTTACAAAGCCACTGGCACATATACATATAGACAGAAGTGCTTGTCTTCTCTTTGATCAGACCAGTGATCCTGGGCCTACCATATAAGTAGAAAACATTTCAGTTGAGATATTCCAATTTCCATTGTTATGTTACATGTTACATAAACATGGGAGACAGGAGCTAATACATTTTCCCTTCAAGAATGGGTGCTTTCTTCCAACCTTTGTGATTTGCACAGCCTACTAATTTGTCCTCCTTACTTTGCCCAGGTCAATGATGAAGCAGTCTCCTTGATTGAAGCTGGCCCAAGCCATGTTGACCTCGGCTGCCCTGATGGCCCGGCGGCCTTTGATGTGCAGCAGCCGTTTAATGTTCATGTCATTGGTCACCACATGCTGGAAACCAGACGCCACCCCACCTTTCTGTACAGGGAGAAAAAAAGTAACAGAAACAGATGTCAAGGTCCAAGTTAAGCTCAAGGACACTATTTGCAACTCAAACAATACCAAGGAATTTGTTTACTTATTCACATTATTTTATAAAAGTAGATCACTAAACACTAAACATCCTTTTATAGATGCTGATCTAAGTCATATATACCGGTTTCATTCGCAGAATGAGTGCTTCCTGTGTGACAATCTTGGTGCGGTTAGCAGTTTATTCTATCTATTCAGTTCAACAGGAAATAGGTAACTCTAAATGTATACCTTCTCTCTCTGTCTGTCTGTGTCTGTCCCCCAATCCCACCCTCTCTCTTTCTGTCTCTCTCTCTCTCTCTATCTCCCTCTGTCTCATACACACACGGGCGTACACACACAAACATAAATATGTACTTCAGGTTAACACCATGTCCCCTCTGGAGATTACTTCCCTGCTAGCTTGTTTGTGTGATTTTTCCCCAGTCTGAACAAAGCAGTAATGATATATTTGAAAGATGGCACTGACTCCATTCAACAAATGAAAAAAAAAGTTTTGTCAGGATAAGGAAACACTCACCAGTGCTCCACTGCTTTCCTACCCAGAAGCCTTTGTCACACTTCCCACATTTCTATCTAATTAGTTGAGAGAAATGCAACACAGATGTGTGCTCAACCTCAGCTACGCCACCAGTTCAAGCTCACCATGGAAGCATTGCCCAAGGAGAGAAGAACGCTCCCCGTTAAAGAGGGGCACACTTCACAAACAAAAAGATCTAACTAGAAGACCATTGAAAGGTTCCTAAAAATAATCCACTGGGTGAAGGTCACAATATCAAGGCCTTCATTATGGTGCTGTCACAGTGAAATAGCAGAAGTTTGCAGAAACAAAGCAGCTTTAGAAAATACAGAACATGTACAGAGATATATTGACATCTGGTCTTGACAGGCAATTGATTTTTTTGGCATTGGCAACTTATCGCTTGCTAAAACACGTTACTTCTCTGGTATTTTCACTGCAAGTTACACTTAAGCCTACTTTGAACTTCCTCATTCTTTCTTTCAATTCCTTTAATAGTTAATAGAAATGGTTTAATTTCATGCAAATATGTATTCCTGGAAGGTTGAAGGTTGTCTTCAATTTTTCAAAACTGGACTATAGCCCTTATTGCAGTGATACAAGACATAAATACAAGCATTTAGGCTCAGCTCTGTTCTGAAATGAAATAAATAAAATGACTTGACTAAACATAATCTGCACCACAATCTGTGTAGGAGTCTTACTCAGATATTCTTTACTTTGAACAGCATATGAAAGGGTGCTGTTGATGCGAATTTAATTGTGATACCAAGAGGGAAATTAAGTTTTATGAATATGTAACCTTGTATTTGATTCCAGACTTGAAATATCCCAGGAAGGTGAGAGACTCATTGTTTTGGACCTCGCGGAACTGAACTGGACCACCGCCCAGGAAGTCATCCAGCTGGGTGGCAAAGATGGCTGCAGCGCCGCTCTCATCCTGGGAGCATTCATCACCTAGGGCACCAATATCAAATATCAACACAAGACCTAATGTCTGTGTGTGTCTGTGTTGGAAGGTAAATTTGGTAAATCAACCCCAGGGGTCAAACAGCTATCTACTTCAGGAATTGTTTAGGTAGCTTGTAAAATACAACTGAATCAGTTGCTAAAGAAAACTGTGTTGCAGACAGAGGGTTCAGACAGAAACATGAAGTGAACTATTTTCCAAACAGGAACTTGTGGTCAAGATATGGTGGAAAACAAAGCCTGCATCTCTTCCTGCAGAGAAGGGTATGCGTGCCCTCGACTAAACAACGTCTGGCCAGCCAGGCAGAATGGAGACTCACCCATCCACATGTGGATATAGTAGGAGGGGGCAGAGGTGGTGTACAGAAGGATGTAGGCATCCCCTGTGTAGAAGTTTCCGTAGAGCTGCTTTGGCACAGGCTTCAGGTCCATCTGCTCCACACGCCAGATCTGCAGGCCGGGCTCCTTCCCTGCCGTCTGGAACTCTTTGTGGAAAACCATGGTGCTTCAACGGGCTGGACAGGGAGAAAAAAGGGGGAAATGCTGAATCGTTGTACAGCAGAGTTTCTAAAAGAACAGCATTCCTACAGCAGTTAGGTACTCAACTGGAGGGTTGAATGTACTTTGCAAGCCCATACAAAGTTTCCACTTGGTTGTTGTGTCTATTTATATTGTGGCTTTTCCCACCTGTAGCTGAGCAAAGGTGAACTTTTCAGTTTCTAGGTGAAAACATATCCTAGTTTATGCCATAAAGGAACCAAGTTCAGTCATTTGGTTTGAAATTAACAGATTGCCCTAAATATGTATGCTGTCTCACAAGCCATCATCCCAGATACCATAAACTTATACAGTGTTAATTTCCAGACCTAGTTAAATGTCTTTTGCTTATTGCTGTCAACCCTTTGGAGTGAGCATGCTCTAATCAAAGACAGGGGCCAGACTGTGTGCAGGTGCTTATTTACATGGAAAAGACCACACATGTGTGATACAATAGCAGAGCAAAGTTCACCTTAATGCAGCTGACAATTAAGTGAGTAGTCATAAAAACTTAAAAAAAAAAAATCTTTTTTCATGTAGACAAGATAGTTAATAGAATTGTTGTTTTTCATTTCATTCGTAAATCCCTATTCCTTGACTTGTATTTACTCTAGGTAAACACACCTAAAGGTCAACAAAAGTGGGTAGGTCTGTTTTCTCAAATGGGCTTTCCCTTTGGCACCAGGACAGACACGAATTGTCTGCTTTCAGTCTCATTGACATTTTTCTTTTCAAGACAGAATTCTTTTCAATCTAGCCAGTCTAAGAAATGTAACCTGTGGTATTTCAAGCAACATGCAAGACGGTTTCAAACACATCAGAACACTTGTCGGTTTGGAGTTAATTGGAACACTGAGCGCAAATAATGTAATCCCTTACCAAGAAGACTAGGCCCTAATTTATTTGTAACCCACATGAATTTGTAAATCTACACGAAGCCATTTATCCAAACGTTCGTGCGTGTCTGGCGTATGTATGCAAAAGTTTAGTGGTCTGCGTATGACTCATCAGCGTGTCCTCACACGCGCTTATGTGTGGGGAAAAAACTACAAGCCACTTCAAGCCACTTTTTTCTGTACGGTTTCTGGTGTACGCCCTCTTTTTGAATACTTTCCTCCACTTCATTCAAAATCTTAGATAATAAAACAATTGTTTTTCACTACTAGCATTTAAGAACGACTGGTATGTATTTTGACATGTATTTAGGTGTCCTCAATTAGCCAACCTCAACTGAGAGCGGCGCTGAACAAAGTTTCCAAACTCAAAACACACACACACATACACACTATGCCGAAGGAGACGACTGAATACACCCTTAAGGTTTAGAAACTTCATGCGGTGACTCTTCATTGAGTTTTGCAAAGGAAAAAATGCTACATAAACTGTTACATAATACGGCAACTTGCCAATGACATAAAACTCGTAAAGCGAAACTCTGCTGAACTCTGCGGAGCACAGTTCCAAGTTTTTATGGGTCTGTAGCACTCATTAAAGTTTTTTAACTTTTCGACAAGCTGCATATTTCAGAATGTAAATATTAAAGTTACCAGCGTACAAGCTAAACGGTTTTATGGAAGGTGACAAAACAGAGCAACACTTTAGGCGCTTTCATGAGCATATAACACATGCAGCTTGTCTGTGGAAGTGAATATGTTCTGTATTACCTCTTGGTTTGCTTTGTGAAGAGTTGCTAGATTCGTCTCACGGTCTGATGTAGGCAGATGTTATAGGAGATGTTGCGCTGCTGCATCCGCTGAGTAGTCCAGAGTCTGCACCAATCCATTGTACGCTTGTCTGATTTATACAGTTTGGCGCTGTCAGGGGAGAGGCTTGTCGCTGGCCAATGGCACGCCATTCTCGTAGTCTTCACAGAACAAATAAAACTTAGGCAGCCTAAACTAGGTACGTAACACACCCACTTCTTACATCACAGCCGTCTTTCTTTGTCTTTTTAAGTCTTTCAAACAACATTTATTCATGTTATCACTGTCATTCATGCATTTCTTGCACAGTTCAGATTCTTGCTGTCAGTGCGTAAAAAAAGATTGACAGTGTCTGACTATAAAAAGATCTCTTCTCTATGCCAATTAATTTATAGCGTCACGTCTCCTGGGGATATGAACATCTTGTGAACAGTCTAGCTATAAACAGAGCAATAGGCCGAATTTGCCTGAGTGATACACATTCAGAGTATATCTTGGGAGTGGTAATTGATCTGTTAAGAGGAATTGATGGGATTTCATAGCTGATAACATGCAGTGCATAATGAAATTATACCATAAAGAAGCTAAACTGTAATTTATGCAAGAATCAAGTCCACGTCTTTCAAAGTGGACTTGAGGTTGTAAAAGTGGGATGTGCAGTCTTCTGAATTCTAATGTGTATGCTCTGGATGTTTGTGAAATCCAAAGCAGTTCATTTGAACCATTTACTGTTATAAGAAGGTAGAGAGCACAGTTGAATACTTTCCAGACCTATAAACAAGGCTGTTCTAGAGGACAGGTATGGTTGCATTCCCATGCAGACTTTAGGCTGACACACCTAGCAGTTATCAATAATTAGTGGGAGGGTGGGACTGCAAGGCACAGTGTAGCCTTATTATTTAGGTACCTTTATTTATCCATACTAGTCCCTTTATCTATGTAGTAAACTGCTATGCAGATACTGTATGTGGAAATAGCACAAAAGGACAGAGCCCAGTTTTTCTAAACAGTTTAATCTGGATCTGGATTTGCAAATCACATGTTACACTGACATCTGTGGTCATGGCCCAGTTGTTTTGAAAAGTCATCCGGAATTACACATAGCAAACCATTGAATTTCCAAATCTGGATCCCTTCGATCCCAATTAAAATATTTTAAACAACTGGGCAAAGCAGACAGAGAGAGAGAAGAAAAGGTAAACTCATAAATGATGGGAACTTTATTGTGTGTCTGTGCAGCTCTCTGTACAATAGTACAATAGTACAATAGTGTACACACACAGTCAAACAAACATACAGTACACCATGCTTTCTTTATCACTGCAATATCTACACACACACACGCACAAACACACACACATACACAGACACACAGTGTCCCTTCCTCCACATGTGCACCAGAAGAAGGCAGTTCCCTGCATCTGGCACAGACCCTGTGGCTGGACACCAGGCCCAAGAGAAGAGAAGAGCCTGCGAGGGAGCTTTCCTTTTCAATATTCCCCGCAGATCCCTTCAGAGCCGGCACATGGCCTCTGCACGCATCTTAATCTGCATTTGAGTGAGGCTGCCCTACAAGGAAGTGGCAGTAATTTCCATGACATATTACAAAATGGGGAAGAGAGCCGCAACAATACACAGTTCTTCTTGCATCACGTTTGTGTAAAGTGAGCCAGATATGTGGCTAATGTTGTAGACAAAACACTGACTTTATACAGGTTTCTAAGTGTGTGTGTGTGTAAGAGAGAGAGACAGAGAGGAAGAGAACTCATAGTTGTGTTGTATTTTGCTTTTGTTGTTCTTCTATATGCTACCCGTGCACATGACAACAAGAATACTGTTTTAAGTGATGGGGGAAAATCTCTAGGAAGCCAGTTTAACGATCATGTCTGGATAGGACAGCCTTAGTCACACACAACCACAGTGACTCAGACTAAAAGGAATCTAAGAGAATTAGTCTAAAGGAACTTTCTCCACTCAGGCAACTTGTTTCACTCTTGGAAGACGAGAAAGTAAACAAATACGAACGCCAGACACTCCACACACCTACACCACATATTGGGATAAACATAGCACACTTAGGTTGTGCGTATCTCTCTTCTTCACTGACTCTGAATAAATACTGGTTACCTACTGGTTAGGGCTTTGGGCTTTTAACTGCAAGGTTGTCAGTTTGATCCCTGAACAGTGAACCATGGCTGAAGTGTCCTTGAGGAAGGCATCTGCTCCTTGGGTGCCACTATAGCAGGCAGAAGACTGCTTCTGGGTTAGTGTGTGTGTTTCACTAATTCTTGACTGGGTTAAAAGACCAAATGTCCCTCATGGGATCAAAGTGTATATTAAAAAAGATGGCTTCTTTAATCTCCACCAACTGACCTCTTCTTCTCATTACTAGTTATGTTGCATAAGCACACTGATTTGACCCTATTCCCCTCAAAGTGATATCTTAACTCTTATATTAACACATCGGCTGGCAGAGGTGTAGTGGGGATTTTTTGTGGGGGGAAACAATATTAAATAAAATTTGATATTAAAATTATATATTAAAATGGCCCATATAAATTATGTTCAAAGTCGGGGGACATCCACACTACGTCCCTGTTGACTGGAATACTGCTAAGTGACATGGTATTCCACAGAAGTAGTGTTGCTTCACCCCAAGCTGTGAACCTACACATTACATTGAACTGTGAGTTGGTGATGGGGATGTTTGCATGGATCAACTTATTAAACTGGCTAACATCAAAATGTGGCCTACTGTGTCATTTAAGTAATACTATCAACAGACAACTATTATGTTGTAACTATACACATTTATTTGTTAAAAAAAAGGAGGAATTGTGCTTGAAAATCTGGCATACCTCTTGAAGTGATCACAGACCCCCTGTTGAATATGTACATTCCAGTACATTCAGAAAAGGTGTAGAGGGTTTTTTTCTTATGCCTACAACTAGACTTGAATCTTCTATCTCTCTCCTCGGCAGTGGAGGATGAGGTGGGGCCCTGAGGTTGTTTTAAAGAATCTGTCTCTGATGGCCGGCTCAGTGAGTTTATGGCGCGTGGCAGGAGGACAGTGGGGATCTGGCGCTGAGGCATCTGATGCTCCGGCCTTCGGATGACTGAGCATCGGCGCTCGCCTGGGGTGAGGACGCAAGCAGCGCGCTAAATCCTTCAGCGCAGCCTCAGCACTTTCAGCCATTGTTTTCGGCCAGCTGAAACCGACCCACACAGACAGACACAGACACAGAGACAAACACACACACACACACACACACAGGCGTACTATACACAAAGAATCACAACTCACAAAGACGGGTAAAAATGAAGTTAATTTGTCTATAAATGCAAGGAACGTCCAAGTGATCTCAAACTTGTTATGTGTCTTGCTAAAGCAGTGCGTCTCAATTACCCTAACCCCCCCCCCAGGAAAAAGAAAACATTTCACACCCCACTCTCCGCCGCGACTATAAATACTAAAATTTGTTACACTTTATTCTAGTATGGCAAAAGAAAAGCATGTACTCCATGGTCATATGCGCCCCACCAGGCGGGCACGCCCCACTATTTGAAAAGGACTGTGCTAATGACACAAGTGAGTGCAGTACCACGCTTGGTGTAGTTTGGACAAGAAGTACAAAGTGTACAGTGTCATTCTGCCATTTGCTCAATCTTCTGTAGCCACTTACACTCTCACACATATTCTCCCAGTGCCGTCGTCGTGCATTAGCCCAATATCTTTCAGTGCCAAACGCACCTTACCATTCAAGTTCAGTTACAATTTCTTGGAAAATAATTTGTACAGGCACTGCCCTATTATACCCAGAAGTAATGTGTAAACACAAAGGACTGTCAAGCTAAACTTTACCAAAACATTTTTTTCATCTTCATTCACATACACACACACAACACACACTCTCTCTAACACAGACACACACAGGGTTGAAATGCAGTGCAAGAATGAAATGTTCTTGGTGTGTCGTCGGTCATCAACAACCACCTCTCCCTCTTTGTCTCCACTACTATCACTGTCTAGCTTTGCACTATACCTTTTACAACTGCACCATCATTGCACAACAAATGCTTCATGTTGCAGACAGGCCCACAAGTGATGATTTCACCATAGCTTTTATTTAGGCTTGACAGTGTTAAGGCCAGGAAGAAGTGAGGCTGTGAGTCTGTGCGAAGCCAGGACTGAGCCTGCGACAGCGCAGTGGAAACTTACTCTGGCACTCACCGCCTGCTGAGCGGCCTGGAACAGAGCAGATGCAGCGTTTGTGCTTGTGCTAGTGTTTGTGTTTTGTGCCCAACCAATAGCGAGCCGGGGCACGCCGACTAACACTCCTGAGGCACCAGGCTTTACTGCTGTGGAGGCCGGGAGGAGAAGAGAAGAGAGGCGAGGAGAATAGGGTGGGTCAGAATAAGGGCAGAGTGGGGCAGAACACAACATGGCGGGGCAGTTCTATTAACCCCAGTGACTTGCTAATGCCCTCTCCTTTCATTGACTATTTCAGCACAACTCTCAAAACAGTGTGGTGCAGGCTGCAGAGAGTCAAGTCTGGGGCACAGAGTCGAGTCGACTGCTCGGAGTCGAGTCTCTGCAATCCGACCAGCTGCTGGGGAGGACCAGTACAGATGAGAGCAGAGCAGCATTGTTACTCCTGGCTGGCTGATTCTCCATTCTTTCTTGTCTCTTGTGCCATATAGCCGGCACTCACAGGACTTGCAGGCTGTGCAGACTGCACTCCTGGAGATGATTGTCCTGATGAGTCTTCCAGTAAGCCTCCTCCTCTAGAGAGGACGGGTGCAGGGGGGTGGGTGGGTGGAGTGGGTGGGGTGGGTTGGGTGTGGTGCGTGTGTGTCGGGGAGGGCTTAAGTCGGAGGTTGGGGCGGAGGATTTGGAGGACGCATTGGGGCTGAATGGCCCCCAGATGTTGCTTCGCTCTGCTCCACTCTCATTTCCTGCCTGGGACTCTCAGCTTGTACGGCACAGCCATGCTAATGCCCACGGCTCTCGCTGCCAAGCTGGCAGTGCCACGTTTCACCAGATTAGCTGCTGTCATTAGTTTAGCCTCTGCTGATACCGATAACTCACACTGCAATAACCCAATATTCCTGTTTTCAATCTGTCACTGTGAGCACTGAGAACAAAGAACCAAGACGAACTTTGAAAAATGAGTCATGTTATGTGTGTGTGCGTGTATGTGTTTGTATATGTATGCATGCATGTGCGTGTGTGTGTGTGTGTGTGTGTGTGTATGCGTGTGAACAAAGCACCAGTTAGCCAACCTTCTTTGTGTTCAGAGGGCCCTACATACTCCCAGTTCTCTCCCAAAGTCGTGTGCACCCCGCCCTGGCATTGCCAAATCTCGCTAAGCTTTTTCCTTTTTCTTGCCCACCTCCAAATGTCCAAATGGAGCCCCTCAGCAGGGCCATGTTGAATGTGTTGTCTTTACTCATTCACATGTAAACGGACACAGGCACATGGCCTCTTTCACACAGACACACACACACGCACAGACACACACATGCACAAACACTCTTTCACAGAGACACACTCACTAAAACTGAGTCATAAACACATACTAAATAAAAACAGGCCAGACAGACAAGATTCTTATGTACACACATACACACACACCCACAGCACACTGCCTTCTGGTCTGGAATCTCTCTATGCTCTCTACACTGTCATCTCGTGGCCACAGCACGTCCCACTGCGGCTTTGACTACGCAAAAAGTAGAGGGCTGAGAAAAGAAGGGGCCTGGGGTGGGCTCGGTTCTTCTGCGTGCCACAGAGGAGAAGAGAAAGAGTGGCTATGATGCATACTGGATGTTCTCTGGAGAGGCTGCAGATTATTCTCAGGGCCTAACGCCAGCGACCCAATTTCCATGCATGGGATGTCTAATTAGAGGAAGGCTTGCCACTACAAGCGCCTCTGTCCTGGTCCCGATTCTGCATTACATAACTGTAGGTGTACTACATTCTGGCCTCAGAAAACAAATGGGTAATAAACAAACTCTGTTGCTTGTTTTGGTTATAGCCTTTGCTTTCAGTTAATTGTTGTAAATCTTGTGATGAAATGGATTTGTCAAAGGATTTGGATTTGTAAGAATTTTATTTTTTCAGTGTTTTTAACTGCTTACAAAAGTTGCTATGGAGATCTGACAGTGATCTACTTCCCCTTCATTCAAGGCTTGAATGGCTGATGTATGCTCTTAAACACAAGCTCTGAGGCCAATTGAGGCTCTTCCATTATATTTTCTCCTAAAATATGACAAAAAAAGCAACAAAATGAGTGTAATTCAAAGATTAAATGTGGAGCAGCAGAGCAGTGTGTTTTGCACTCACGTGTCCGATGAATAGGCTCTTCCTGAGTGAGTTTTCCCGAGGACAGCGGAGAGTTGTTGTCTGGTCTGCTCTGAGTTCGGTCAGTCGTCCAGGGCTCTGAGGGGTGTCCCTTGCGCCAATGGGCAGATCCCCGGCGCTGTCGTCTCCACCCACTGCGCGGGCTTTGGTGGATGGCGAGAGGGCTCTTCTCTCCCCTCTCCACTGCGGAGGGGGTGAGCTGGTGCTGGTGATGGTGCTGGTCAGTGATGGAAGGGGAAGCCCTACACTCTGGGAGAGACTTCTCAGCTCTGCCCCACGCTCCAAGCTGGAGATCTTAGTCTTCAACCGTGTGATCTCAGACTCCTGTGATGACAACATATGTATTATATTTTTTTACTGTATGTAATAACAGTACTGAATATAATGCACAGATATCATGCTGTGATATTACGTTTTTCAGTACACCGATGCTTCATGGTTTCATGATAAAAATGCATTTACAGTCAACCCTCAGTGACCATGTGTAAATACATCTACAGTATATCAAAGCAAACAAGCATCCGTGTAGTAGTTTAGCCAGCAGTAAACAAGGCTCATTAAGCACTACACCATCACCTCCTAAAATCATTCGCTTTACTGGTTAACTGGAAGAACAGAAGCTTCTCCTTTCCTAAGGGAAGGCAAGAGAGGAGAAACAGAGACACTGTTCCCTTTGTGGCCCATGATTTCTGAATTAGCGTTCTGGGACAGACTTAAACCACCTATTTGTGACAAACCTAGACAAACCTGTAGATTAAGTTAAGCCAACATCTGAAAATTCTGTTTCTTGCATTTGGTACATTTAATAATACGAGGCATGATCTAGAAGCTTCTAATGCTGCAGGAAAAAGGCTCTGACATTTTGACAGGTTGACATTTTGATTTCTGTCATTAAAATAGATACACCAATAAAAATGTTTTAGATACATCATAGGCATAAATCATTCTGCACCATACCGACCACCCCGTCTGTCTGCTGTTTTTCCAGTGCACAGTCTTCTGTCTCAACGTTCTTACAGCTGCTGGAAGCAATAAGTTCTGCTTTTCTAACTTTTGCCAGACCTAACCATCATTATGGTGGCCATTATGGTGGTTAAGTCTGGCAAACGTTAGAAAAGCAGAACATATTGCTTCCAGCAGCTGTAAGAATGTTGTTCACAATGTAAACATCTCATTAAAGATGTGACAATACAAAATAATTGAGCTGTACTAGCTAGGCCCTTTGCTGTACATGAATAAAACCGTGGCAAGGAGAGATGAATTCTAGAACTCTAATAGGAATGAGAGAGAAAAAATCTTCTGTGCAGGTCTATCATACATCCTCAATGGCTGTGGTTTTCACTGGCCTGTTGAATGCCATATATCACTTAAGAAATAAGCAAGTAGATATAGCTGTGTCTCAGCAGAACACATATTTCAACCGAACTGGGTGCCAAACATTTCTGTGGGCTGAACATTTAATGGGACAGTTTGCTCGGAAATGGTCAACAATTTGATTATCATGGTATCATGGTTTGACAGCTGAAATGTGCTGGAGTCCCGGAATGACCCGGAATCAGCGCTATTTCATGAGATAGCAGGGGCTGCTGCTGCTACTGGTGCTGTACTCCAACCTTGAGAAGCAGGGCCTCACTGGTGTTGTGCAGGAAGTGTTCACGGCTGCGCAGCTCAGCCAGCAGGGCGGCAGCATTGCGCTGAGCCTCATCCAGCTGGGTCCGTGTGTGCTGCAGCTCCTGGATCAGGAGCTCCTGGGAGCTGCGTAGCGTGCTGGACACACACTCTGAGGCCTTCATCATCTCTGCCTGGCTTTCCTGCAGTGCAGCCAGCTAAAAGCCAGGCCACACACACACACATGCAAATGTAGACACAAACACACACTCGCACGCACATGTACACAAACACACATCCACATACATTCATAAACATACACATGCACAGTCACACACACAGATGCATCCATGCACATGCTCACACACACACACACACACACACACATGCACATTCAAAAGGGTGGAAAACACAAAAATACAGAGCTCAGCAAATGTTAAAACTTATCTGGGCTAAATTTGCATATAATCAAGATTCTCATTTTCAAAGGGGCTACGAAGTATTATGCTTTCCCATGTAAGATGCTGTGGGTGAACCATTCACTCTCAAAAATATATGTCCATTTAAAAGAACTGTTTATTCAGTGAGAACAGACATAAAGTAACAACTATTATTTTACTGTAAAGACATATATTGATGGTTTATTCTGTGAGCAAACAATGTCTTGTTTTTGAAGCCTGCAGTGAGGATATAAGTTGGGCTATGCATTAACCCAAAATGCCCTCTGACAGGGACACAGCTTGATTGGCCGACTGAAGTCCTTGATAGGACCGCTTAAGTGTTCCTCCATCACTGCACGGACCTCTGCCGTCCGACTGATTGATGACATTTGTTCTTCTCCTACGCGACCCCAAATCAAATTGTGAGGAAAACCGATAGGACAAGTCCAGCTACTTTTACAATGCAAATTACGTTCCTTCATCTCCTGAGATATGGGCCACAGCAAAGCAAACTCGGTTAACATGATGGTTATGCTACTTTATGTGAGGATGCTGGTTCGTGAGAGCACATCTTTGGAAGAGACTGTGGAAAATGGGAAGAGGCAATTACAGCCTGGATTTGGTCCCTTCTTCTCACTTAGGGTACATAGAAAATGTCTACATCTTCCTCTCCACAGGCTGTGACTGTGTTTTGTTACTGAAATGCATTTCCTGGGAATAAATTCAATTAAGTTGTATTCACTAACTGCATATAGCAATTTCCCATAATGGGAATAAAAATCTGGGCCCAGTGCAAAAGGTTTGCATAGGGCATCTGACTGGAAGCACCAAGTTCTACTGCGTTTGCTAAGTTTATATATGCCTATACTAAAACTGCTTTCCTATTACTAAGCTGCACCATGCTCCTAAGTCATAATAAATGGCTGTACTGGTATATACTGGTATATGAGCCCTACACATAGAGTATACTACACAATATACTACACTATATAATATAGTCAATTCAGTTACTATATACTATAGTCGATTCAGCTGGATCAGCGTGCAGCGTTTTTTCCAGTTCGACTTGTCCAGGTGGGTAACAAATGTCTGGTTTTGGGTCATTTTAAAGTGTGCAACCAGCTGTAGCCAACTCGCTCTAGTAAGTGTAGGTTGTCAGTGTAGCATTGTCTAGGCAGCAGCTGGTGCTCATCTCTGAGGTTGGTGGCTGTGCAGGAGATGGATGGATTGATGGATGGATGGATGAATGAATGAATGGATGGCTGGACGGGTGGGTGGGTTGGTTTGGGTGGATTATACATAGATAGAAAGATAGATTAATAAGACTTTATGTTGTGGGGGGTTTATGTGCGAATGGTGTGGCCTCTCACCTCTGCCTGGTGCTGCTTGCGCATAGTCTCCAGCTCCAGAGTGAGGGTGGCCACGGCCTCCTGCAGCCTCCTCTCAGTATGGGCCGCCTGCTCCGCCGTCCTGTTCAGCTCCTCCTCCAACAGCCTCACCTGGCTCTCCTGAGACAGGTAAACAGGTATAGCGGAGTCATTGGTGGAGGTGTGTCTTTGTGTGTGTGTACTAGCCACACATGTACGAGCCTCTGGGCCACAGGTCATGGGACCTGTTGGAGGGCCAGAAATTTCAAAGCATAACATGTGGGGGACTTTTTTAAGGGGCAGACTGCGGGGAGGGGTTGGATCACTAAATAATATACTAGCCTTGATCTTCATTTTTTTAGCTCTTATCTTAAACTTCATATCTCACTGTTGGGAGCACGCCAGTAGACATACCTTTACATAGGTAGGTAGGGGAATCTGGAATCTGGCAACATAATCCTGATAGTAGGATACTGTCTAGACTAGTTTACTCTAGGCTGTAATCAAGCCTGATCACACACTATGCACTACCCCTGTTTAATAAACATTTAATATAAAACAACACACCTGATTTTTATGACACAGAAACATAAAGACAGTACCTACTATGCATAATAACTAATGCATAGTAAGCATTAGTTTTTAGTAAACTAAAATAGGGGAGCTACTGCAGGACTGTGTTATTAACTGTGTTAAAGTGTGGGCTGGTGATAAGAGATGAGAGTGGAGTGGAAGCGAACCCTCTCCTGGCCCAGGATGCTACTCTCCTCCAGCTGCCCGGTGAGGCTCTCGCAGTAGCTACGCATGTCCTGCAAGCTCTGGGCAGTTTGTTTGAGCTGCTCCCTGCACTCACGCAGCTGCTGAGTCTGAAGCAGGGCCTCCTGACACACACACACATATGCACACACACACATAAACACACGTAAATGTCAATATGACACAAATGCATTCAGTAAAAGAAAGGAGGAGAATTACATAAGCTGCACAAGCTATCCTGATGAACAAACACACAAGAACATACACACACACACACATTAAAACAGACACACAAATGCTGGTGTTCTATATGCTCATGAGAAAAGAGTGTCATACTCAGCAAACACACAAGCTCACCCCAGCAAGAAGCCAGTGAATGTTCTGGCTGGTGAAGCAGATACCAAACCTTTTACATGGTTACTATGCATGTTCTGGAGTTAACTCAGTGTTCAAATCTGTGATTTGTTAAACTACTGGCTGCATTGTAATGTTCAAAGGCAAATCTCAAGTTGTATATACGAGGGAAACAAGATGTTTATGAAAGGTTTACTCGCACAAGCTGAGGGCCTTTTGTGTGAGACCATGGAGATGGAATGCTATAGACGGTTGCTGCACCACTGTGAAAAGTTTAATAGGGACCAGAGCACCAAACCTGGCCAATAAGAGCCTCAGCAGCACAGCTGTACATTCTCATCTTGGTTTAAACTGTGGAGGGACCATAGCAGTACCTTTTACAATCCACTTTTTTGCTTGACTCAAGGTCAAAGCAAAGACACTGCCTGCCAGAGAACTGCATCCCATCTTTAACACTTAACAATTAGAACCATGCTGTCAAAAAAATACTGTGCACACACACTGCGACGGACACTATATTTATGATGCTATCCCATTGTTTTCCACAAACATCTATAAAAACTGGAAAATGACCTAAGTGTGTGGAAGAGTGGTTGGTCTTGTATTCTTCTTGTTTGTTTTGTGTGATGGACTGCTTCAAAACAACAAACAAGTGACACTGATGACTTTTGAAAATGTGTGGATTCTTCCCTCCTCTTTCCACCAAAGCCCAGCAAGAAACGTGTTATTATGTGAAAATGCTTTCAAAAATAATGACGACAATTTTCACTTATCTAATTACATGTAATGCAGTTAACAAAAACAAAGAAAACAATAAAAAAAGGCATTCATTCGGCATACATGCCATACCTTGTCAAGTTCTCAGAAATGCCTGAAGCAACCTAAACCACCTACTTGGGTTCATTGATGGATGTCTACTGTCCTGATTCTTGCTGGTTCTTCATGCAGTTCCAAATTACACTGGTTTCAGCAAATTCTGAGATGACTGCTTTTAGTTTTTCAATGAAGTGCAGCCTGAAATGCAGCCTAAGCACTTAATGCTTTTGCATAGAATTGTATATACCACAAACACATCAATGTCACACACACACATACACACACACACACAAAAGCACACACACACAACATATCTCTGGTAGTAGAGACAAGGCGCCCATGAATAGGATGTGTTTGGAGGCCACAACCGCTGTGCTGTTTGGGCTGGTGGTGGTTAGAGAAAGCTGAGGGACCTGTTCTCTCTCCCTCTCCCACTCCCTCTGTCTCTAAGCCACACTGGGCGCAGCGCACCAAGGCTTCACCACAGCTAAATGGGTTTATTGTGGTCTCCTGCTGTGTGTGAATCTTCTGGGGAAGGGGGCGAGGGTGATGTGTGGGACACTCTGATGAAACAAAAGTGTAACACTTGGAGGGGAATTGCGATCATTCCGCACGTCTCTATTTGGTTGACGGATACAGATTATTTCCTGTTACGAGGCATGTTCTGTGGTGCAGGGGTGTTGTGACAGAGCAGGATTTATGTCCGTGTGTTCTTTGCTCTTCCGTGACACTGTGGTTGTTGGTGGTGGTGGGGGATGGGAGTAAAGGGCAATAACATCAACATTACCTCCTCCAAGGTCTCCTTCCCCTGCAGTTGGGCCTGGACCAGCTCCAAGCGCTCGCTCAGGAACGCCACCTAGTGAACAGACAGCATCACAACACCGCCACCGGCGCACGAATGGTGCATCACTCCCCCTATTACAAGTTTGTAAAAAACTTTAAGCAGGGTCCTTTAACACAAAGCCTGTCGGCCACCCCACCTGCCAGGCCTGATCATTTATCAATGATCTTTGATCATTGGCTGCCAACTCTGATTGCGATTGATCAGGCCTGGCAAGTGGAGTGGTCAGCAGTCAAAATGAAGGGTGGGAAGAGAGAAGACCTGCTTGTTGCGTTCGCTGAGCTCCCTCTCTGACCTCTCCGTTGCCTCCTGCAGGTGATGGAGCTTCTGC
The DNA here is from genome assembly GCA_027481765.1 of Tenualosa thibaudeaui. Taxonomy (NCBI): domain Eukaryota; kingdom Metazoa; phylum Chordata; class Actinopteri; order Clupeiformes; family Clupeidae; genus Tenualosa; species Tenualosa thibaudeaui. Next base: position 11,576,145 of record JAIFZK010000023.1, on the reverse strand, counting down.
TCCATGTCAATGCGGTGCTCCTGGACTGCAGACTCCAGCTGGCTCAGCTGAATATCGGTAATAAGTAATAGTCAGTAAGGCAGACAAACGTCCACTCACTCCCACATCCACTCTCTTTACACTTCTGACTTTCAACAGGTTAAATTAAGTCAGGTGAGTTAAATTTCTTTGCTTGGTATCAACAATCAACCACACACCACATCTTCATAACCCTTATGACTTACTTTGTCTAATACATATTTGTATTTCCTTATAAGACTATATATTAATTTATAAGAAGTGCAATATGTAGTTTTTAACGTTTTTATAATTTAACCAGTCATGTTTTTCCAAAAAAGCTTCAGGTTCATTTTTAATTACCTGTATTGTCCAACTCTGTTTATTCAGCTGCAGACGTGCAGGTGGATTTATGTCATAATAACAGCATATTACATATAGGTTATACAATACAGCATTGTGGTGTGTGTTTGTGTATGTGGGTGTGTTTTTGTGTGTGTCTACAGGGACCTGCAAGGTTTTCTGCTGGAGCTCATGCTGTTTGTCTTTCAGTGCTACATCCTTGTCCTTAACCTGCCCATTCCTCTGTTCCAACTCCTGTTGTGCTTCCCTTTATAGACAGATACAAACACACACACACACACACACACTTAAAGTATATGCACACTCATATCCAGATAAACAGTACAAAAACACACAGGCAAGAGAACCAATCATCCACTTTGTTGTTTTTAAATGTCACATGACACCAGAGCAGAATCACTTTGTTGTTTTTAAACGTCACATGACACCAGAGCAGAATCACTTTGTTGTTTTTAAACGTCACATGACACCAGAGCAGAATCATAAGGAGCCATACAACACTTATTAGTCATTTATATAGAGACTGCTCTCCTTATTCTAATTCTATCTGTCCAGTGTGCCCTCGTACACAATACATAAGGATTCTGAAATGAAAAAGCTTAAAATGTGAGGCATTTAAGGTCAGCTTGGTCAACTTTTGAGAGTGTTTAGCCAACAGCTTTGAGCGTATCTGCGCCGGGGAGCAGGTGGTTGCCCCAGGCTCTCTGATCTCACTACTGATGCAGCTCCAGCAAAAACAGCCCTTCATTTAGCCTGACGAGACACTCCGCTACAGGGAGCAAGAGAGACTGTGTGTGTGTGTACGTGTGCATGTCTGGGGGGGGGTGTATGTGTGCAGTACACAAGGGAGCACGGTACCAACTGATGAGAACACAGGGAACCCTGTCATTGCCCTCCCGTTCCCTCGGGCCTGACAAGCCTGTTTACTTCGCACTAAAAGGGAGAACATCACAAGCTTCCCCTCCGAGGATGCTTGTGGAGATAACACACCACAAGATGTTATCTTCCCTAGCCTGTCCCAAGATGCCATGAAAAGCCATCAGTGTCCCTCAGTGATAGAGTAATGAATGTCTCTTTTTCATTAGCTCACTCATCTTTGTGGTTAGTCTGAAATTATATATATAGAAAGGGATTTTACATGTGCGTTGCCATTCTCTGGGGTAATGTTTTAGATGACCCTAGGTGTAACAATGAAGGCTGAGATAGTATGGTTGTCATGGCAACAGAAAGGATGTTTCTGTTTGTTTTTGTACGACAAGCTCATGATCACGGGAAAGTAGGGGTGGGCGGTATAAATGGTATAGACGATATTCAATATAAATTTGGCCAATGCTCAAGATTTTTATTATACCGGCCTACCACAGTAGCACAGTTCAGATTTGGTTTTGATTTACCTTAGCCTATATATTCATATAATGTAGGCATACACTTCAAAATAACACTTACAAGGACAAACACAAGACATATACTTTTGATTTCATACAGAGACTTTATTAACCATCATGTTAATAAAAACGGTAGCAAGGAACATCTGCCTATCTTAAGCTATCTTACAATTTCACACAAATTTGTCAAATTTCGTGAGCCTCGTCATTTACGGGTAATTTACATAAGCTAGCCTAATTTATGTTTAATGCGTGTTTAATATATGTGCGCTGAATGACTGGAAGCTCTATGGTGCGTCATTATGATGCCCAAATGAAACATTTATTTGAAGAAGGGCCCACATGTTCCAGAAGCTTTTATAGTCCCCAGCCACATTCAGTTGCTCCCTTTATCAAGGGAGGTGAATATGGGAACATCTTGGGACATATTTGTTTGCTTTTTATTATAAACTGCTTTGCAATTATTTGTGTTTTGTATTTTTCATTTTAAAGATGTCCTGAATGTTTTGAAACATTTAACATTTTTGTTGTATTCTGCTTTCAATTAGTAATGATTTGGCCAGTCAAAGTTTGACTCATCTTGGATGTTGATGCAGGAGGGTTCACCTCAATAATAATCTGGGCTCAAAACATTTTGAAATCAATGAATTGGCACATTATTTTTATTTGTGTCTCTGTCTCATCTAATAAACACTGCACATTTGAAACTGTATTTTAAAGTTATGTGATGAATATATCGCAATATATACCAAATACCTGCTTGAAATTATAAAGCAATATGAATTTTCGGTCATACCTCTCAGCCCTACTGCAAAGGCACTTCAGCACTTTCCTACAGTGGGGTGCTTATCCAGACACTTTTTTTTAAAACACGATTTAATGGATAGAGTCATATGCTGGCAGATGTTTGTAGGGAGAGTGGCTTCAACAGAAATTGGGGGGATCTCCCCAAATGTTATAGGGATTGGCTGAGGACCTCAGGTTAACTCACTTTCATAAAACCAATATGAAAGATGTGATCTTAGGGATCTGTTTCACAAAATCCACCAATATAATGGGTAAAGGCCCGCGTGTTTTTGTTTCATAATACAGCAACTTGAGGGCTATCCCAAAATATAATGAAGGGACTGCCCATGTGTGATCACATGGAATATTTTTTGACTGGGCTGTTGTGTAACTAAACCTTTGTGTCGTAATGACAGTGTGCAGACACAGTTGTGTGATAAAATGTGCAAAGATGACAGAGTTGCTGCTCCGCAAACAAAACAAGATCCCTTGGTTGCGTCTGATGTGACATGTTCTCCAGGGATGTCTTTGTTGTTTACCAACGGCTGGTGCCTTAGTGTTGTTGTGTGATAGTGTGTGTTGGCTTTAGCAAAAAAAAAAAAAAAACTGACTTTGACAGGAGCATAAATCAGTCTGACATTTATCACACAGAGATCAACCTCAATGGCACCTACTGAGGGAGGTGTCAAAGACAGTAAACTGATCTTGGCTGACAAAAAAAATGACAAATCCTCACCAACACAAAATTTTCCTTAACACCCTCCACTTGTTCAAGGTCACTGTCACATCTTTACTTTTTTTTACAAATAGTGGTTTCATACCACTGGCATAAAACGCAAGATGCAGTGACAACAGTGACAATATCCAACATTCAGAAGTCAGCGAGGAGTCAGCGAAAAGTGAACTGAATGTGAACAACAGTGTTCCTGCAGACAAACAGTAGAGACCATTTCAAAAACAATTTTTTTTTAAATGTTCAGTTTAAAATGTTCTGTTTAAAACTACTTGCTTGTGCATTTTTTTTTGTTTCCAAACTGCTTCCTTTATGTTAAGATCACATATGGGATGTTGAAATGGAATCCCTGTGTTAACAGCAACTTCTCAGTAAATTCCCAGCAGCCTCAGTGCTGATATGATTAGTCTTACCCCGGTAGGGACAGGAGGTCAGCTTGTCAGAGGCACAGCCGTTAATAGGCACATGTACACACACACACACAGTCTGTGGTCTCCTTACATGTCATGGCTTTAACACACTTTAACAGGACTGAAGTCTGCCTGAGTAATGTTGGGTGGAATGAGAAGAGAATGAGTTGAGAAGATTATTGGCAGTGAAGTGTTTGTCGAGGGAGTTGTAGGCAAACACACCTGCTCCCAACGATTCAGTGCAGATTTGAGCTTGTGATGTAGATGCAGGGGTACAGAGACAGGAAAGACTCTGGATATCCATCTGGTGAGGGTTCTGTGGGTCTGCTGTATGTGCGGGAGAGTGAGAGAGAGAGAGAGAGAGACACACCAGGCCAAGGCCTAGCACAACAGAGATGGACGAGAGAGTTGGAGAGAGATGGAGGCAATGGTGTCAGGGGAACTATCCCTGTGTGTTCTGAAGTGAGTCATTGACTGAGGAAGAGGAGGAGGCAATGAGCAGTGCATCTCTTACCTCTGCCCAGGGGGAGAGTTTGAGATGGAGGATGAAGAGGTGGAGTTGAGTTCAGTTAGAGGAAGAGGAGGAGGTAGAGGTGGTAGTGGCAGAGTGTCTCCCAGTGTCTTAGTGTAAAGTTTGAGATGGAGGAGGAAGACGAGGTGGTGGTCGATCTCGCTTGGTGAAGAGTTTACGACGGAGAGACGAAGGTGGTGGTGGATAACTGCCCCCTGACCTCAGTGTAGAGATGAAGGAGAGCCAGAAGGAGAGGGATGAGATGATGCCAGCGGGTCTCTCACCTGAGCTCCGTGGCCAGCTTCTCCATGGCGGCCTTACGCTCTTCAGCCTGCTGCTGCGAGCGCCGCAGCACGTTACGCAGCTCCTGCAGATGGTCCAGCGTGTCCACCAGCTCGCCACGCACCGTCTTCATCTGAGTCTCCAGCAGCTGCGTGCGGTGCAGTGAGTTGCGACGGTCTCGCTTGCTGCGCTGCACCTTCTCCTCAAGGTCCTGTACTGTGGGTGTGGGAAGAAGTATGAGCCATAAATATCTGCTGTATATTTCTCCCTTTAGCAGATAATGCACTTTCACAAAACACTAGATACCACAGAAGTATACTGTGAATTACTAACCAAGTGCAGGATGGAACAGATAAAAAGCCCCAGGAGGACAATAATTAGGGATACATTCACACTTATCTACATAGAGATATAGAAACACATGCACAGAAGCAGTGGCTTGAAGCATCTGAGATGTAACTAGAATTTGCAGGCCTACAAGACACAGTAACGAAAACAGTAATGATTATGTTACAACTTCCCAGAATGCCAGCAAACTGACTGTTACCTGTTCTTTTTGATAGCATGCAGTAAACCTTTTTTCATTGTCAATATCGACGTCATTAGTGCAAAGCATGCAGGTTATTTCTGCTGAGGCATCCACTACTGCATGCGATTGAATACAGACAGGGACTATGATACAGACCCATGGTGTCCCCTTCACGTCCTTTGCCCTCCATACCAATCTCAGTCTTCTTCTCCAGAAGGCCTTTGGTCTGGGTGAGCATCTTCTCCATGTGGGCCAGCTGGGAGGCCTGGGCGCCACTGGCCCTGCGGATCAGGAGCAGCTCCTTCTCCCGCTCGCTCAGCTCCCCCCGGTATTTACTCATGTCCGTCGTCAGCTGCCTGAGACACCAACCAACACACACACACACACACAAGCAGAGATTCAAACACACACACACAGCCAGACAAGCAGCTGCAGCTAGGGCTGTTCAGGAGAGCGGTGTGAGGTTCCCACCGGACATCCCTAACTCAGCCTCTCAAGGACGGGTCACCAGACTGTGGAGAATTCAAAGCTCACGCCACGTCGCGCCCAGCGAAACTCTCTCCTTCAGCTCAACATCTGGCCTCAAAGTACACGAGGATAATGGAATTAGTCCACAGACCACAGAAAAAAACCTTGCAGTAAAGACCTTGCAGCTTGGATACTGGTGGTTAGCTACCAAGTAGGTTGTGTTGGAGGAGTCGTCATTGATTATCACCCATTAGTCTGGAGAAGCTAATCAGATCTGTTCAATAGAGCAATTCCATGTTCTTATATAGTCAAGACGGTGTGGCAGGGTGGTTGACAAACAAAGAGAGCAGAGAGTGTTGCTAGTCATGGGACCTGACTCCCCAGAAGCCTGAGGCTATCTGGCATTCAATAGTGCAGTCGACAACAAGCGATTAACTGTCTGCATGCCAGAGGGTGTTTCAGGCCCATTCAGGACACTTAATTATGAAACACAATTATCTTGACATTAGTATTATCTAAGTACATTGATGATACAGTACACTGAGAGAGTGCTGGTGGTGATGGCAAAGCTTATATGCTGCGATGTTCAAGCACTCATGAGCTATGGGTAGTGAGGTCACGTCACAGCAAAGTCGCTGGAGTGAAAAAAGTCGTTCCGGCAGTCACAAGCCAAACCTCTCCACGTGTGCTTCCAAACAGCACTTAAGACTGACTCTCTTAACCCACCCCACCGGACTTCCAACAGAATGCACTTCATGCTAGTGACACGATCATAAGACAAGGGTGGAGGCAATCACATAAACACAGTAAAAGAGGAGGGAGGAGAGTAGAAAGCAGGATGGAGGGATGGAGAGAGAGAAAGAGAGAGAGAGAGAGAGAGAGAGAGAGGGAGACTCTTATATCCATGTTGTCTCAGCTGTGCAGCAGAGCACAGCACAGCACAGAGGAGAGCAGGGCAGGACAGGGCAGGGCTGGCCTGGCCTGGGCAGATATGAGAGTGTGGCAGTGTGTGCTGTGTGTTTGTCTGTGTGTGTTTGTTTGTGTGTGTGTGAGCCTGTGGCAGTGTGTGCTGTGTGTTTGTCAGTGTGTGTTTGTTTGTTTGTGTGTGTGTGAGCCTGTGGCAGTGTATGCTGTGTGTGAGATGGCACACTCTGCTGTGAATAAGCCCTGTGTACCAACAAAGGAATGCATTCTGCCTGTTGACCCGTGAATACCTGTCTGCTCCGCCACACACATCCTGACCCATCCTCCTTCCTCTTCCTCCTCCTACCCTTCCTCAGGCACTGTGGCCTGCACTGCCACGTGGCACTTTCTCCCTCTCTCTCTCTCTCTCTCTTTCTTCCTGCTTGAAGAAATGATCTGTCTTGCAAATGCAAATGGTTCCTGATCATGGGACTAGCCATCAACCTAAACAACAATATGCTGTACGCCAGCTGGGAGATAATCCACTTCCTGCTCTTGAATTGATCATTTCTTATTTAACTTTCCAATTTGGCATTTCCTGTCTGAATTGTTACAATTCACACTGAAGCACTGGAAACTGTCCGTCTATCCGTCTGTGCACTGAGAACCAAGCTTATGTCTGTCTGTCTGTCTGTCTGTCTGTATGTCTGTCTATCTAATTTACCCTGATGCATTGGAAACTGAGCTTCTATCTGTCTGTCTGTCTGTCTCTATCTAATTTACACTGAAGCATTGAAAACCGAGCTTCTGTCTGTCTGTCTGTCTGTCTGCCTGCCTGTCTTTATCTAATTCACACTGAAGCACTGGAAACAAAAGCTTCTGTCCATCTGTCTGTCTATCTCTATCTAATTCATAAGCTTATTCCTGCACAACAAAAGGATGTATCATTATACCTTATGTAAATTGGGAGTTTATCTACCTCCCTATAGCAAATCAATTTCCATTTCTGCTTTCATTCCTTTTCCTATAGAAATGGTCAAAATTCAAGGTTAAATGTTCTGCCTCTCTTATTCTCTCTCCCTCTCTCCTTCAGTCTCCCTATCTCTCTCCGTCTTTATCACAAGCAAGAATAAACAGGTATGTCCCTCCTTGCTAATAAAAAAGTTTCCATCATAATAAAAGGGCTCACATAAAGCTTTATGGCCTGTAAACACATCCCTGTCAAGGGTGCCATGGTAAATGCTCTAGAGATCACGGCGGAGAACACTGCTCAGCGGTCAATCAGCTCCAACAGCAACCTAATTAACATATTGAAATCAATGCCTGACCTGCTGCCTTATTGTTTTATTGCAATATATAAGATTTGATGCCTATCTTTATCCATATCTACCACAACTTTGTCTTTAACAATTAGAAAGAGAATAAAATATAGATTTTTTTTATTTATTGAAGACTTCCTAACAAGATAACTGAGATTTATTGACAGTAAGGCCAAACATCAGAAAGTACAAAATCATTTCTCTCCCAATGACAGATGCAGCGAAGACAGCACAGATTTATGACCAAAGTGCTAATGAGAGCTGGGCCTGGGCCTTTCCCAGGGCTACTAATTCAACACGTCACACACACAGGGGGGGTGGCTCACCAAGCAGACTGCCAATACAGGAACTTAAGTTATTACCTGGGTGTGGGTGGACACTGGACACATATTCAATCAGAGAAGGATTACACACACTACACACATTTATGACTTGTGTATGTGCACGCGTGTGTGTGTGTGTATGTGTGTGTGTGTGTGTGTGCATGCACACATAGTTTTGTGTGTGCTTTTTTGAGCATGTGATTGTGCTTTCTGTGTCTATATTTGTGTGTGTATGAAATGGGGTAGTGTATGAGTATGTTTGTGTGTGTGTGTGTGTATATCTCACGTCACTGAGGAGGAGAGGTGGGCTGCCTCTCTCCCACATATCTCTGCCTGCTCATTGGCCTGCTGCTTCTCCTGCTCTCTCTTCCTCAGCTCTTCAACCGCCAATGCCCTCTCCCTCTCCAGCTCACGCTGCAGTTCCTCTACCTGCGTCACACACACACACACACACACACAATTGACATAATAGCAGGCGGTGGTAGCGTAGTGGTTAAGGAACCTGCCTAGTGTGCAAGTAGTGTGAAAAAAAGTTGTGGGTTTGAATCCCAGCTGCCACCGCTGTGCCCTTGAGCAAGGCACTTAACCCATTTTTTTTCTAAAAAAAAGTTAAAAAGATTGATGTCTTCTAGTAAGTTCTACTACAGAGACATATTTTGGGAGGGGATATAGGTCTATAGGTCATTCAGTAGTGAGATTTGATTGCTTGCTTGAGGTGTGTAAGTTTAAACAGCTTAAGACAGCTTCCTGCCACAACTTCCTGCATCAACACAAATGTCACAAGCATGTTTTAGAAGTGTTAAGTGTATAAATTATTGATATTTTAGTTAAAAATGTAGGGAAGTAAAAGTTAAAGAGAAAGTGCAGATACTGAAAAACTTTGCATAAATACAGTATTTGCGCAATTACTTTCCATCTCCATCTCCATATGCACACATATCCACATACAGTAGATGCCAGCTCACTCACATGTGCACACAAAAACATGCACATACTGCCTTGGATAGTCTGGCCATGCCTTCCTAGCACTTCCACTTGACTATCATCTCCCTACAGTGCTAGTCTAGATTTGATCCCATTGAGCTTGTCTCAGGAGGCACCTGATGCACCTATGCAATCAGCGACAGAGGAGGCGTGAATGCAGAGCTAGAAGGCTATCGGTCAAGGCAAGCTATCAGTCAGTTGTCTGAACCAGTCTTTTTAAACTTACACACCTCAAGCAAGCAATCAAATCTTCTACTATCTACTGAATGACCTATAGACTTTCTGGACAAAATAAAAGTGTAGAACGAGGGTCTGGTGTTATTACCAGGCAATGCCTTGCATTTTACATTACAAAACCAAGAAAAGCACTCAGTATACAGTAGAGTCACTGATGGTGTCCTGGATCACCACCAGTTACCAAATGTAATCATCTGTTTCTTGGCCTAATACTAACATTGTCCGAAAATTTCATCCAAATCTGTACTATTCAAGTTATCTTGCACACAGACAGACAGATAAACAGCCATAGAGACAAACACCGGCGAAAACATAACCTCCTTGGCAGTGGTAACTAGAACAGACTCTACCCTGTGAACTGGCCTGTTGTGCCTCCAACACACTTGAAATGAAATATACTTTTTATTTCCCGAGAGATCATTTGACAAGGAAAACAATCCATCCTGTTCCAACAACCCGAGGACAGGCAGAGTTTGCATTCCCAACTTCAAAAATCCTATGCTGGCACGTGAAGCCTTACTTCGAGGGTTAGCAACAATGGTGAGCTTTGTGACAAAAATAACCCCATTTATAAAGGTCCTAACATAGATGCCATTGTGTTTGGTTCAACCATATGATTCCTGTCTGTAGCTGGTCTTAGTCTGTTGATTCACACAGCAGTCTGACTTGGCCAGTGGTCGGATATCCAGTGTGTAACAGAGCTTCAGCTGTTTGAGTAGCGCCTATGATCAGCTGTTAAAGCCATGAAAGTGTTATGGTGTCACACACATACAGTATACCCCTATGCTAGGGGTCAGGTGAGGGATTTAAGGCGTCTCCTTCATCAGTGAGTCCACCTAACCTGCTGCCGGAGACCAGGTTTGAGTTTCCTCAAAGCATTGTAACATTGTAACGTCTTGTAACACTTTAAAGTTTCTGGACGATTTCCCGAAACCACAGTAGATGTAGAATGTTGTGGAAATGTTTAAAAGGGTTTATGTGTGATTCCTAATGTTTAAATGTTGAACGCTGTTGAATGTTGAATGTTAAAAGTATATTTTGGACAGACATTAAGTAAGATTAATCATAGAGGACATGGGTTAAGTGTGTGGATCTATCAATATCAGGAAACTCGATCCAAGTGAGTGTGTTGAGGTGTCACCTGTTTAAAAAGAGCTGTGTGGTTGGCCTCCATGTGCATGAGGTGTGTAGAGCTCTCCTTCAGCATGGTCTCCTGCTGCTGGGCTGCATGGTGCAACTGCTGGCTCTGATGGCTGGAGCTCTCAAGGGCCCTACTGATGCGCTCCAACTCTGCCTGAAGAAACTCCACCTGAGAAAGACCCCACAAAGGAGCCAAAACATCACATACGAACAAAAATTACTCACACATACATGACATTACACAGGCAAGTGTGTGTAGGCCAACTCAAAAGAAACCCACCACCTTTTTAGGAAAATACACTCATTTTCCCTTCCCCTTGAGTTAAACATTTAACACATTTTATCTTTCATATCATTGAACTAGATTACACCATTAGCATCTCGCCCGTTAGCATGAATTCCAGCTAGATGAACTGGAGAAAGGTAAAACTCAACTGTTTCAATGAGTGTATTGGAAAATGAGTCTATTTCCCCAAAGGTGATGTGTTCCTTTAAACTCTTTGGGGCCTTTTTAACTCCTGAAGACCCAGAAATCAATGAATTTGGTCTAAATGCACAGAAACAATGGTGGTGATGGTGGTGACTATGTTCACATCTCAGTATGCACATAGGGTTTGCACATAGTCATTTTTTAACTGGCCCTAACTCCAAAAACTACTGCTGCTTCTGCAGATGCAGAAAACAAATATTCATCCTTATTGACTGGAAGGCAAATCACGACTGTCACAGCTGTCCCCAGTGCAGACATTCATCCTCGGTTGCCAGGAGCTCGCTGCCCCGCCCGCGGTTTTCCGGGACATTCTGAGGGCACAGGGCTCTCAGGAAATGAAGGAAAATTGCCCCATGAAGTGAAGTCTCCTCAGTGTCCCTCCCACACCTCCTTCCCGCCATACCTCTCTGCTCTTGGCGTCCAGCTGCTCCTCAAAGTGGCTCTCGGCTTTTTCCATCTGCTGTAAGCATCTGGACAGCTCCTCCTGACAGGATGACAGAGCTGTCTCCAGTGCCTTCACCTGCACTTCACACACCACACACACGCACAGATAGCCAGAAGTATGCTATATATGATATGATGATCCAGGTATTTATTTATATATTGTGTGTATTTTATTCATTTATTGTATTCATTTATTTGTTATATTATTTAATTTGCTATGAAGGTGAACACAAAAAGTATATCTAGGGACAACACAGAAGAGGAAGAAACACTGAAATGGTGTGGTGTAAAAAATCAATGACTGACTCCTGTGGGTTATGACATACAATTATGATCTAATTACTGTTACTGTTTTGGTTTATGGGACTTGTTGAATATATTTCACATTGTTCATAAGAAGATGTATAAATCAGAATATTAAAGAGTAGTGACAGCAAACAGCTATGAGCTTAAGTGTAGGATAGGAAGCATAAAGAGCAGACTTGCGCTATAAATGGTTTGTGATACCACTGATGATGAAACATGCTGATCGCAGATCAAAAGTAAAACTATATTCAGCATATTTGCTGGGCAACCATTGCAGCAAGTCTGCTGTGTAAGGCTATTACCAAGACAGAACATAACTCTGGAAAAAAAAAAAAATCATACAAAAAGCTTGATTCATCGTTCAAGGAGCCTGTGTCCATGTTCTCTACTCTTTTCATCATTTCATCTAAGCTCCATAACCCAGCTTGGAAGACTGACGCGGGCACCCAGTTCACACAGATGACATCTAGTTTGGCATTTGCAAAAGATCTACATCGATTTAAGAGAGGTTTGGCTACAGCTTCAATAGTTCAGGGTTAGCTAGTGGTTACAATATTGAAATGTGAAGCCTCTCCAAATCCTTCCATCTTGCCAATCTATCATCCTGTCCACCAAATGACCCTTGCAAGAATTCAAAGGCATCACTAACCTACGCATTTCTTCTTTCTTCCCTAAAGCGTCTGGATTAGCACAAGATACACTTAGTTGTGTAAGGGATTTCTTTAGATATTGATCTGGCTGTTGTTGGGTTTAACCAGGTATGCGTACTTCACTATCCTTAAAGGCGAGTCAAAGACAGAGGTGATTCTGAAATGGTCCTATTTACTTGCATTTAGCAAACACTTTTATCCAAAGCGACTTACATTCTGTCAACTATCTACTGATCAGGGCCAGGGCACAACTGTGGCACATCGATTTGAACCCACAACTAGCCAGGTTCCTTAACCGCTACGCTACCACTGCCCACTTCCTTTCCTATCTCAAAAAGCATACAATTCACCAGTAAACACAATTAGCACACAAGCTTTCCAAAAAATGATGTGGTATGTTTTGTAGGTGGAGGAGGAAGTGAGGTGACAAATGTCACTTCCTTAAACAGTACAAACAGAACATACCTTAAATAAAAACAAAAGGCCTGAGTTCAAACACAAAACATCAATAAGAGATTTTCAAAAATGAAAATCAATACAATGCTCTAGTTCTGCTCATTATGTGAACGTGCAACTAACTCCAGAAGCTAATTCCAGCTCCCTGTGTCTGGGGACCGCGTAGCATCAGGCAGTGAGCCTTTGTTTATCAGGCCTTTTGGGGCTGACTGTGTAGAGCAGTGTTGCTGAAGCACTGAAGCACTCCCCTGCAGACACTCACTTCGGCTCCCCAGAGAAAGATCTCTCAGAGTCAGATGACTCAGAGCCGAGGGACAGCGGCTAAGCCCCAAACATGCTGCTGATGGTGACAAACCAACTGAGCTGTTGTCTGGTTAAATATGTCTGCATGCTGGGCAGCGGCACAGCCTGAAGTTCAGATTGAAGGTCCCACTTCTGCATGAAAATGAATAGTGCCATTGACTATTTAGTGGTTACGAGGAAGTGGGCAGCTGACGTGATAGCCCAATACAAATAATGAGACCTGATAAAGAATAGGCATATCAGAAATTTCACAAAAGGATCAAACAGTCTGGCTGTGAAGTAATAACTTCCTAGTGAGGAGAATTTAATCTAGGGAGGAAAGTAATTAATTAATAACTTCAACTATGAACTGCTTCAACAATGAACTGCTTAACATTTCCTAGTTTTCTAAGCATATTAAAGTATCCTTTACTTCCACACAGTCAGGAGTTGAGACACCCTCCATTTCACCTCTGTTGTACTTATACAATTATACAACAAACAACAACAGAAATGCACCTCTGGCTGATTCTGAGGACACTGTCTCTGGCAGAGGTTCGAGTGAAATGCATGCACCTCTGGCTGATTCTGAGGACACTGTTTCTGGCAGAGGTTTGAGTGAAATGAGCGAGGAAACAAAAAACAGCACTGACCACCCTTGATCTCCTCAGGGACAAGGGTTCTGTGTATGTTTTTTAAAAATGGTTACATTTCAAATGTGGTCAAATTGTAATAGTGGTGCCAGACAATGTTTCTGTATTCTTGTTGTGCCTGTTTGTTTTCCCCAAAACAACAATAAAAACATATTCGCAAATCAATGGGGCTTGTTTGTGTATGTGTGTATATATTTATGAGTGTGTGTGTGTGTGTGTGTGTGTGTGTGTGTGTGTGTGTGCATACATAGTAAGAGGTCACTGACCCTGCTGGAGTACTGTGCAGCATGCTCTCCCAAACTCCTTAAGGCTTCTTGCTCGCGTTGGCTATTGGCCTCTGTTTCCTGTGGTGCACATATGCACACACACACACACACACACACACACACACACACACACAAAGAGAGACAGGGAGCAGAGTTAAGCCCTTATTGACCACACAAGAAGATCCACTGTCAACAAAAATGGGGGCTGCACTATTACTATTGCCATTTGCGAATTTCAGAAAATCTGAAATCTAGTTTGTCTAGAAAATAAGTTTGGGAACTTCTTAAATATAGGAATACTAACTACTAAATGAAGGAATACTGAATACACGAAAAATTGAATACATGAAATGCCTGGCTGAAACCCTAAAATGTTTAAATATATGTAAGCTATTATGCAAACTTCAGTTTATACAAGTACTGTACATTCAGATCAGACCCCTTTGGAAATTAAATACATTTCTGGGGCTTCACAAAGATACATAGAGCACAATATCAAACATTACTGTAACAATACACAATGGGTTTTCCAAAATCCTATGTGGGGTAGAATTCATAACTGACAGGTCTACTATACAACAGCACAACCTATGAGCCATGAATCACTTAACACTACGGCACAATGATTCAAAGTACATTCATGTCAGAGCCATTGAAGAGTTTGTTCATTGCTTTTGTGCCACAGCCAATGAGGAGATGTTTACTTGACTTTTATGTCACAGCCAATGAAAAGTTGTTTATTTTGCTTTGGTGTCGGTACATCTTCATCTTTCATGCTGGATGTCACGAGACACCGTGTAATCCCATTGTTCATCTGAGACGAGAGGGGGGGACTAATCTAATCTAATGCCATCTTGGCCTAATCGAGTGAAATGGGGGCTGTAATGTAATGTACCAGGCTGACGCGGGAGAGGGAGGTCTGGAGCTTGGTAGCTCTTTGCAGGGCCTCCTGCCTCTCCTCCTGGGTCGACGACAGTGTTCTCTCCATCTCCGCGATCTGAGTAACTTTCTGTTCCACTGACAGCTGCAGCTGCAACAACAAAACATACACACACACACACACAGTATACAGGTACTCAGGCAAGAAATTCTATGCTTGCATCTCTGTTCTTCAGTATCTATGAAATTCATCTCCAATCACAGTCAGATGACTCTAAGAGCCTTTTTTCACTTCTCACTCTATCTGAAAGGGTGCATTTGTTGTTGGGAGTCTGTGGTTTGTGGCTGTACCCCACACCATCCAGAACACCCAAAGAATGGTGATAGTTATGGTTACGTAATTGTAAAGACCTGAAATTACAAAAAACAAAACAGAGAGAAAAGGAAGGAAAATAGGACATAATTCTACTTGTGGGGCTTTCTTCCAAGTGCACAAGTGATGTTTTGTGCAGAGTTTTTTTTGCTATCTCTATCTTTCCCATTTTTTTTACATTGGTTACCCCTCGGCTTCTTACAGACAAAGGACTGTGCCCACCATTTTGATCTGGTCCTCCAGGGTTTTGCGCTGGTCGGCATGTAACCTCTGGGCCTCCTCCAGGGCTGTCTGGTAGTCCTTCTTCCCCGTGTCCAGAGCACTGCGCAACAGCTGGATGCTACTAGACTTCTCCTGGGACACATAATACCATACAAGGAATCTGAAATTATCTGACCATTTGAAGTCATACTTCATTCAAAAACTTGTGAACGCATTGGCTAAATCCTAATGCCACCCCTCCCCCACACACATCTTAAACCTTGAACCATCAAAAAACACAAACCCAATGAATCGGTTACTTGATTAGCTGATTCATGCCAGTTCAGTCTATGAGGGTCTGAGGTCAAAAGTGGATGTCATAAAGCTTAGGCACACTGCTTGCTAAATTCTGCATACGGTGTCTTCATCACCGTTCCACCCTTATGCAGTAATCAGTCAGTCATTACATTTTTACCCTGAGGCTAACACTGATATTACATTAGCTAATTGCTATGGCACATCTCAACACTAAGGATCCACAGTTACTACAAACATGTGTTTGTTTCTGCAATTGTCAGGATAGCAAGCAGTTATATGATAATAAATACTCAAGGGGCTTGTGGTGTGAATGTGTGTGTGTGTGTGTGTGAGAGAGTGTGAGTGTGTGTGTGTATCTGAGTGTGTGGGCAGGTGTGTGTGTGTGTGCATTACCACCAAATTGTACTCCAGCTCTGAGCTGTGCTCTAAAGCGAGGGACATAGCCGAGGTCTTTTCTTCCAGCTGTTTCTCTGTGGCAGCCAGACGGATGTTCTTCTTTTTCAGCTGCAGTACAACACACAGTCACCAGGGGGCATCACATGCACCAGTCTCTGCTTTAGCGCAATGAACAGTGAATATGCATCCCACATGCTTGATACACTTTCATTCAAATTAATATTCATATTTGTCAGAAATATGTTACAATTTTTCACAATTGCTAAAATACATTCTTGAAACTATCTACCTTTTTCTCAAAACTGGGAACACAAAAGCCATTTTCTGAAACTACATTCTCGAAACCAAGTGCTTTATTGTATGAGAATGTGTTTTGCAAGAGAGTTGAGAAAATAGGGTTTAGTGTTTGCAATTGTGAAAAACTGTAATACCATGAATGGAATTGGCTGATTTTGAAACCTTCAATGGCATGGTGTGTTTTTTCCCCATTTTTGACTATGCAACTAAAAACTGTAGTTATTAAATTAAACAAAAAACAGGCATTCTTTTGGTTACTTAAGTACCTGAACAATCTGCTCGTGATACTTATGGCATAAAAATGTCTAAAACTGAAATAAAAGCAACATGCCTTAGAAACTCCACTAAACCAACTATACCAACTATAATAGTGCAAACTATTTGCCTAGTCAGTTGCCATTTCTAAAATAGCATACTGCAATCAGACACAGTTGATAAGCCTATCTATAAGTATCTTTGCTGCAATATTACATACTGCATAAGACATGGGATGTACTATTGCTAGCTCTTTGTTGTTCTATATTGTGTGCTAATACTTGCTAATTTTTTAAAACAGACTCATCGTTTCAGTAAACAAAAGGTATATGCACAATTTAGCCAAATCAGCACACATTCTCCTCTTGATACAAAATGACAGCTCCCAGCTTCTGTTGAATACAGTATAGAGCCACATGACATTTTGGAAACAGAAATCAAACCGTCTAGGGAAACAAGGATAGTTTCAGAAACTGAGGCCCAGCTGGTGCTGTGTTTAAATAGTATAACACCAGTTTAGTCTTCAACAGTGATGGGGCTCTGGAATGCTGACCTTAAATGTTAAGAAGAAAAGGGCCTATCTGAGGCCGGTCAGTCTCATCTTACAACAGGACAATGACCCTAAACACTGCTCCAAAATGAACCAAGACCTATCTCAGGGAGAGATGGCCCAGCTGGAATACTCCAAAGTGTGCAATTCCAAAATGCAAATGGAGGATGAAAGCAGAAAACTGTAATTTCTGGTGTCAATACAATCAGAAAACTGTTATTTCATGCAACGGTACAGTGTACATTGACCAAAATTTCCACCCATTCTGTACATAGAAATGGAAATATTAGTTTTCCTGAAGAAAATGTGCATTTTCAGTATGATTCTAAAGATTTGAATAGTAGTCTACCTGCATAGTTTCATTAGTTACATTAGTTACATTAGTAGTGTAAGGGATTTCTTTAGATATTGATCTGGCTGTTGTTGGGGTGTTTAGCCTCAACCAGGTATGCGTACTTCACTATCCTTAAAGACAAGTGTATCAGAGGCGATTCTATTCACTTGCATTTACATTTATGCATTTAGCAGACACTTTTATCCAAAGCAACTTACATTTGTCAACTATCAATTAGTTCAGGGCCAGTCTTCCCTAGAGGAACACAACAGTGGAAGATGGGATTCTAACCCACGATTTCAAGGCCACTAGCATGCTCAAGGTTCCTTAACCACTACACCACCACCGGCAAATTGGGCAACTTTCGGAGCAACGTTGTTGGGCAATGACATAGTTTCATCTGGTTAGAAGATCACAAGAACATGCTGGAACAAATAAAAGGTAAAGGGCACAGCCCAGAAACATTGGTAAAGAAGTTATCTTATCATTAGCTTACATTCAGTCTTCAAGAGTCACACAGCGACCCTTGATTCTTCAAGAGGACATGGGCACAGTTTGAGAGCACAAAAGGCCTGGCATGTGATAATTAGAAACAGCAATGGGCTAGGGGCTGGAGCCTTAATATCATTACAATAACCAGCATGGGTGTGCTGAGACCTCAGGTGTGAGTGCCCCTGTCGATGCCTAGGCAGATGGAGCAAGCCACAGCCAGCCTTGAGGCTGCCTCAGTGGGCCCTATTCCCTCACCTCCCCCTCCAGCTGGGTGAGCTCGGAGAGCCTCTGCTGCAACTGGCTCTGGAGCTGCTGGAGGTGTTGCTCTCGCTGGGTGATGCCGGTCTGTAGGGCGGAGGCCTCCTCCTGGGTCTTGGCCAGGCGCTCCTGCAGCCCCCGGGTCAGATGGGTCTGACGTGCCCGCTCCTGCTCCAGTAGACGCAACACTGGTAGGAGCCTCTGATACTGCTCACCTGGAGATGGGTGCATGCAAGGTACATGCTGACACATATTTGCATGCATAAACACACACACACACACGCGCATGCACACACACACACAAGAGTGCAAGAGGGCAATTCACCAGTCTCTGACCAGATGAATGTATAAACATTCACATACACACGTATACTTACTTACACACACACACATATACACTCTCTCTCACACACACACGCACACACACACACATCCATCCAGAGTTAGATAGGCTGGTAAGCAGAGCTGCTGATGCCATCTTAACAGGCTGCTGTGATATGTGGAACTGGCCAGAGACATACCGACACAGTCACATACACAGTAATACATAATGCAGCACACTGCATAGATACGCCAGTTAGGAGATTAAAGATGAAAAACATGAATCATTTAATGGCCGTGACATGTAGTAACGCCAACCCAATGCACAACCTCACAGAGACTTCTTAAGGAACTAGAAAGAAAGAGGCGACGATGGAGAGACAGAACGACCCAGCAGTAGCTGTCAGTGGAGGTGCAGGGAGGGAAGAGGGGGAGAGGAGGGGTAAAGGAGAGACATAGGAGGACAAGTGGGGACAGGAAAAGGAGATGACAGTCATGAATGAGCAGGGAAAAAAGCCACTGGAGAGAGAGGAGGGGATGGTAATGTAGAGAAAGAGAGAGAGAGAGAGATGGAGAGAGGGTGATGGAGAGAAAGAGAAATAGAGAGAGATAGACAGGGTGGGTGATGAGAAAAACAGAGACAGAGATGGGAAAGAGAGAGGGTGATGAGAGAGAGGAAGAGAGAAATAGAGCTGGAGATAGAGAGAGTGGGTGATGAGAAAGAGAGAGACAGAGAGAGAGAGTGATGAGAAAGAGGGGGGGAGAGAATGAGATGGTGATGAGAAACAGAGTGATGAAAGACAGGAAGAGAGAAATAGAGCTGGAGAGAGAGAGAAGATGAAACAAAAAAAAAATGAGCGTTGATGGTGCATGAAAAATTAAAGACGGCATTACTACCTGGCTGGAGCTTGGGAACGTCATCTGCTGGCACAGGGGGCAACAGACAGGGGCTTACACAAAGTGCCACTCCGCCACTCTGCAACACAGGAGAGAGACACAGAGAGAGAGTGAAGGAGGGAGGGAGAGAAGGAAAGAGAGAGGGAGCGAGAGAGAGAGAGAGTGCACAGCCCATTAGCTCTGCAGGCTATTAAACCTCCATAAAGCCTGTGACACTACATAGGGGTTGTGAAACAGCATGCAGTAATTCATCAGTCTACACTATACAGAGAGAGGGAAAACAAAGTGAGAGGAGGAGGGGGACAAGACAGAGAGAGAGAGAGGGAGAAAGAGGGAAAGAGAGAGCGAGAGAGGGGTGAGAGCGAGAGAGACAGAAGAGAGAGAGAAAGAGGGAGTGTTCTACTAACCAAGTTTAACACATGAGTGTGGAAAGCCCAAAATAAAAATACTGGCACTTTGTCACCACTTCAGGTGAATCCTGCCAAAAGGGGTGACTGTCTGAGAGACACTGCCAAAGACCGGCGATAAAAGCCATGGCAAAGACAAACACAAACAAGAGGAGTACACTGTTAGACTTCACAGTTTTTTTGGAGGGCAGACAAGATACTTTTAAGATGTGTTTATGAACTGATTATAACAAAAGGCTCAGCAAGATAAACTACAGGGTCAACCCAGTACAGCGTTAAGCAATAAGCAGTGAAACATGTGTGTGTGTGTGTGTGTGTGTGCAAAAAGGGCACAAGAAAAGGTTCGACCACGTGTGCATTTGACTGACAGTGTTGTTGAACAACTATCCACATTGCAGTAAGTGACACAAAGACAGCCATTATGAACATGGAATGGTGATGATGTTTGTCAATGACACTTTGGATTAATGAAGTGCTGACTGTTTAGTATAGAAGGGGCTTGTGATATTAACAAGGGAGCAAAACGTGAATGATTCTGAAAAGGCTAGAACAAAGAACAAAGCAGCTGAGCAAAGCAACTGAGAAATGTCTCGGAGCAATGTTATTTGGGCTCTTTCCCACTGACACTGAGCAACATACTGCTATCTGGGGCTCTTTCATCAGCAGGGAACAGTTTGTGACAATCACTCAAATGCTCACAAAAGGTAATTTGCCCAGCAAACTTGCTCAGGAAGTTGCTTCACAACTCATCACTGTATAGATACATTTGAGATTCTTGAGCATATCTCATTATGCTAAATTTATTATTGAATGCTGCAGTATGTTCCATGTCCTTTAAATGGAACTTTCAGAGGTCTAATATTTCCTTACTCAGACCGCTTTAATGTAGAGGATCCTGTTCGCCATGTTGGGACCTACTGCAGACATACTGGTTGGTGGACAATACATTATACCTTCTGTGCTGTCTATGGTAATAGCTTCCGGTTTGTAGGAATTGCAGACTGGTGGCAGACTCCGGAACTTCAGAAAACAGGTTTAATCGTTACAATGGCGCACGTCAAGGGAGACATAAGGGTTTCAGCCAGAAAGCATCCACCATTAAATCTAACTAAACAATGAAAATGTTCCACTTAAATACACTTAACCGAGGGGATTTGCATACAGTTAGCATACGGTTGAAGGAAGTACAATGGAAGGTGATTGGTTCTTTACCAGCCGCCACTCTGTCTAATGGCCCAAGGACACACCTATGGCAATTATCATCCAGTTGTACGTATACACCAAATTTCAGAAATATTACTTATGGATTGTTCTGACAAGTCATACACTTTGATTATTACACTCTTTGTACTGAGACCATAAAAATTATACCAAACAGGAATACATTCATATTTCATAACATACAGAAATACATTCCAAATCTATCTGAGGTAAGGTCTTTACAATGCAAATACGAGCAAAAGGTTCTAACTAGCCACAGGGTACCAGCAGTTAATTTACATTGATCACAGGGGGAGGATGATTGTTATTGTTTCTGTGCTATGCCAAATGGCTGGCTGTCTGAGGCAGAATATACTTCTAAAATGATTGCTATCAATGGTCACTTTGGGCCCTTTCCTACCTCCCGCAGATGCAGAAGGTCGAGGATGGCTTCCAGGTTGCTCAGCTGGTTGCGGCTGAGCTGAGCCTCCTGTTGGTTCTGCTCTAAGTGCTGCTGCAGGGAGGTGGTGAGGAGGCGCAGGTCAGCAGCCTCTCTCCTCAGAGCCTCCATCTCCCGCAACTCTGCCTCCTTCACCTCCAAACGGTGTGACAGGTCGTCACTCCGCCGCACGGCCTCCTCCAGCTGCGAGCGATGGGAGTCACACTCCGACTTCAAGATGTCAGATGTCTTGGTGGCTTCTTTCAGCTGACTAAAGCAGGGACGAGAGACCAACATGACTACTCAACGCAGAGTGTCACTTGGGGAAACTAAATTACACCACTGTTTGTGTTTCTTGTCCGTTAATAGGTAGCCTGACAAGCCAGACTATAACATCAAAATGTATGGTCTCGCCATGACCGCCCGACAGATCCTAGGGGTGGAATCAGCGGTTGTCCTTCAAACTGCCTCTGCATGCAACAGGATAGCACTACAACCAATCACAGCCATCTTAGTTGTTTTGTTGCACCATCGCAGCCCTGTTGCCATCATGCTAAGTCCACCCAACAATTCTTTACAAAGATAGAGTGCTGTGATTGGTCTGACCAAACCTGAGAAGAGCTACTGAGGCTATGGCTCGTGGCTTGACCGTGCAAAACTATTCACTGCTGCTAGGGAACATCTATATTCCTAGACTAGTAAATAGGATCACTTGAGAACAAGTATCCAGTGTACCTTCAACTGGAATTTATTCTCTTCTTGACTAGTAGTTATAGAACCTTGGCACTTAAATCTCACTCCCTCTATCAAATCTACCTTATAAAGTCATTACTGATCATTAACATAGTGATCTGGAAGTCTAATGAGAAAGACCTAATGAGTTTGTGCATCTCTGCCTTCTCCTGTTCCAGTAAGGAATTCCTCCTCTCCACCTCCACCTTCTCACTGTCACACTGGATGAGGCTGTGTTTCAGAAGGTCCTCATTCTCTGACAACTAAAAAGAAATGGGAAAAAACACTGAATATTATAGGCATTTTATTTTCAAGTTTTTTCAATCATGTTTTACTTTAGTGTTGGTCTTAACTACTTTTCTAAGATCTTGACATATTCAGCCCTTTTCTCAAAATAATGAGATAATGTTTTTGAGACTATGACAACAAAATGTGTTATGACAAGATACTGGTTTAATTAATTTCAGATCTTGCAAAAACAAAATGTTGATTTGTTTGCCTTGTTGATAATTAAATGCGAAAACAACATTATTTCAGTCAATGTCAGGCTATTACTGCAGATAAGTGTGGTACACTCCTTTTTGCTAACAGTAGCCTATTTCACAATATTATTTCTGAGCCAATTTATCTTGCGGTCTTATGAAAACATTTTGTAAATTAATTGTTTTTGTTGACTCATTACCCTGGGACAAAATCTTATCCTATAGAGTTCTTTAGAACTCAAATAATTTATACAATAATATTATGCTTTCATATTCAGAGACATAGAAAAGACTGAAATTAAACTGCTGCTAAACCTGTTGAAATGAACACAAGTGCTAGCAAGCATCCATTCCAATACATTCAGTGCAGATCCAGTATTCTACAAAGGGGTTGTTTTTGATTCTTACTTTCTTGAGCTTCTGGGTCATGTCGTCCTTGTATGCTTGAAAGGCCTGTGTTTGCTTCTTGGCATTACTGAGAGCTTCGTTTCTCTGCTGCTCAATTCTTTGGTAGACAAAAACAAATAACAATGTTCTCTCTGAGGAAACGGGAACGGAAAAATCTGCTGTGCTACGTGTGTATTTTTTGTTGTTCTACCTTTGGCTTCGACTGTTTAGATCTTCAAAATGTGCCTGTGAGGCTCTGAGATCTTCTGTGAGATCCTCCACAATCCTGCTCTTCATGACCAAAATCTCATGAACTTCTTCATGTTTTTTCTCCCAATCTCTGTAAAACATAGAAAAGAAGTGGGAATACGTGCAGTGGTGAGAGAACATATTTTTAGCCTTCCAGTGAATTGAGGACACATGGCAAAAATGCAACAGACAGACAAGGGCAATCCAATCCCAGCTGGGTTAGAGAATAAGATGTCTTCTTAATGTGTGAGATGGGTAAATTGAGTCTACATCTGGAGCTAATATGTAAGACAGAAAAGCACTAGTGTCTGTGCTACACACCTGAGTTCAATCCGCTGAGCCTCTATTTCATTTTCCATGGCCTCTATTTGCTCTTTCATTAGAGAGACACTGGATGACTTGGACTCCACCGCAGAGCCCAGGACGGTCACCTGCCATTATTAAAATCAGTCAGTAAAGCAATTAAAATGACAGTTAATGAAATAAAAGTTTTCAGTGGAAACATTCAACATAGTGTAAACTCAATCCACTGGAATACAAAGCTCAATACACAACATGTATTGGCCCTATATTCAAATTCAATTAAAAAATATGTGATTCAATTATCACATATTTTACATTTTCAGCAACAAATACATGTTCAAAAGTAAGTCAATATCTATGAGTCAAATAAGAATATAATTGTGAGTACTATCAAGATTGTGCAAGGGAATTCTATACTTTGGTTTTGTAGTTGGCTAGCTCAAGTTGTACGGCTTCCATCTCACTGATAAGCTGTCTATTCTCCAGCTGCAGACATGCCTTCTCCTCTTCCACACAGCTCACTTTCCTCTGAAGCTGAGCATTTTTTGTCTCTAGTTCTCGCACAGACAACATTCGCACAGTTGACACCTGGAAAGGAATCCACACCATAAACAAGTTCCGTCTTGCTGCTGCACAATATCATAATAGTCTGCTTGCAAAATCATAGTCATTTTCAGTTCAAAGGTTCTTATCCATAAGAAAGGCATGTACATGACTGATTAAAACCTGACTGCCATGATGTTGTTGCTATGGAAATGTGAGACAATTTTGCTAATTTATTCAGATTGATGTCTTAGGTTGTCAAGAATCTCTCACATAAAGAAAGTACTTGATTTCATATGTCAGCACTCATTTTTGTTCATGGACAGAAATGATAAGGCAATCAGTGGGCATAGCCTACATGAAGGCTCTACTTGAGTCTGCTACCTTTGAGCCAGTTTCAGTCAGACTGCTGCAGGCCCTCCGTGATGTTCCCAATTCAGGACTACTTGGAATGCTGTTAGCTCGCATCATTGCAGTAAGCAGAGTAGGCCTACCTTTGACAAAATTACAGTTAGTGCAAACAAAATCATATCACATAACATTAAACAAAATCACACAACATACACTTACATTTGGCAGGGCCAATCTCCACAGAGCAACTAACCGCTACGCTACCACACAACCTGATCACGTTAGCATTTGTTTAGTGAGATAACATAAAACTGTTATTTCAATAAAAAACAAGTAAATATATGGACATCCTACTTTGGCCTTTGTCTGTGTCTGTGGACAATGACATTATCTGCTGATAATTTACATGCTTTTAATTTCAGGGGAATGATATTTGTCCCAGTGAAGCAAAATGTTTTAGGCTACACTGCAGAAAATAAACTTGAATTCATTTCTTTACACTGATGCTGACCTATACATCAGTTGGCAACAATAATGTTATAATTAAAAGGCTAAACCAAAGGTAAATATTTCCTGAAAATTTCCTGTCACACATTCTTCTACTGAACACTTTCAACCACTTGTTTACTACTTTCTGACAACTGACAACGGATATATATTAGCATAGCTGGCTTAGCATAGTTAACGAGATGCCCTTCTGCTAGTGTAACGCTTAAAAAGAAAAGGAAAGATGGAGGACACTCACTTTATATTTGCGCAGTTTCGAATGAGCCCTATATTTCTTTGTTATTCTATAAACCACAATTAACATAAGAGTGATTACAGTATAATGTTGCCATTAATTTGGTTTTAACTAGATGTGCCATTACCTTAGGCTAACGTGATCTGTTAGCTGGAGATGTGTTAAAGATGTGACATCATGACAAACTCACTCTGATGGAATTTAAATGCAACTTTGTAACATCCGGCACTTGGTTGATCCAACATTGTAACAAGCACTGGAACATATGAGACATCACACTTTCTATGTTGTTCAACAAAAAACTGGCGTTATTTGAATGCCATAAACCCGTCCCAGTTTCACCAAAAAATAGGTTTAGGCTCTGCAGTTTTTATAACAGACCCATTAAAATTATTTAAATAAAAATATATTGTCCAACGGCACAATAAATTCGTTCAATGTCAACTAAGCTACCGGTGGCACTCGCTCATCCCCTTTTCCACAGTACAGCTTCATCTAGTGGTGGTGTGCAAGAGGTGCGGCGCTTTGAAATCAGTTGTGAACGTGTGATAACTGCTTTGCAGCATCCAAGCGGTCCCTCAGTGAAGACCTTTTCATGACGAGAAGGAGGATATTGGCTAGGTGAGATCAACAATATTCAGAGGGACCTCTAACTGTTGTCGTATCTAATATAACAATATAATCATGGCAATTTTCTCTTCTTCTGTAGATTCGTGTTGTGAGATGTGGTATACCAACCATGGCAAGGGGTCTGTTGCCATGGATCTGTCTGAGAAAGCCCATCTACATCCAGGTAAGACCCTAGGAAAATCCTTGCAACCTCGCAGATTTTATGGTTCTCGCTATGGATTTTATATTACTCATTGGTTTGCATACTACTGAAAACTGTTCGATCGTTACGGTTTCCTGGTAGTTACAGCATGATTTTGTCTGATTTGTCTTGACTTTGAACTTTTAGTAGGCTTACAACCTTACAAGGCTTACAACGTTACAACGTTAAATCGTTGCTCTTTCCAAAATAACCCCCTGGAATATTCTTCGCCAAGAATTTGAATTCAGGATACACGCTACAGCAACGTTCCAAGCTTTTGAAATTGGTCAGACGTAACGAGCTACATTTACTGTGCTTTCGTGTCATACGATGTAGTGCATTCCTTGTCGATGGAATACTGTACAACTACGTGTAGTCATTAGCTCGGCACAGGGGTTGCTGTAGCAACAGTGCTGCTGTAAAATAGCTTAATATCCTTGAATTCGCAGGATATTCACACGCCGATTAAAGGGAATGTTTTGGCGTGCAAATTGCTATAGACTATACACTTGCGTGTGAATGGTGTGCGTGTTGAGTCAACTGGGTGAACACTGACAGCGAGTTTGAGCACCAGGAGAAATATCACGACAGTTCGGTCTCTGACGGGTGGGTATGGTGGGGAATATTCTCCATAAACGTGGCTTCCTGCAGTTGGGCACGAATTATTCATGGACACAGTTGTTGTATGTCACAAGTATGCTCTGGGTCTAGCGGTGAAGCCCACATAGTGCACATTACATATCCCTGTTATTAAAGAGCAAGTTTAGGCTATCTGTCTAGCTGAAGCCAACGTAGCATAAAACCGCAGCTGGCTCTTTCGAGAGTTGCATGCACCGATCAGACAAGCCTACAGACAGAGGCTTCACGTTCTTCTGTGGTGCACTCACTTTTTGGAGACTTGGTACGTCTTAATTTGGAATGTCAGCACAGCTTCAGCATTTTGCCATTTTCGATAAAGCCATTACTAATGAAGGGGTTAGAGCTGAGATCTATCTTAATAACAATTGGCACGAGTGGCACTACATCATATTAATGCAAGGCAAGCAGTTCTTATGCACTCCCCTAACATCAGCACTTCTTTTTAAATGACCAGTAATGCACTCTGCAGATATGTGAGAAATTGCTGAATTGTGATTATTTTCTTCACCCAGTGTTTTTTTTTTACTCTTCATTAAAATCATTCTCTCAAGTTTCATGTTTTGTTTTATGTTTTCCACGCAGGTCTCTGCAATGAGCTAGTGGGCAGAATTGCAGCGTGGCAGCCTTTAAACTCTCGCCCTGACCTTAACGCCTGTATAGAGTGACCTGAGCGTAATGCTGCCTTCATGTTTGCCTTTGTTTTTCCTCCTCTTATCTCATCACATTGTGGTTTTCCAATGTGAAGAACTGGGTCTCAGTGTAACAAAGAGTGACAGCAAGCACTGGGCATCAGCTGCCTCTCTCCTGAGCATCTCAGGGCTGCTCCGCTCTTCATTAGTGGCTATGCCTGACCACGGAGTGGTGAAAAGCCCCAACGGTGATTTTTTTTTTGGATGGTTGTTGATATATGTGTTGTTTGTTCTGCGCATTGCTAAAAGCACTACAAAAATCCACAATGTGAAAATGCAATTATGTCGTCGCATCATTCATTTTAAGATCTACTTCACTTTGAGCAAATCTGTAATGTCATTAAATTGCTTTAGAATCAACCAAGCACAGCAACTTTGTTGATGTCACTAATGACTGACTGCCCAGGCTGGAAATGATTTCCATGGCCTGAGGGCGAAAGGCCCTTGTTAGAACAACGTTGGGAAGTCGTGACAACGCAAGACATCTCTCTGCCCCAGCACGAGTTGTCACCGTTGTCGTGTGTGCAATTACCTCTCCTGGCCAGGAAAAGGGCATCGGTGATAAAGGGGGTGCTGGTGGGAGCGAGAGAAGGCCGCGTCAGTGAGCTTGTTTGTCTGCCTGCGGTACTGAGTAAATCCAGAACGTTGGCTGCAAGAGGCTTAGTCAGGGTTATCTAATTCTGACAGGCCTCGGTCCCAATGTTAAACTTAGAACCCCCCAACAAGTGACACACAGCGATAAGTAAGACAGAGTGTGTATGTGTGTGTGTATGTGTGTGTGCATGTAAAGGGTGAAAACCTCTAAAAATGGACTACAGACATGCCCTAGTTAGGTGCAGATAGATGGAAACCTTGTTCATGCTGTAACAGGCATTTGTGAGTAATAGTGGCTGTGCATTTCTCTCCTGAGTTTGTTGTTTTTGTCTGATGAGATTACTTCACTTCTGTGTCACTCCTATTGTCTGCACTATGGCATATAATTCGTTTTTATGACATCAGGTACACACTGTCCTTTTATGACTTTGTGGACTTTGTGTGACTTTGTGGACTTTATATTTGCGCAGTTTCGAATGAGCCCTATATTTCTTTGTTATTCTATAAGCCACAATTAACATAAGAGTAATTACAGTATAATGTTGCCATTAATTTGGTTTTAACTAGATGTGCCATTACCTTAGGCTAACGTGATCTGTTAGCTGGAGATGTGCTAAAGATGTGACATCATGACAAACTCACTCTGATGGAATTTAAATGCAACTTTGTAACATCCGGCACTTGGTTGATCCAACATTGTAACAAGCACTGGAACATATGAGACATCACACTTTCTATGTTGTTCAACTCACTCCTATTGTCTGCACTATGGCATATAATTCGTTTTTATGACATCAGGTACACACTGTCCTTTTATGACTTTGTGGACTTTGTGTGACTTTGTGGACTTTTGTATTCACACCCTCTGGTGTTAACACCCTCAAATTGGTGAATATCAGACATATTTTGAGGCTGTATCCCACATCTCCTTATAAGCTTGATGTGTTTTGCCTCCAAAGGCTACAATGTGAAAATTGGATTTTTTTTCTTCTAAAATATATCCATGGAGGGATTTGACCTGAGGAAGCTGAATTTGATCTGACGAGATAAACCGTCCGTGACAGGGCTGAGTACACTGAGTCGACTGTCATCGTCTTTTTTTTTTCTTGCCGGAGCTCATACGCAGGCTGCAGGGGGAGACAGCTCATTCTACGCGCTAGGCTCTGTGCTATCACCACAACACACGACCTCTAATGTGGGCTGTGAATTGCTCATTGGTATGGATGTGAGTGTCGATTTAACATATGTGTGTCTTTATATGCACGTACTGTTTTTCAGAATGTGAGTAAGGTTACACTGTTGGAGTGAAAATAAAATGCAAGTTAGTGTGACTAGCTTACTGAAGTCTAAAATCCTTTCATGGCCAGTTTGTGCAAAGTGAAAATAAAATGCAAGTTAGTGTGACTAGCTTACTGAAGTCTAAAATCCTTTCATGGCCAGTTTGTGCAAACCAGGGATTGTCTGCTTGGATTGATTTTCAGTGGGGCGGGGAGGGGATGGGGGGGGGGGGGGTTGTATCTGTCAAAAACCTCACCTGTAGCAGAAAAAATGTGCCCATTGAGCCATGCAGGAGAGTGCGAGGGACCCAGCGGGAAATCCTCACCCGGGAAAGCCGGAGTGAAGGTTGGTGTGGAAGTCACAACGATGTCTAGCCAGACAAAACATGCTGTCTGTCTGACAGTATCCAAAAGGATTTTTCATAGAGGTTTTAGTCGTCTGGTGCAACACTGCTGTCTGACTGTAGCAGTCATACCAAAAATATACCTTCCCAGATGGTTTTAAAAAACCACACACACACACACACATTTTCTGTGTGTTTTGTTATATTATGACTCACCATCGCTACCAGGCATACACTACAGCACACCATGGATTTCTTGCGTAGCAAAATGTGGATTGCACCGCTTAATGTCCTCTCTCCACCTCCCCTGGGAGAACCTCCTTTTTAAAAACTTGAGAGTTATTTTGTATTCAATCACAGGAGACCTGTCCCTTCCTAAGGGGCCTTCTCCTTTATTAGAAACAGGGATTGGGGGGCGACTCTGTAAACGGGTCCTCTATTTTTGTGCCACTCTTGGGCACGGCCACCGCCACACTGCCAGATGCCCAGCTTCCTTTTTATTCCCCGTGGTCTTAGAACCCGTCAGAACCGGGTCTCATTTACCACGGCAACCAGGCTAGCCTAGAGAGCTCTGGGCTTGGTGGCGACGCGGCAGAGAAGTGTGTCAAGCAGATGAGCTAAATAAGGTTATGAAGTGAGAGAGGGGAAGGGGATATGCACACACATACACACACTGTCAAGATACACACAGTGTGGAGAAAAGCATAAATGTCTTTTTAGGTTTTCTTATGAATGAACAAAGAAAGCATCTTAAAGAAACCAATTGCTGTCTAGTCATCAAAACCCACCTTCTCCTCTTCTTGTTTGGATACCTGAACTGAAGTCACTAAAGTGCCAACTGACTCATTTGCGTCACCACCACAACAGGTGAATTTGATTTGAACCGTCAAAGATCACCCATATTACTGTACCAATCCAGACTAAATAAGATATCAATATTTCACATCTCCCGTTACAAGTGCTATTCCCGTTACAAGTGCCACACGCACACACACACCCTTCTCCCTTCCACCCTGGATAATCTGAGGTAGATGGAGGAAAGCAATAGAAATTAGAGGGGCTGTTTTGGGTTTCCTTGTTTCCTAAACCACACTGAATGAAATTCAGTTTGGAGCCAGATGCCTGATGTGACCAGACTTTAACTTTAACTGGCCCAAGCAGCAGTCTGACTACAGTACTATGAATATAGCACTTTCTACTGTACAGTTGTGGTGCTCGAGATTGGTGAAAATCTGTGGTTAGGGACATCTGGTGCCACAAGTGTGCAGTGACTCACAAAAGAAGAATTTAAAGTAATGTTTAGATTGCATCAAGAAGCAGTTCTGGCTCCTGTGTGTGTGTGTGTGCGTGTGTGTTTGTGTACATGTGCACACGCAGTGGGTTTACTGACAGTTACTTGTTGCTCTCTTGCTTTCTTAGATGATGACTATCGCTGAGATAAAATAGATGTGGGGTGTGTGTGTGTGTGTTTGTAGTTTTGAGGAGAGAGTGGGCAAGGTTGCCTGTATGGCTGCTGTGTGTATAGCTGTGTGCCTTTGTGTGTGTGTGTGTGTGTGTGTACTGGAGGGGTGGGTACAGTGGAGAGCAAACATAGGGTTGGTGGGTTGTCTGAAAATTGAGGATTGAGAGCGAGTCAGACTCAGATCCCCCATCAGCAGCTGGATGTCTCTCTCTCCATCACAGTGCCCGTCTAGTCTCCTAGGAGCAGGAATATAGGTGGATGCTGGGATGGGGTGAGCACCCGGTCCTTGCCACTCTCTCCAGGATCCGTCTGAACTCTCTGACACCACTTGGTCTAATTGTCAGATTGTCTAGCAATGTCCCCTGTAGAAATTGACAGGAAAATCCATATTTGTTTATATATATATATATATTATTATTTGGTTTATTTATCCAGCAGATACAAGGAAGGACCATAATTTCTCATCTCCTGCCCTCTCTCTTGCCCTCCCCTCAATCTGACCCACTCTCTTACTCTTTCTCTCTGGCCCACTCTTTGTCTTTCACTCTCTTCTTTCTATTTTTTATTATCTATTTCCTCCCTCTCTCTCTTTCTTTATCTCTCTCTACCTCTCTCAACAAGAGTGATTCTCTCTGTCCCATTCCCACCCCCCCCTCCACTATCTTTCTCTATCTTTCTCTATCCCTCTCTCTGTCCTCCTCCTCTCAGTCTCCCACTGTGCAGTAGGGAGGAAGCCCATTAGAGAGAGAGCTCTGAGGAATTGCTTTATGATCATGAATTATGGATGACTGGTGAGCAGGCTGCAAAAACAAGTGTCAATGCAGAATTTCTCCACTTGATCCGCCTCTTTCCCATCTTCCCCTCTGTTCCCCATCCCTCCCCCTTCACTGCCACCCTTACTACTCTCTGTCTCGCTCTCTCTCTCTCTCACACACACACATGCACACACACACACACACACAGTGCCGATTTTTCATGAGCCAGACCCATAGAGGAGTCGGTGGATTAAGGCCCAGCAAACTCTCATCATCCCATCACCCCCATCCCCCCTCAGAACATTCCAATCCAAGTTGATGCCATCCCTGGCCATCCCAAATGGGCTCTGATCCAGAGACACTGAGGCTGTGTGTGTGTGTGTGTGTGTGTGTGTGTGTGTGTGAGAGAGAGAGAGCAGGTGCGGGTGCGAGCGTAGGTGCAGAGGCGGACAGGCCTGCTTTCTGCTACCACAGCTGTGGCCACATGGGGTAAATTACAGGACTGGAGCGCAACGGCATCGCCAGGCGGCAATCAACCCATCTGTCTCCTCGGCCACATTTCGGCAGGGGGTGGGGTGGGGGGTAGAGCGCCGCATGCTCATTAGCATGGGGCCATAAGAAGCTATCTCTCTGATCCCTGTTACATCGATCGGCCAATTACCACGCTTTATCGAGAACAGCTACAACAAGGCCTGTACTTTTCTCCCAGCAGCCACCTGGTAGATGGAAAGTTGCCCAAACATCTGTTTGTGTTCTGTTCACAGAAAGATCAGCCATGTGTGGAGAAAGTTGAGAGGTCTGCATCAATGCCCAGAGCGGGGCAGAACTTCAGCTTCAATTCTATTTAAAATTGCACCATGAACAGTTATTCAGTGTGGTTTCCATATAGGAAGTAAAATTCATGCATCTCTGTGGTATATCCATTGGGCCATACAGATGGGAAAAGCAGGCCTGGTAAATTTCTTTTTTCTTTTCTTTTCTTTTCCTGCCTACCTTGTACCAAGAGTAGCCCATGACTGATCATGTTGGATAGCAAATACCAGTAATAAGGCACCTTAATGAGTCAAAACTATCAAATCATAATGAAAACATCATTTTCGACCCTGTATTCCATCCGCCACCTGTGGGCATACTGCGAGTGTAATGAAAAGGCACATAACGACCCTCAATCGATAGCTCCTCATTTTCTGCTCTCACAGCAACCAATGAGAGGCTGAGGACAGACACCAGTCATCTCCAGGCTAGCGTCTGCTATTGATTGTGTAGGCTGAATGCATGTGTTTATGTGTGTGTGTGTGTGTGTTGCTCTGTAAAGAGACAGCTATCTCCATAATGGCTCCATGCAGTTAACATCACGTATACTGTAATCAATAGGGAAAAAAGCAGTGTAATGCATTTGTGTTATTACCAGCTCTCCCTAACAAGTCACCAGCTTAAGTGTCACAGTAAACAAAGAAGCAGTGAAACCCACTTCCCCAAGACCCTGCAAAAGCTATTGTGGCTTCATCTCCAGAGCTGTGGCATGAATCCCAAGTGTGTGTGGTCTAAGTAGGAAATCAGTATTGGATTTACACACTCCATGTTTACACCGCCACCAGCAGGCAGGCATTGGCACATCCATACTGTCCCAGAGCACAGCAATGCAGACATATGGGAAACCTTACTGATTTATTTTGCTGTAATGCCAAATCAGGGTTAGGCAGTGCAGCAGTCATCAAGAGTCATCAATCTGTGATAATGGAAAGTACTCACTCAGCTTTGGCTGTCCCTTGATGCAATAAATATGAGCTGAGTATCAACAAATGGGCCATGAAAATAAAATATCATCAAGTGTTATATGTGGAAATATAGACAACATACTGGCTATCCCTCTTTGCTCAACAGACCAGACATATTGTATTACTACTCTTACATCCAGCCGGGTATTTCCAGCAGTGCTACTTGGCAGTTCTGAGAGCGAGAAATATGGAGGGGTGTGCGTGTGTGTATGAAAGGTATGTGTGTGTAAGAGAGAGAGCAAGAGAGAGTCTTTGTGTGAATGTGTCTGTTGTTATTGAGATTAGTATCATTTGAATTTCATTTATTCAAGTTCTTAGCGATTCTCCATTTTGGTTCCATAAAGGTTGACAAATGGTAAGATAACAAAAAATTCATTCAGAATGTCCCAGCAGCAACTGGAGTAAAATGCCAAAGTCCATTCACTATCGTACACTTATTGATGCATGACATTCACATAGAAAAGGTCCTGAATGATAACCATCCACAGTCTAGGAAATAAGGTGCTGGACCTCAATACTGGACAAGAGTACCCAGTTCTTCAATTCTTATTTGCAACCTACTTTTGGTTCCCAACCCAAGTGGCTATCACATTCCCTTCCCCACGCTGCAGGTGGTGTGTGAAGTTGGGAGTCCACAGCAGTTGTGATTGATATTCTATGCTGTCGTCAAGTCTGCACGGGCTACTGAATTTTTTACATCCTCTGGGTCGTGGTGGTGGAGAGAAAAGACTGCCCTGACTGAAGCACAGCAGCATGGGAGCCAGTACCCCTGTTTGCCTGTCAGAGAGGGGCAATTTGTTGATACCGGATCTGCTATGCTTCCATGGAAACATTGCCCTGTCGTGGGAGGACCCCTCGCATGGTTGAAACACACCTGCGGGAGGTGACCTGGTTTTGCCTTCAAACTCGACACTTGAGAGAGTGAAATGTTATTCTTCACCTTGACTCTTAATGTGTGTGTGTGTGTGTATGTGTGTGTTGGAGAGATGTGCTTTAAGGCTTTTAAATGCAGTTTGGAAGCTGATGCAGTGAAGATATCAAAGAGTGAATAAGGGATTCCTGGAAAGAAAAGCAGGTTTCTCTAATTGGATTAATTTTATCAATGTAATCATTCAAGCCTCATTTGGAAAGCAGCAGAGGATGGAAAGTGCTTAGAGCAGCAGTTTCAGACATTTGTTTTTTTTCTTACCTGAACCTGGCTAAAGAGAAAAAAAGCTTCCTTCTCATGAAATTCAGGCAACCATGAGGATGTCATTGCATAGAAATCCTGTATAAAACAAATCAATTTTTTCCCTTTGACTGGAAGTCTTTTCCACAATGGAAAATATTTTTTTTTTTCAAAGTCTGTGAAGCTGTCTGGCATGGATCCTCGCCATACCACATCCTACATGCTCTTCAATGGGAGATTATAACAGTATGCAGATTCAGTGTGCAGAAGAGGGGAGGGGGAGGGCTCACTGGCTCAGGACTAGGCACTGAATGAGAAAGTGATTTAGTCCTGATGGGTTGCACACTTCCAGATATCGTGTCCGGCACCCAAGATCATACAGACCTCTCCCGGGGTTCCCCGAAAAACAAGGGAGATAGGGGCTGCCAACTGAGGAAGAAAAGGAGGGGGTGGGGTGCAACTGACTGAGCAAAAAGAACTCAATGCTGATTTCTATGACAACAGCCCTCCTGGGCCTGTGGTTGGAGGCTGGCCTGAAAAGCTGCACACAAGCAAGACTGGCAGACCGTGCAAGTGCTGTAGCCTCCCGTCATCCTGGTTTTGAAACACTGAGGAAGAGATGGGGAGAAGACATGACAGTAGAGAGAGAGGATGAGACAGAGATAGAGAGAGAAGGGGGGGGGATAAAGAAAAAAGAGAGGAAACAAAGAATGAGGAGGTGGGGGGAGGAGGGAAGAAGTGGGAGGAGAGGTAGCGTGGGGTCAGAGGAGAGGCAGAAGACTGAGTCAGTAGAAGAGACATCAGTGGCTACATTACCGTCTCCGTGCCAAGTCTGAGACGATGGAGAGTGATGGGTCAACGTCAGGAAGGCCACTGAATAGAGTGGAATTAGATTAGAGAGGGGGGAGATTGACAGGCAGGACAGGAGTTGCTCAAGCCAGCTGAAGGGGCTGGCTGCAGCCACAGAGAGTAAGGGGGGGGGTCGGGCAGGGAGGGATCACTCAGATCGGCCGCCCCGAGGCTTTATCCATCATTTATACTGGGATCATGTGCCGAACCTCTCAAGTCCTGCACAAAAGCTGACTGGTGTGTTTGTGTAAGTGAGATGTTTTTGTAAGTGCATGTGCGTGAGAGCGAGAGAGTATAAATGTGTGTGTTTGTGTGTGAGAGAGAGGAAGTGTAAATGTGTGTGTTGGTGTTTTGGGCGTGTGTATAGAATGGATGTGTGTGCGTGTGTGTTGCTGGCCTGGCACCATTTTCAATCAATCCTGCCCACTGTGTAATTAAATACTGTCAGGAAGTGGCAGGTCACAATCAGATATACCCTCAGGTTTCAGGGCAGTTCAGGGCCAGGTTCACAGTCAGATATGCCCTCAAGTCTCGGGTCAGTTCATTGCCAGGGCACTGCCCGGTGATGACACTGGCACAATGATACCTTTACGTCCATCTATGGGTCGATAGTGAGATCCTGATTAGCAATAACATATGAAAACACATATCTACATATTTCCCCCCTCTAAAATGGCTCCTTCCTCTTCAGGTTCCTAGACACACTAGAGGATAAACAAAGACCTTGAGAGTTGATGTGTTATCAACAAAACCAAATATAAAAATGCGAGACACAGGGACCGACAAACAGGTAGGCAGACAGGCAGCACCAAAGAGCACCAGACCAGAGATGGGGAGAGCCAAGGGAGGTACAGAGACAGAGCTAGAGTTATGGGCCCATCAGCAGCGCAAATTGAAAGGAGAAGATGAGGGGAAGGGAGCGAGCAGGCAGGGAACGTCCATCACTGTCAGTCCAACGACAGATGCATGCATCATTGATACTTTAATAAAGTGGGCTCCCAAAAGTCTGTTAGTTCTCAAGCTCCTATCCTCCCCGCAGCTGGGATAATGGGCTATACCATTACTGACAGAGAGAGACCATTTATTATCCCCCGGCTCACAATGTTCAAGCAATGCATTAGAGGCAAAACAATCATTTCACAGTTGCTGTGGGGTAATAAGAATCGCTAAATTGCACATTGGTCCTCAAATTGGAATAATTTGTCTGACAGGGAGACACTTCCAGCGAGCTGGTGTTCTAATTAACATTCTGCAATGTAGAAAGGCAGCGTGTGGTCGAAACACTGAAGATGGACATTGTGCAGTAGAGCATGATTTCATGATATATATTGTACAGCGGTGAACATAAGTATTGAAGGTGTCAATATTAGTATTTCTGATTGGACTACTACATGAAATTTTGACCAAACATTGGAATCAACCCAAGAAATCCTCAGATGTAAAGAAATCTGAATGTTAATAGCATCAGGTGTAATAAATGGCAAGTGGAAAAAATCATTGAAGGTTATGCCCCTTACCAGCGCATATAAATTTACACCTGTCTAGTAGATTTTGGTGAACTTTTTTTTGTTACAAAGGTGTTATACCAGAACATCTCATGATGAGTAAAGGCAAAAAGCTCTTACCAGACACCAACCTTATTGTTGCTAATAAATCCAAATATAACTGTTTTAGACATATTCCAAAACCACCAACCCTTCTAAGCACCACTGGGGCTATGTATCTGCAAGTGGGAGGAACATCATTTCACTGTCAACTGGACACCAGCAGAATTTCTTGCAGGCTTCTTATTCTGGGAGTCAAATGAAGAGTGGCTGAAGCTGACCACTCAGAAAGATCTCCAGGACTTGCAGGTAACAGGAAAATGTGTTACAAAGGAAACAAGGAAATGGAAATGGTGGCCATATAGAAGCAATGGTGTCGGAATACAATGTGTATTATTTTCTCTGTAATGTATATGTCTTCATTTAGCTCTTTCTGAGTAGTCACTGACTCTTGAGTGACACTTCTGACTATCCCTGTGACTCCAAAACAAAATGTTGGTTTTTAAAGTTATGATTTCTTTACATGTGTGGATTTCTTGGGTTTATACCGATGTCTGGGCGCCACCAGGGGGGTAGGATGATTCTAGAGAACATTTTAATAATATAATCAATGTTTGGAAGGCCCAAAATAATTTTCTGTCATAGGGCCCAAAATTTCTAATGGCACCGCTGTGTATGTACATATATGTATGTGTGTGTGTGTGTGTGTGTGTGTGTGATACTAAGCAAATACGGATGTAAAGGGTGCCAATTTGCTCTGGTTTGCTAAACTTAAAGATTAAATCAGCAATCCAGGGGCATCCAAGCATTGTTTGTTTTAAGACAAAGTAGTACATTTCATTGCAACCTTTTAGTCGGGAAACGTTTGGAGGCTAATAATGTCACCATATTCTAAACTATGACTAAGACATGTGAGGCAGTTTCCAAAGCTAAATGTGCTCCTCGGTGGAGCTGAACGTGTCCTAATAAACAGAGGTGCACCCAAATAACAAGTCTGAAACAAGAGGGCTGGAGAGCAGCCATGGCAAGAATACATTTTATATTCTTCCTCCGTCTCACATTTGTGTCCACAGTGGTGCAGCGTTCGGCTCTCAGCCCTACTCTGTTGTTTGTTATTGTTCCTGTCACCTCGCTTGAGAGCATTTACGTCAAGAGCGGCCTTGTTGCACGCCTGAACCCGCACACGCTCAATGCCTGACAAAGGGGCAAGAGAGAGTGTGACGAAGGGAGAGGCAGAGTGACAGAGAGAGAGACACAAAGAAATGAGTGTCTGTGTCTAAGAATGTGTGTCCACCTAAGCGTGTCACTCACAGAACAACTTCATACTTCCAGTAAGGTGTTTGGATGGTCACCTTACTAACACCATTCCCAGACACTAGTCCGGGATAGTAAATATCATCAGTCTCAATCATTTGGAAAGGGAAATGTCAAGCTACTAGAGGGATTAAACTGTACTGCATCATGATGACATTTCAGTTTCAAATGTTTACATTAGCTGCAGGATTCAGACTGGACTCTGGCTTAATCGGAATGCAGTCCTCATCTAGCCTTTCACCTCCGTCCTGCACCTTTGTGTTTTATGCATTGGCCCTCACAGCTTTGGGTGGCTGTGAAAAGAACAGTGTGGAAAAAAAGGCATATGGCATGGTGTAGCCTACCTGCGGTGACTGCTGCTACAGCGTAGGGCTTGTTTAATAGTTTTTCCACCCACCCACCCAAGAAAATCGCCTGAAAGTATGGATGAATTCATCTGGATTGAAATCGGAGATTAATTGCTTCCTGTTCTTTCACAGCCGTGCACCATCTTGGCAAAATAAATAAATAAATACGTACACACATACATACATAAACAATCTTGCCAGGGTGAAGCCCCTTTAGAAACCTGTTTCACACATCTGAAATTCTTTCAATGGATTTGCTTGTCACCAGGGCACCAGGAAAGAAAGAGAAATACTTGCCTTGAAGTATAATGCCAACTCTGGTCCTATTGCACAGCAGCTTTTACACCTATTCTGGGTGAAAATTGCATATTTCATGAAGCATCTGCAGTTTTGCTGCCTGAAGGAGCTATTTATATATATCGGCTCATGCAACCAGTCAGCCAGTGGAGATGACAACGAACAACCTCGCCCCCACCCCACCCCTACCACTGCATCAGAGGCTCCTGGTGCATGGAGCCACCCCGTCAGCTTCATTTGCACTTTCTAGCAGTGCTTGAAAAGAGTCTAAACAAGGCATGGCTGGTGCGTTGTCTACTGTAAGAGACTGAGAACTCAGAGAACTCTGGAAACAAGGCCACAGGCCTCAATAGGATGTTATTTTAAACGCACAGCGCACAGTAGACAGAGTGCATGCAGTGACAGAACAGATAAGAGTCCTTTGGAGACGAAAACACCAAAATGTTCAAAGTCCCTGTTGCCTGTAACTGCCAGTGTGTTTGTGTCTGAGGTTGGAGAGAGTAGCGTTTATCTTCTTTATCAAATGTGTCTGTCTGTACTCCCATGCATCGGTTTGCTGAATAATCAGCCGATAGAACCAAAGGGAAAAAGTCACACTGTAAAGAGCAGCAAGCGAGGGATTTTATGAACTTGATGCACTGCCAAAGAATTCCTGCTCGGTTGTCCAATGTATTTGGCATCACTCTAACTCAGACTGTTGGGTGATGTGACATTTCTCTAAATTCTGTTGACCTTATTGGCAAATAATAGTCTGCAGACTTTAGAAGAAAAGAAAAAGCACTTTTCATTCCAATGCAGTCTTGAAATTAAAGGAAAATGTTTACAACCTTGTCTGGCCTTTGAATAAAAACAGGCAGCAACTTGGGTTGCCAGTTTTGGGGCTTTGATATATATGTCACATAAATTTAAAATCAGCCATGCTAAATGTTTTAGAGTGAAGAGGATGATTGACCCACTTTTAAGGAATACATTTCTGTCTGTCTCTCTCTGTCTCTCTTTCTCTCTCTCTCCGTTCCACACTTTCTCCATTCTGAGGCCCGGTTTTCCTACCTGCACATGAAGTACCTGTTCTTCTCCTGGCTGGCAGTTTTTGTGGGCAGCTGGGTGGTTTACGTGGAGTACTCCTCCTACACAGAGCTGTGCCGTGGCAGGGAATGCAAGAATGCAATCGTGAGTAGGCTATGATGTGACTCCGATCACGACTAAGTGTTATAATGACAGGCCTCATGCCTTCAAATATAGAAACAGATGCACTATTTTAATCTCCCCTGTCATTTACACTTTTTATCAACTAAGGCCTTTTATTCTATGTGTGTTTTTGTTCCTGGCCCAGTGTGACAAATATAGGAAAGGAGTGATTGATGGCTCGGCGTGTAGCAGCCTGTGCGAGAAGGACACACTTTACCTCGGGAAGTGCCTGTCTG
This sequence comes from Tenualosa thibaudeaui, assembly GCA_027481765.1. Classification (NCBI taxonomy): domain Eukaryota; kingdom Metazoa; phylum Chordata; class Actinopteri; order Clupeiformes; family Clupeidae; genus Tenualosa; species Tenualosa thibaudeaui. The sequence goes on along the minus strand of JAIFZK010000023.1, from coordinate 11,535,530 downwards.
CCAAGCCCAACAACCAGGTCAGAATCACCACGCTCTCATCACTTGTCACTGTCAACACTTGTTCCCATTAGCGCAGCCCTGCTCGGTCCCTACTTAGTGCGACACTAAATGACTTCCGCTGGGTGACTCTCCTACTCCCCCGCCTTGACAGTCTTTTGTGTGTGTGTGTTTGTGTGTATGTGCGTGTCCCTGACCAGGTGTATTCTGGGAGCTGGGGAGACCTGGAGGGAATCGTTAAGTGCCAGATGGAGGAGGTTCCTCACTACGACCTGGTGGCCGAGATGGAGCCTCGCAAGGAGACGCCGTCTTTCGACAAGCCCACCAAGGGCACCTCTGTGGAGAAGTTTAAGGAGATGGTCCTCGAGCATCTGAAGGTCAGGAGCTGCCTGTGAGGCAATCCTCTCCTGAGGATGCCTCCGGAAACCTCTATACCTTCATCACATGGCCCAGAAAGCAAACTGCAAACCACAACATGCTGATCTATCTATGACACGCAGTACTAAATGGTTTAAAGCAAGAAATGGTTCCAAAAGTTTAGCTGCCTACCCTGCTAAAAACACACAAGAGAGACTGAGACTGAGATGCTTATAGCCTATTACCTACAAATGCAATTTGGTTTCGTTTGACATTGGGGTGCTGTTCTCATCTTGCATGTGCTGTAACTGCATGAGGAAGCGATAGAGGGAGCCAAGACAGTCTTCATTCATCATATAATGAGCCATTTAACTATCCAAGTGACTAGGAACCTTGTAAATGAACCTAAAAATAGCATAAACTGTTTATATGTAAACCGCATTCTTCATTCTTCAGGCCATTTGACCAGTGGGTCGGGGGGAAGAAAAAAGACATGGGGCAGTGTAAGAGTGAGTGCACAGTTAGAGTGCGTGTGATTATCAAGAGCAAGATCGTTATCTTGTGATCTAGAGATAAGATGATTGGCCTGCTTAGCTTTAAATAAATCAGCTGGGTCCTTCAAAGACTTTCAAGGTCATGCAGCAACACTGCCTTGTCTGACACTGTTCATGTTTTCATTGAAATCACTAGAATTAATTCATAAGAACAGAAATTATTCAGTATAAGATACTGAGCAAATGCCACTGCAGCATCCATACCTAGTAAGGGTTCAAGTGACCTTAGAGACTAGGATTTGATCATGATGCCCTCAATCTTGGTCTGTTTCTGTCTCCTCCCTTCACTTCCCTGCCAGTTTGTATTGTCCAATCAAATTTAAAGATCACCTGATGTAGCTTTTCTTTTTTGTTTTTGCTTAGAAAAAAGTGGGTGATCAGGCTAACCTGCAGGACCTGGCGACTTTGGTGCTCGGGGTGGCCGACGCCAACAAGGACGGTCAGATCTCCCTGTCAGAGGCGCGCTCAGCCTGGGCCCTGATCCAGCTCAACGAGTTCCTTCTAGCCGTAGTCCTACAAGACCGTGAGCACACACCCAAGCTGCTAGGCTTCTGTGGGGATCTGTACGTGGTGGAGAAGGTGCCATACGCACCTCTCTACGGTCTCAGCCTCCCCTGGCTGTTGGAGCTGTGGATTCCTGCGGGCCTGCGGCGAAGCATGGACCAGTGGGTGACCCCGTCATGGCCTCGCAAGGCCAAAATCTCCATCGGCCTGTTGGAGCTGGTCGAGGATGTCTTCCACGGCACGTATGGTAGCTTTCTCATGTGCGATGTAAGTGCAGCAGGGTTCGGCTACACAGAGCGGCACGATCTGAAGGTGGTGGATGCGCGGCGCATCGTGCCCGAGGCCGCCTTCCAGGAGGTCATGCGCGAGCGTCGCTGCGAGACAGACACCGACTGCATCTACGGCGCTGACTGCCTGACATCATGCGACCTCACCAAGCGCCGCTGCACCACGGAGGTGACGCGGCCCAACCTGGCCAAGGCATGCGGAGCACTGAAGGACTACCTCCTGTGGGGGGCGCCGTCGGACGTACGTGAGGAGCTTGAAAAACAGCTATATGCGTGTATTGCCCTCAAGGGCTCTACGGAGCAGATGGAAATGGAACACTCGCTTATTCTTAACAACCTCAAGACGCTGCTGTGGAAGAGGATCTCACACACCAAAGACTCCAAGTGAGACAGACTAGACCAGACAAGTCACCTGTCTAGGTGGGGTAGGCAGGTGAGGCAGGCCTCCTGTCCAGGTGGGACAGACAGACAGGCAAGGCAGGGCACCTGTAGACGCTGTTCCTGGTTGGTGTCATGCATCAGACTGGCCTTTTTAAATGTGTGCAATCTAGGCTGGGAAAATGTGAATTACTACTAACTTTGATCAGGTCGCCACAGAATCATTAATCAAATTCATTTATTTATAACTTGTCTCTAAATTTTTTGACATTTTAACAGAGGACAATGAGCATCTTCTTGCAGCAGTGATTTTATTAACTGACATAATCAATTGGCTAATTTTGATAGGCTACCATAAGATCCTAATTCCATATATGGGTGGGTTGAAACAATGCTCCCACGCATGACATCGATAGCTTTATTTCTCTTTGACTGCCTCGTCATTCTGATTTTAAGTCCCAAAATTGATGCTCCAAAGACCAACAAACTGCTAGTGGACATGCATGTCCTCCAGGGACCAGTAGGAGCTGTGTAGTAACTGCCAACATCCTGCAGCTCTCTTTAACAACCTCATGGACACGATTGGGACAATCAGACCATACATGGGAAATATTTTCATAGTTCGAACAAGAAGGGATCAATGTGTTCGTTGTTAAACGTTCTACAATTTGGAAATTGTTTTATTTTTTTCCAGAAAGCAGACCAACTGCCTATGACTATCACTTTTAAATTGGGACTCTTCAAGTAATCACCAGAAAGAACCAACTGGTTGTGTTGATGCTGCCCCAACCCATTCAGCTGATCTAAATTGGTACTGCATTAAGTCAACTTATTGCAGTTAATGGTTTTAGAAGTGTCATAAATGTATGTTATAAACTGCATGACAGATTTGCACATTAAATATGTAAAATAAAGTTTATCCTCTTTTGAACAAAGCTGCAGCTCAAGATGAAACATCTAGGCCTACTGCATGTCTACGTTTTACTTATTGTGCCATCTGGTGGGTACAATTCTGAACTACAAGTGCTACACCTAAAAACACCCATGCAAGAAACAGCAGTGACCCTTACTGGCAAATCAATAGAAATTTAATGGTTTGTATTTAAAAAAAGAAATTAAAGTTTGCATATAGCGTATATGAAGCAATACACCCACACCCAGGCATACACGCGCACTCTCTGAAGTCTTTTTTCCAATAGATTTATTAGAACAAAGTGATTTGCCGCACTCATTGGGAGCAGAGCCTGGTGGAGCCTCAATCGGCAGCCTGCTCCTGAGCCCGGAGGAAGCTGGCCTTCTTCTGAGCCACGCGGTCTTTCCTCTGGGCCAGCGTGAGCTTGGCGCGGTTCCATCTGCCACAACAAGAAACAAACAGCATTAGCAAACAGCCAGAGCTGTGCTTACACTTTTGAACACATGGTCCCTGTAAAATGGACAGCATGAAACACAGCCCATTTCAATGGGCCAGGCACAGACCAAGTTGATTATTTAGAACATCATCTCCGGTACCATTAGAAGAGACTACCTTCAGTGCATGCATAGGGTACTTCTAATAGCAATTAGTTAGATTCATACACACACTTATAAGAAGTCTGACATGTGTACAGGCAGGCAGAGAACCACACAGATGGTCCAACTGACTGCAGAGTCTAATGTTTGAAAGGCCAGGGGCATCTACAGTTCAAAAACTTCTACATGACCATGGAACAATTTCTAGAATAGCCTTGAAAAGCCAGCCTGAAAAGCCAGGTGCCTTCCAGAATACATGAATGCACCACAGTATGGCAGCACAGTGAAATTTAGCAGGAATTTCTGTCCAAATGGCATTTAAGGTGTTTTTAGCTCTGCTCATAAACTGATCTAAAAGTTGGAATACCAATTTATCTTCTTTACAGAGGAGCTATGCCTCCACTCACATCTCCACCAAAGTGAACAGATCTATGCTTAACACTAATCTGCAACATGTTGACAGCCACACTCCGTAGACTCAAGACAAGTCCATCAGTTATATCTGTACTTTTCACCACGTCCCAACGCCACCTAATGCGACAAACTCTAAGAGTTACAAACTCAGTGGTAACATGAGCTGTGGCCTAGTGCAAGAATCATAATAGTCACGTTTGTAAGTCGATCATTTCATTCAGTATGCTTTCCCCTCATCTCTGGTGCCACTCACCTCTTCTTCTTGACCTCCTTCTTGGGCTTCTTCTCGTGTACGGGGTTGTCACGAATGGCTGCGTGCGCCTTTTTGTACATTTCCTCAATCTGCAGAACACGGGTGACACAGACACACATTTTAGACACAAGAACTGGTACAAACCACATAAAACTAATGAATTTCAGGAATCTCCCCTGATAACACTAAAAGTTCATGCAGAAGATTGATCACAAACAAGCAGAAACCTGATACCATGCAGCAACATGTTGCATTATAACAAAGGCTCACTTTTAAACACAAACAGTACCCCAATCCAGAGTTTGGCATTGCGGTGGGGACACCTGTAGACACTACTGTGGCAATGAAAAGGGCTGCGCTCTTACTGAGTCAGGGGTGACGCCATTCTTGATAAAGCGGGAGAACTGCTTCTTATAGGCCTCTTCATCCTCTTCCATCAGGAGACTCATGTATTCCGAGATGTTCACGCCCATGATGTGTTTACGGTGGACCTCTGCGTTGAACTCCTTGCTTTCGGAGTCGTAGCCGGGGAAACGCTTAGTGCTGCAAGGGAAAAGGATTCCATTTGATCAGGTTAACTGACAAAAGCAGTTACCACTGTCGGGGTGGTTTTATGGGCATATTTTAGAATTAGAATGTATTAATTAGAATTCATATTCATTTAAAACAAATTGCATCACTACATCACTTCATGAACTGTACACACCACCTGAAAAGGCCTAGTCTTCCCTCAAGCTTCAAAAATAAGTAAAAGGAAACTACACATTGAAAAGAAATGTAACCAATCCATTCTTTCCATCAGCATTTCAAAACTTCTTGGCACCTATGGATACCTATGGAAGTATTAACAAATAAATTCAGTTTCCCATAACATTTCCAACTTTCTCATTAATTAATTTTTGCAAAATTAGCAACTGCCCCCAACAATGTTAACGTTCTAGGTTGGCATCAAGTTACAGCTAGAAGAAAGGCAAGTGTCAACATAAAAAAAAACAGGCGTGGCCCATGATGCACTTTCCATGTCTACTGTTGAGCATCCGCACAGAGAAGCCCTCTAAAAACACAGACCATGTCGCTGCTCTCAGCCCCGTCTTGAAACAGGCTTACATCAACTGTGCAAATGAAGGACCAACTACAATTTGCTCAGCTTAGAAATGCATCATCATCGAGCAGCATACAGTGTGTGTGTGTTCCAAACCATGCAACAGCCCAACTACTGCGGTTCACCACACTCACTACAGTTAGTAGGGTTGCAAACAGCCAAGTTGACAAATAGCTAGGAACTTTCTGCTGCCGCAATGCCATTGCCCTCCCCCTTACCTGTGGGGAATGGACAGTCCTCCGTCAACGGCACCCTTAAGAGCTCCGAACACCTTGTTGCCAGTGGTGGTTCTGGCGAGGCCGGCGTCCAGGTAGCAGGTGAAGGCACCTGGCTGCCCGTCGATGCTCTCTACGTTGAACTCGTCACCTGTGATCTCAACCTGGCCCTCATACACCTTATCCAGGCCAAACTTGTTCAGCAGCTGAGGAGGCACACAAGCAAAAGTGTCAATTAAGCTGTCTCCATGCAATGATATTCAACATAACCGGCACATAATTATTTGTTTGGTGCAGTGCAGTCACCACTTCACCCAGGATTCTACACAACCTTGATATCAGCAGTTTCTGAGTAGGTCTTGCTGCAGCCATTTCAGGTTAAAAAAGAAAAACATGGCTGGCCTGTAGCCTGGTCTCAGGTGTCTCAAACGCAGGTGGCAGAATGGCGCCATAATTACTTTGCACTTGCGTTGGTGGCGTAGGGGCTTGAATCCCGGCTGCCACTGTTGTGCCCTTGAGCAAGGCACTTAACCTAATAAGTTGCTCTAGGGGAGATTGGCCCTGATGTAATTGATAGTTGCAAAATGTAAGTCACTTTGGATAAAAGCATCTGCTAAATAAATGTATACAGACATAAACTAAACAAATTGACTCATCACCAAATTCATCTTCTAAGCACCAATCAAAAGAACTAAACCGGTCATACTGCCATACAAAGGCTCAACTATTCTCAATGACGACCAATCACACCACACATGTGATGTGCATTCCACAACACTGACAGTCACCGTCACGTCCATGGCGTTCCACACCTTTTATATGCTAGTTATTTAAAAGCACTTGAGAAACTTCCTGTTCATCTTAGCTTTTTTTTTTTTTTTTTTTGAAATACCCAGGAGTCCTGTGAAGAACAGTGTTCTCTATTCTTTAGGCCAGAGTTGCCCATGTTACAATACCATTACTCATAGTGTAAACCATACTAAGATTGAGCAAAGAATATAACAAAGCATCTTTGCACATCATTAAGACTGGTCCCCAACACTCGTGAAGTTTCAGATGAGCTGTACATCAAGTGACAGACTGGGTACACGCTGCTTGCAAATCACTCATTGTATGAAAGATTAAAATTATTTTCTATTCAACAAACCGCCACGTGAAGTTTCGCAACGGTAGTAGTTGTCCTATGATTGGTGCCTGACACTCGCTGTCCAAATTGGACTCTAAAGAAAACGCAAGCCTTTTAACATTATAACAGGTGTGAACCAAAAAAAGCCTAGAACATAATTATTAAGAGTCTATTATGGAGATGCATGGGAACTTTCAAAATTTCCCTCATATCACCCTCATCCTATCCTCCAAAAGTCCATTATCCTACATTACATTTTCAGTCCAGCACTTCCACTTGAGGCCCTCAAGACACTGTATTATGTTTACAGTGTTTCATTTGAAATAGGCATTCAAAAGGGAATAGTCAGTATGTGTGGTTGATAACAAGCCTCACCCGGCGAGCCAGAAGCAGACCGGTGCAGTAAGCAGCGGCGTAGTTCGTCAGTCCTACCGAGATGCCGTATTTTGGCAGCTCGTGGGAGTAGGCGGCACACACAATCATGTCTCCCTCGATCCTGGCATAGGCGATCTGATGAAACACAGACAGACATGATTAATGTACATGCATTATAGTGTTCATGTCCACACACCATCAGTGAGAACTAATGCCCATACAATAGCAAACCTGCAACAGCAAACTTTCAGACCAACCTGGCAAATGATGTCTCTGTTGGAGAATCGCACGATCATGCGGTACTTGGGGGTGTTGTACTTGTTCTTGTCCTGGACGACCAGTCTTTTGCGGGCAAAGTAATCAGTCTTTCCCTCTGAAAGGACCAAGCAATCGCAATATTTAGAATGCATCATGTCAGGTTGACTGTAAATCAGGCAATAAGCAACGTGAATAATGCACAAGTTTACCTCTCCTCCTCCTGAATTTGACCTGGTACCTCTTAAAGTAGGCCTTGTTCTTCACCACTTTCACAAATCCCTGAAAAACATGCAGGCGAAATCAATTAATTTGACTCCCAGAAAACCACCACTGACACTTCGGACTCATACTTAACGAGTACCAAGATCTAACTTCATTCGTTGTCACGTTGGGCCTACGTCTATCGCAGTGAACCTGACAATCATGGCAGCACACAGCTAGTTAGCCTTAGCCGAAAGGCTAGCTAGTTGACAATATGCTCAGATCACCAGACAAATGTGTTACATTAATTTCTGAAATTGATTTTTGCTTGCAGAAAAACGGTGCCAAAAGAAGGACAAAACTGTGAACGAATTGGGACACATACGCAATATCCAGCAGCCCAAAGACAATCGGAAATACTGGCCATTAGGCCACGTTTGAATAGACTACCGCTATGCTAAACCGGTAAGAATCTACAATCATCCTAATATTTACAAAAATGTAGAAAACATATAAAGGCATAAAACAACAGTGCATTGTCATAGATGTTAGGATTCGTGCATATCATGGCACTTTACTGACCATTTTGAGGACTTTTAGATCTCCTGTTTCAGGAGCCCGAAGTCACAGACAGGGTTTTGGACTCCGCTGGACTGAAAAAGAAAGAATGATGTACGCATGCCCAGTAAATACCGTGGCCGGCCACGGCACATGTTTGACAGCAGAGCAACTGTCGAACATACCCATCACACACTGGTAACTACCACCTGGTGGCGAGGAGGAAACATTGCTATTGTAGCACTGTTCATCTCTTGATTGCATGGTGCCAGTTAATTAACACAGTTAATTAACAGGCAGGCCTTAGCGACTTTACAGAAGACTTAAAGGGATCCAACGTCCTTGCGGCAGCTTTTTTTACGCAGCAACTTTAGGATCTTGAGGTGAGTTGTGTTCTTCAAAGATTGCAAGGCTGTCTGTAGGCCTAAACAAAGTTTGTATTCACAAGTAGCATGTTTAATAAAAAAAATCTACTGTTTTGAATGTTTTTAAACTCTGCTTTGATTATTTATTCAACTAGACCTCATGTTTGTGAATCTAAGTAAGCTATAACTTGTGTTTTTGCTTCTAGGTTGGAGGGCCAGAAAAGGATGAACTGTTGTCTTGGAAAGTGCTTTTTCAAAAACATTACTTCAATTGTCATATCTGCAGTATTTTGAATGACGTGAGCCAACTGAAAATGTAGTTTCGGCGGAACTTGTCATTTCCACAAAATGCAGCATTTTGGGCATGAATATATTGCTTTTCTCATGCTTGCGGTTATTGCACTTAACTGTAGAAATGTAGTATTTGACGACATGGCCGCAGCTACATTTTTTTATAGGGTGTGAGCCCGGGGACGTGCAAAAAATAAAGGCTCTAAAGTTGCGCACGTGTGTGTCAGTTACTGCTTTAATTAAATATTTTTAAACGTGAGTATCTCTTTCCTCTGGCATGACAAATTCAGTTAGTGACGCTTAACGTTGATTCCCTCTGCCATGATCTGTACCTGATACTTGAAGTTCATACTCAGGGAAACATTAGGCCTACGTATTACATTACCAGTCTGAACAAGCCTTTTTTCCCCTCCGTCCAGCCGAGAGACGTTAATTTTCCAAGAGGGATCATGCTATAAGGGTGGGTGGCAGGGTCGACTTAACTTCTATAGTTGCTGGACGCTATAAGTCGTCTCAATGTAGTTGTTTATACAAACTGAGTGCGTAGGATGTCATACATTTTGAACAAGGGTCAATGCATTAATGGCAACGCCGGTGATTCAGTACGAATCGACAGGCAATATGAACAGGTATTCTCGTGACGTCAATAATATGCGACGATTGGGGCCTTTGGGGCATGTTTTTTTTTCTTAGTTGAACAATAAAAGATGGCGTCGTGCGAACGCTTGTTGTTCCTACTGAGAAGGAAAGTGGCAAAAGAAAGGTTCATCTAGAGATAGGTGTACATTTATCCAATAAAGAAGTGTAACTTGTGTTGATTTGACCTGAATTACATGGGAATGCGAGAGAGCTTGGGTGACTATGTTGAGATCCACCGGGTTTTTCCGTGGGATTGACTGCCCGTTTTACAGCGAGAGCTATAACGGGAAGATCGTCAAAAATGGGTGCAACCGACCGTACTGTCACTTCAGACACAGCAACCAGAGAAGAACTTCCTATGGATCTTTTGAATTCAGAAAAACTAAAGAACTTTCTTCAAGTAGAAATGGTGATTTCCATTTTCCCTCTGTAAACAAATACATGTACGCGACAGCTGCTGTCCAGTGCTCTGAGCTGTTTTTACATAGCGATGATCAGAAACATTTACTGCTGTATATCCTGTGATTCTTCCTTGACCTGAAACAAAATGCTATGTTGAAAAATTCAAATATTGGTCACATTTTTATCACCGTGAGCCAAATGAATTGCTGGGATATAAATGAAAACGTCATTATACAACCTGTCAGAGAAATCGTTCATTTTACATTGCCGATACTGTGTTCGCTAAATGAAATGTGTGTATTATTATTTACTGATTTTGATGGCATATGTCATTAATGTAATATCTCGACTTTGCACCACTGTTCTTGTTGTGACTGATCACAATTGCTCGATTTTTTACTTCAAGCTGTAACGCTGCCTGTTTGGTGTGTATCTTTCTGCAGAAGAGTGTTACGACCCTTTCAGTCCTGAGGTAGTGCATCCAGAAGACCATCGCAATGATGAACCTGAGGCCAAGCTGCGATCAGGTTCTCCTATGGATGTGGGCGCCATGGAGCTTGAACTGGTCAATCGCGCCATCGAGGCTGTTCAGTCTGAGGTGGAGCGAGAGAAGAGGAAGCTCTCGCATATGGGGGACCAGAAATACGAGCCTACAACAAGCTCTTCTACTGATGGACCCAAACGCAAAAGGCCTGCCCCTGTTGCCTCCCATCAGGGATATGACCCTGGGAGTTATCAGATGACACAAGGGACTGATTACAGCCCCACTCCCCACTCCAATAAATATATCCTTGACTCAGAAAGTGAGAACACCCATGGCAGTTCAATGGAGTACGTGCCCACGGCTGTCAGCAAAACGTCAACAAAAAAGTCCTCACTTTTCAGTCGAACCTCCCAGACATCTGGTCTTCCCTCCAACACTCAGAGTACCACAACTGTCAAGAGCAAATACACACTGGACACACCCAAATCCCATTTGGACTCAGAAAGTGAGGACAACCATGGCAGTTCTCTGGAATACATACCCACAGCTGTTAGCAAAACGTCAGTGAAAAAGTCATTACTTTTCAGTCTGACCTCCCACTCGTCCAGTATTCCCTCAAGCCCTCAGAGTTCCACATCTGGCAAGAACAAGTACACACTTGACACATCCAAACCCCTCACTGATATGGAGTATGACCCTCTATCTAACTACTCAGCCAAACTGGCCCGCCAAAACAAGGACCAGAGAACGCTAAACACTGACACAGAGACTAAGAAAGCTTCTCCCCCTACCAGTAAGAGAAAGCAGTCTGTGGATGAGGAGTATGTACCTACGGTAAAAAAACAACGGCCACAGCAGCCAGTGGTGGACAGTCAGAAGTATTCTGCTTGTTTCTCGGAGTCTGATGGGGAAAGCTCTGGGACAGAGTACCGGCCAACGCTGATCAGCCACCTGAAGCAACGGAAGAATGCCAGAGGCTCGACTGAGGATGGTGCTCGGACAAGCTCGGAGGACAAGAACAATGTTGTTAGCTCTTCAAGGGTTCTTAAGCAACAGGGAAACCAGAACTCAAAGCCAGAGGAAGGCTCCTCACAAGGGGACTCAGAGGACCCAGATGAGTGCCTGGAGCGGGAACGGACCAGAGAGAAAGTTCCTGAAAAGAAAGCGAAAGACAGAGATAAAGACATTCAGAAGAAGAGCAGTAAGAACGGAGATGCGAAAAGAGAAGAGAAAAGGCCCAGCGGAAAAAGCAGTGGTGAGAAGGAGAGAACGGGGAGCTCCAGCAGCGATAAAAAGAAACTGAGCTCAGAGAGCATAAAGAAGACTGAGAAGACAAATGACAAAGGCCGACAGAAGGACAAGGAAGCACACAAGAGCAGGAAGGAGGAGAAGAGTTCGGATGGCAAGAGCAAGAGGCCTGAGAAGGTCAGAAGTGATTCGGTACACAAAGAGAAGGAGCGGAGCGGTGAGGTCAAAAAGCAAAAGTCTGATAAGACCCACGAAAGGGACTTGGCCAAGTATAAGGATCAAAAGAACGGCAAGCTTCACTTGGTAGGGAAGGAGAAGGACAAGACAAAATCCAGCCAAGGGAGCCTGTCGGTCAGTAAAGACAAGAGCAAGAAAAGCAGCTCATCGTCAAGCAGTAAGAGCAAGGCAGCCAGGGAGAAACAGAGGTCTCTGAGCCATGCCGATCTGTTTGGAGATGAGAGCGGAGAGGAGGCCGAGCAGGATGAGGAAGAGGAGGATGAGGAGGAGGAGATCATTGTGAGGAAGTCTGCCGCTGCCCATAGGAGGACAGGCTTGTTGAGCAGTAAAAAGGATGCAGTCGACCAAAGGCGCTCATTCTCTGAGGAAGATGTTGGCCAGGAGGATGACCAGAGCGACGATGAAGATGTGGATGATGGAGGCGTGGACTATTCAAGCCTACAGGATGTGGACTACGACTCTGACCCCCTGGAGGAGTGCCTGCGGATTTTTAATGAGTCCAAAGATGTCAAAACCGAGGACAAAGGGAGGCAAGCCAAACAGGTACTGTCCGTGTTCTTTTGTTGGCATTGCCTTTTTACTTTAGTTTCAGTAACCTGCTTTAGTTTCAGCAAGACTAAGGCCTTTTAAGATGCACACACAGTAAAAAAGAGGAAGATACATCCAACTGAAGATGTATTTATTTTTCCATTTGCATTGTGTATCTTCCCTTAAATCAAACCACATCTCAGTCGAGGTTGAGAGTGGCTGCGGAATCAAGTTATTCACTTCCTTTTTCCAGGGATGTACCAGCAAATGAAATTGAAGTATTATCTTTGGAAAAAGATAACCATCTTTGGAAGTGCAGTAAATACATCTTGCTTGTAAACAACACAGTTGTTGTTGTAGTTGTTGAAAATAGCCTACATTTTCAGTTTAAAGACATAACTGCGATTTGTTATTTCTGGGGCTCCCTTTACAGTTGCCGATTTAAAAAAAAAAACAACAACATTGTACTTTCACACCAATCCATGTGAATTTACTTGCAAACCAAAGAATATGAACCAGCCATGATCATTTTCATGCATTACATTGACTGACAAACAGGTCATAAATGATGTCATTTACTTTTAGTTTCTTTCCTAGACCTGGCATTTCAAGTGTAGTAACCATGGAACCTACATTAGAGGCAGGCAAAAGCCTTCATTCACCCCATGAGCCATTTAATCATCAAAGTGACTACAAAGCTGATGATTAACCTAAAAACGGTGCCTAGTGTGCCTTTAACTTTGGACAGTAACCAGACGGCATACTTGGTTGTGCCTCCTGTAAAGCCCTCCCCATATCAGAAAAACAGTTGTGAATGGTCCCTGGGATTTAGAAATTTTGAATATAGGTTGCAGTTGGCAACTGAACTCACTTCAGAGTGAATTCAAATTTGCCAACAAGTTCACCTTGGTTCGCTCAGGTTGTCCACCCTTCTGACCTACAGCTTTGAAAACAACTGTTGTACTGTAATCCCAAATGCGCCATCACACAGGAGTAGTGGTAGTATTGGACTGACAGGGCTTTTGATTGATAGTTTCCTTTAGCGTCTGGCACCAGCACAGATGTGTGTCTGATAAGGTGTAAGTCCACCGGATGCATTTAGGGATTGCTGCCAAATTGCTGCCATATGCACCCCCCCGACCCCATCGTTAAACTGGGAGCTGGAAAACTTTTTGCTGTGATTGTTTTTGTCCCCACAGCCAACCAAGGAGCCATCAGACCATGATGTCGGGGAGAGCACTTTATCAGCATTCATTCCTGGACAGAAGAAGCGAGTCTCGCATTTTGCAGCCAAAGGAAGTGTGAGTTTTTCATACTTTTATATTTTGTGTTGGTGTGTGTATAAATTTTTGGTCATTGCTGTTTTTTTCCAAATTTAATATGCAGTTGTCTAGTTGTTGTGATGGAAAATTAAACATACTTCATAAACATAACATGGGCCTCTGTCTGGGGGATTTCCTCTGTGCAGACGGAGTCATCTCGGGCATCTGTGGTTAGGCCTTACCGGAGGCCCACGGCACAGGAGATCTGCTACCAGCGCATGCAGATGGCGCAGCAGCAGGCCGAGCAACTAGCTGTCGCAGTTAAAGCTGCCGCCTCCTCTTCCTCCTCCAGCTCTTCCTCCTCCTTTCCTGGGGAGAAGAAAAGAGTAGCTCATCGGCCTAACCCCTCTGCACTTTCTGTTAAAGGTGAAAATAACAACTCCATGATATAATGGTGAATACACCATAGTGTGCAATGTATAGGAATATGACATCATAGATTGCTATTTGACAAAGCAAGCTATACATCTGCATCTACAGTATGTACAAATACATGTGTGTATGTATGTATTTAATGATGTATTTACGCAGTCTTTAATTGCGAGAGCCAAATAGTTTAAATCTGGACGTGCATTGAACTGGATGATATCATCATGGTTCAAATATTAAACTAGATGCTGAAAACATGAACTTTGTTCTTGTGCTGACTAACTAACTTCCTAGTCAGTTGTTAACAGACTTTCCCCTGCTCTCTGATTTAGCTTCGTCTGAAGGCAGGTTGAGTGGTTTGCGAGTGCTGTCCCCTACCAGGGCGACTTCCGAAATGACCTCTGTGAAGACCCACACCTCTGCAAGCATCCTCTCTAAGACCACAACCACCATTGCACAGAAGAGAGTTGCCCACACGCCCACCATGAAGGTCAGTGCCAGCCATCTTGACATCAGACCACAAAAGGATGGCATCCTCTCAGTATTTAAGAATCTTTGGTAGAGCAGTTAAGGAAGAAGAGCAATCAACCGACAACCATATTTCTTCCAATCTGTACCAGTAGAGGGCAGTCTCTTCTGAAGATGTGGACATTAGTGGGAATATACCCAGGATTCATTTTTGTCATAATTCGTGAGCTGTTTTTATCCAGTAGATAAATAAGACTGATTGTTTTTTGTCTTATACTTAGATAGATAATACGTAGATAATTTGTTGGTGCTTTTTTGTAGTCTGTGAAAACAAGTGATATTGGTAATGTTTTAAATGTCAACCGTAACACCTTATTAAAATACTAACCATTGGTCCATAAGCCACTTTTGATATCCATTGCCCTTTAGTTGGATATTGGCCAAACTTCAGTATTAAAATGAGTCCCTCCTCTCCAACACCAACAGAGGACCAGCGGAGGGTTCCAGTCAAATCAAATACTCACACATCACAACACCTAATCAGTCAGCCTGTTCAGTCGATGAGTTGATGTTTCTGCTAGGAGGTTAGATGGTGGATGGATGCCACAATTACCTTTTCTGGTGTTTTTTTTGGTTTTCCTCTTTTGTGATTGCCCTGATGTCATCATGTTTCTGACGAGCATCCCAAATCATTCTTCTCTCTCTCTTTCTTTCTCTCTCTCCCTCCCTTCCTCTCTCTCCCTCCTCAGAGTTCATCAATGAAACGCCCAGTCATCCCCACTGAGTTCGGAGCCAAAGTCCCCACAGGGGTCCGCCAGCGCTACCTCAACCTTTTCATTGATGAGTGCCTCAAGTTCTGCTCCTCGGAGCCCACAGCCTTCCAAATGGTAAACAACACACACTTATTGCATGTATGGATCTATGATGCAAGATGTGGTGTGTGTGTGTGTGGGGGGGGGGTGTGCGCACAAGAACAAGCGTGTGTTTGTGTGTTCCTGTATTTTAACAGGAGAAAGAAAGGTACAGTATATGTATTTGCTGACGTATGTGTGTGTGTGTGTGTGTGTGTTTGTTTGTGCGCGTGTAAAAGCTTCACATGGTTTCCCAGTACAAACATAGACTTTAGTAAATGCATATCTGTATATTATCGTCAATAGATTTGGATCTAAACATTTGACAAAATATTGGTGTCTGGGCTTTGGTGGGATTGGAAGCTGTGAATATACAGTCTGACCTGCTCCCTCACAGGCACTGGATGAGGAGAAGGTGGTATATGACCGCAGCAGCAGCAAGAACATTTACCTGAATGTGGCCGTCAACACGCTGAAGAAGCTACGCAGCAAGACCACCTCGCTTGCCTCAAACCCGCCCAGTACGACACACACACACACACTCACTCTCTCACTCCTTTACTCTCCCCCTCTCCCACTCTCTCTCTCTGTCTCACACACGCACACACCCACACATCACAAAATACACTGTTCCCCAAACTTTGACTCAAAACATCAAAACAGTTTCAATCCAGTTATGTAATCTAGCTAAGCTCACATTTTGCATTGTTAAGCTCTTATTTAGTGTTGTGTATTAGGCATCATGTCATGGCTTTCCAAACGAGCCAAAGGTCACTTTTGTCTCCCATTTCCCCCACCCCACCAAACCTATCGCTGCTGTTCTCCAGAGAGCCAGGCACCGGGTGCCAGTCAGAAGGGTCAGTCCCACGAGAAGGTGCTGGGGGGTCGCCTCGCTGCCACAACCAGCTTCACCCTCAACAGGAAGGGCAAACAGCAGGAGTTGGAGCTCCGAGGTGATATACAGCATCCTCATGTTAGATATTCAATTGAACAGTTACTAAGATCGGACTCCACCAGTCTTTGTAGATGGCAACTAATGTAAATTCTAGAACTGTGCTGTAAAATTCTGGAATGACAAGCAGACACCCAAAGGGTCACCTCCACCATACCTCCACATTACCATAGATATCAATTATTCTAATGGAAAAACAGCTATTTGTTGATAAGAATATCAGTGCCCAAACTACATATTATAGTGACAACAACATGGGGAACCACTTTCAGAGTGATTTATGAACAAGAGCAGACTTTAAATTCCTGAACATGAGGAGAGACTTCCTTCAATGTTGGTTGGTGTGGATGTTCCTATTTTAAGTTACATTTTGCACAGTTGTTCACTGAGCTGTTAACACACCTTATAGCACACATTTCAGAAATGGCCAAAACCTGTGGCTTAAAGTACATGGTATTTTTTATGCTTGTTCATTCTGAAAATTTTAATCTTACTCAAGGTCATGGAAAGTTTTGGAATATCCGGATGGGTGTGATCCTTGGTTATTCACACAGCTCTAATTACAGTTAATGTGTTGTGCAGTGTTCTCTGCCCTTTTAAAGGGAAACTTTATACTGTTTTCACCAGTTGTGTCACTTTGATGGTTAAATGGCAAATGGTTAAATGGCAAACGAGTCCACATGTATTGGTGAAAATTTAGGATATCTGTGGTCATTTTTTTCTTTTTTTAATCAGTGACTGCAGGGGGGGGCTCCACAGGTTTGCTTGGTAAGCCTTTAAAAAGATCTGTAATCCATGCGTGTGTTTGTGTGCGCTGCTGGGCAGGTGTGTGTCTCTATAAGAAGCTGAAGGAGTACATCATGACTGAGGAGCAGCTGCAGGAGCATGGCTACCCCAGGCCCAACCCTGAGCGCTCAGGCCACGCCATCATCTACAACCTCCCAGAGAAGAAGAACCTGGACCGTGAGGACCATTTTACAAATACACGCACAAACACACACACACACAACGACTCCTTTCTCTCTGACGCTTGTGCACATGTATATCTCTTGCACAAACTTACTACTTACTCTCATACATGTATGAAGACCTATGCAGAAGCATGCGCATTGACATTCACATTCTCAATGTCACTCACAGTCTCTCCACTGTATATAAGCATATGATGTGCCTGACTGATACAAATACAAGTTGATAGAAATGACCTGAAATGTACCATTTTTGCACATTTGTGAATGTGAACTTTTTGTTTCCTTTATGTGCACACTCTGGTTGTCTGTTTGTCTCTATCTTGCCATGGTAACTGTCTGCCACAGCTTCTGATGCGTTGGCCTTCCTCTCTCAGCTTTCTCTAAGGTGTGCTGCCGTTGTGGGGCCGAGTACAAGATCAACACCAACGGCAGCTGCGTGCGCAAGGAGGAGTGCAGTCACCACTGGGGCCGCCTGCGCCGTTACAGAGGTCAGAGGTCGCATACCTTCTAGCTACCTGGAATGTTCACCCCCACTGTCATTCTGCTGAGCTTCAATTACACTCCTGCACTATCATCTTCTGTCATATCGTGTTAACAAGCCATACCCTTAGTAAGGTTTTAATTGTGTTGTAGCTTGAATGTTAATCCTCTTTTTGTAAGTCGCTTTGGATAAATCGTCTGCTAAATGCATAAATGTAAATTTAAGTGGGAATTCCTCCCTAATGAACTTATGATTACATTAGAATGTGGACCATTTAGCTATAGCCCTTTCAACATTGAGACAGAAGTACTATGCTCTGTGTCATCCAGATATCCTCAGAATTTGGATACTCCAATCTAGTTAGAATATTGGTCCTGACCTGACCCGACCCAACATCTCTAAGCAGCTGATCCTGACCCATTCTCTCACGTATCATTTTCTACCACAAAACACACTACTGGGTCACTGTTGAGAAAAAGGCTTATCAAGAGAGCAGTCACGGGGCATAATGGTGCATTTAAGATGGATGGGACCTTGTATTGCAACTTGTAATTATAATAGGCGTTTATACACTACACACAAATAGCAAGTACTCGGTTGTGTATTTCATGCTGATGCCTTTCCCTGCAGTTTCGGGTGGCTGGGAGACACACTACACGTGCTGCTCAGGCGCAGTGGGCTCACTTGGATGCCAGGTGGCAAAGGTAAGCTCTATGGGTCAGTGCCATAAACACACTCATCCGTGCTTCTGTCGAGCATATGATATTGCATAATTTATCGCATAAAGGGTATTCTAAAGGTGCTTGGAATTGGCTAGGCAGTGGTCTGTATAGAATAATAGAATGCACTTTTAACATTTTTTTTGTATGTTTTTTTTTGTTTTGTTTTTACTTTTAACTTGGTTTGGGGTTTTAGCCAGGTATGAGTGAGTGATGAGTGGTATTTCTTTTTTATATACTTATACTGTATTTGCTTTTATCTAATCCAGGCAGGACAGTGAAGAGTTACAGGAATAGTGAGTGGGTGAGATGGGGTGGTATGGGATCAGGAAATATTGGTGTGGGCACTTGGACCCGCAGAGGAGGAAAATTCAGTGGCTTAATACATGCTGTGCTGGCAGAGTGGCATATGTTGTATCAGTCATCAAACACAGCATGTACATCTGTGACTGTGGCATCAGTCTGTAGAGAAGAGAAGGTTCTCAGTGAAAGGAAATATCAGTGATATAAGCTCGCTATTTCCTGCATTCCAGTGAAGTCAGAGCGTAGCAAAAGCTGATGTAGTTATGCATAGCATAACAGCCATTTTAGTCAGATATATGGCAAGATCTCTCTCTCTCTCTCCCTCAAAATCCTTTGAGATTATCTTCTTGCAGGATGTCCTGGTTGGACTACCACAAGCCACTCAGAAAGTATGTAAATAAACACAGGTTTTCTGCAGGCACATTTGTAAATAAACACAGGTGTTCTGCGGGTATACATGTTTTTTTAGATTTGGTTGAATGGAAAGCATTAACTCCTTAACTCCTCAGTTGGATATAGAGATATTTTTCCCCCGCACAAGTCCCTGTGCAAGCTTTTTTCACTTTGACATTACAGTTCAAAGTGCCAAATGAACTTGTAAGAAGTGTATGACACCCAACTTGCACCAGTATTTGAGTTCAGTACAGAAAAACAGGCTTGCAGCTTTGCTGTTGCTGCCCCACTGACACTAAGTCATGCAATAGCCTTCAAATCATTTCACCTTTTTCTGTCAGTGTGGCTTTTCGGATCTTGTCATTGCAGGTCCCTATCCTTTAGCTGGTAAACAAATCCACTCCGAAGTGAATTACAGTGTTGATGCAAAATACAAAAACTCTGTGACTGTAGAGGGTGCTCAGTGCACTCTATAATGTATAGTGGTTGAATGTAAATATATGATTTTACACTTACAACCTTATTATTTGATTGTTTACAATTAAAATACCTTGATTAAGATTAAACTTTTGAGTGTTTTTTTTGTGGTACCCTCCCCATACTTATATATATAGAATGGATGTCATGGCTCACTGCTACAATCTTTCTAAAAATAAACGTTAGTTTGCAAAGACGTGAAACTCAACCGAGTGGTCAGTGGTGTTTGTTAATCTTCCAATCTTCCATTCTACCAAGTATAGTACTTTGTCATAAACAAAACAAGGCTCTATGTGTTAAATACCGAACCTGTCCTTTAAACTGTGGTTTATGTGTGCAATAAATATGTTCTTTCCATTTTTGTCATTGTTGTTTTTGTTTTTGTGTTTGTTTTCTGTGGAGCATAATTGTGCTGCCATTTCTCAATCATAGTAGAAGGCTCTGTATCCTCATGTCTGTTTGTTTACTATCTCTTTACAGCAACACGTGCAGGATGGGCGAAAGGAGTCTTTAGACGGATACGTCAAGACCTTCAGCAAGCCTCTGCCAGCTGACGGCGACGCTGGGGTGTTTGCCCTGGACTGTGAGATGGTGAGTAATAAGTCCGAGAGTGCCCTTGTTAACTCTGTAGTGTGACGCTAACAGGCCAGGCCTCCATAGAGGAACCACAAAAAGGCTCTCCGTGTGAAACAGAAAATGGCTGAAACAGTTTGGTCCTTCCTCATATTACTGTCTCCTCTCATCTCCGTCTCCAGTGCTACACCAAACAAGGCCTGGAGCTGACTCGTGTGACCGTCATCAATTCAGAGTTGAAGGTCATCTATGACACGTTTGTCAAGCCCGAGAGCAAAGTGGTGGACTACAACACAAGGTCTGAAACTAAACGTGTGATACCCGCAAGGGGACAGTTTGATGTTTGAAACTTTTTTTTTGTATTGTGCAAGATATTTTTGTCTCTCTTCCTCTCTCTCTCTTTCTCTCTTTCCTTTATCTTTCTCATCCTCTTCCTGTCCTTATTTGCTCTTTATTTATGTGTGTTTGTGTGACAAATGCACTTACTGTATATGTGTGTCTGCATGTGGAAAATGCATATAGTGTGTGTGTGTTAATGTTACTTTGCCACTCTAGGTTTTCGGGTGTGACGGAGGAGGATCTGGAGACTTGCCCAATCACCATGAGAGACGTGCAGGCTGTGCTGCTTAGTATGTTCAGTGCTGATTCCATCCTGATTGGACACAGCTTGGAAAGTGACCTCACAGCCCTCAAGGTGAGCACACACACACACATTCAGTACAGCACTGGCTTAATTGTGTTTGATTGGTTAATTTTCTAGCTTAACGATTCTGTTAAATATGCAGCTGGATAGGTTTTATTTTATAAGTTGCATTTGGCAAGCTGTAAATTATATATATATTGTATAATACATATACCTTACGTGTAAATAGTTATCATTCACTCACACCTTCATTGCTGATTTAAAAAAAACTAAATTTCTGTTCCCTAGTACATTGTCTTTGTTGTCCTATCCAAAAAACTGTCTGGTGGATGCAAGCTTGATCTGACTTTTTGGCTTGGTCTTTGTTTTGCAGCTGTTGCACAGTACTGTTGTGGATACAGCCATAGTATTCCCCCACCGCTTGGGCCTGCCCTATAAACGCGCCCTGAGGAACCTGATGGCAGACTACCTCAAACGCATCATACAGGACAATGGTGAGACTCTCTAGTACACTTGGATAACAGGAAGTATATTCACTGCTATGCCAGTTGTAGATAATTAAAGGTACACTATGTGTGAATTTTAGGTTTTATAGTCACTTCTATGGTCTCTTGGCAAATTCACACTTTTGCAAGATGCCATCAGGGCCTCACTGAACAATAAAACCAAAAGTAACGTGTGTAAGCCTTATGAAATTGAGTGTATTACCTTGTCAATCAGCGTAACTTTTCAAAAGTTCCTAATCACTTATTTGTAAACAAATCCACATGTGCTGGAGAAAATGTGGGACAGTGTAATTTGCAAAAAAAATCAACTGTAGGTGCACCTCCATAGATAAAAAAATCCCAAACTTGCATAGTGTACTTTTGTGGCCTGTGCCTAAAGCACTGAAAAACAGTTTGGCTTGTTATCTGGTAAATATAAAAGTGTGCCTATTCCAACAACTTAAGTCCAACACTGCAAATGTATTCCAACTTATAGAGAACGAGCCTCCTTTTGACTGAAAATTTGAATGGTTTTGACAATCCATCTCGGCTCAGTCCACCTCCGTGCATGTTTTTAGAGAACTACTTTCTCAAACTGTATGTAACTGTTCACAAACACTTGTGAAGAACTCAAGGCAGGAAGAAAACTTTGCAAACATTTACCTGTTTGCCAATATGAATGGACCTCCGTTACTGTCAAATTGTCATCATCACAGCTATATGGCTATGCATAACTATTTCAAGAAATAATATTAAGAATGTTATTGTGTTTCATCTTTAAGTAACAATATAGCCAAAGAAGACAGCAGTTAATTATATAAATCTATAGCCTGAGGGTTCATTTGAACACATAGAGCATATATGACAAAGTGTGTATGTTGTGACTTACAACCTCAACTCCAAAAACTTCGGGATGCTTTGTAAAAGATGAGCATCTGCAAATCACATTTTTGGAATTTGGGTTGTAAATTCCCTTGTTGCTGACTTTATCCCACCTTTGTCTCTGCAGTTGAGGGGCACGACTCCAGTGAGGATGCTTGTGCCTGCATGGAACTAATGATCTGGAAGATCAAAGAGGACGCCAAGGTCAAGAGATGACCTTAAGCCTCTTTCTACACCTTCTTGTAAATGCATGAGAAAAGACTGAAGGGAAGAGAGAGCAAGAGGAGGAAGAGGGGGGTGAAGAGAGAGAAAGAGAGAAGAAAAAGACGGATGCCCCTTAACTGTCTTAATGCCCTGTTTGCCTGCAGTCTAAAGGACCTCTTGGAGGTGTCTCTAGCTGGAGGGTTTGGCACAGCTTCGGGCTGTTTTATGGGGCTTGATTTGTTGGCCCCACTGGTGGAGTTTTCTGTTGGAAGGCCGATTTGTCGGAGCCAAGTTGCACTATGGAGGTTCCTACTGTTAAAGCCCTGAATAGTTTAGAGCCCTGAGAGGTTGTGTAATTGATCATGTAAGCCCACATCACCGCAGCTAGCTAGATAGCTGTTCAAACACGCTAGGATACAGGACGTCTTGTTTTGTTTTGTTTGTTTGTTTTTTGTTTTTATTTTCTGCCCTTTTTGTTTTGTTTTGATGTTTATTCAATTTTTGTGCGCATTCACAGACAACTGCCCATTATAGTCTGCTGTACATGCACTTACTGGGTCATTTAACTTTTGTACTCCAGATAGTACTTTTTTCTTTAAACGATTGTTTACATGGTGGAACGTGTCGCACGTGAACGTGTGGTTCACATAGTTGATGAAAAGCAAAAAGACTTGAAACTATTAAGTAGTATTGCTTTATTACTATTATTATTACTATTATTATTATGATTCGGATGTTCTATTAGTCATGCTTGTTTAGAGGAGACTGTAAATTGGAATACACAGTATTAAGTAGCTGAACAAGCAGCACCTTTCTTCTTGTGTAGATGGGGGAAAAAAAGGAGCTTCTGAGGCTCCCAAAGCCCATTGAAATGCATGATATAAAGATGCCAATGCTGAACTCACTATGGTTTGACCTAACCTCACGTAGGTAGATCATATACCTGCCTGACACTGTAGCCATCACTGAACCTCTTAGAGCAACTAGAACTGCAGTTATCATCAGTATATACAGTATAATGGCCATCAAATCAACAGAACGATTTTTGTGTGAAATGCGGATCTGGCAGGTGATGTTGTAAATACGCCACTAGGTTGTTTTGTATGTTTTTCTTTTTCTATTAAACAATGTTAAATGACTCAAGATACAGATCTCTGTGGGTTCTTTGTGGTTAAAGCGAGTCTAGCATGGAGATGAAGAGTTAAGAAAAAAGCTCCTTAAAATGAAATTGTTTCTGTAACGTACATTTTTATTTTGGTCCCATGATATGCAGCATATGGTTGGTTTGTTTTAAGTAAAAAATTCTGGATATTGTAGTTTTTATGGTCAACATTATTCCTGTCCTCTTCTCATCCTACTGTCACGTGCTGGTCAGCTTCAGGCCAAGTTCACCTCCACCTCCATGGGCCATTTATCTGACAGGTGCTCTGTGGAAGATTGCCCTTTATTTCTCGTAACAGATGTTTTATTGGAAAAACAAAGTGGAACCAAACAAAACAAAAAAGGGGCAACTTTTGGGGTGTCTGTGGCCTATTGTTGCCCTCGTGTGTGCTCCATTGAGCCCCCCGTGTGTCACTTGTCAGCACAAACACCCAGTGTCCTGGGGATCAATACCGCACACAATGTTTGTGTGGTAGGGAGGAGGCGTCTGTTCCTCCAGGCCCGTGTTTTATTGAGTGTTTTTGCACAGATTTTGGACATGTGGGGGCAGAGGCACAGGCGGGCGGCAGAAGGACCACCTCATTATCAACTTCGATCAGCACCGTCCCTCTGATCACCTCTGACTGCTGGGGGTCAGGCCCTGCCCTCCTGGGCGCACTGACCCCCTGCTGGGCACAGGCTGCCCTGTCTCCCAAGTCCCTTAGGCTGGACGAGAGTGGCCCTCTGACCATTGCCACAAACAGACATAAATAGCAACATATTTGTTTATTTTTGTGTGTTTTTACACACACAATCTGGTCATTTACGTTATATACACTTGTGTCAGCTTCAGATCTATGATTTCAAATGGTGGCTTTATTTGGATTTTAACTGCCACACACAGGCACACTTTCTTAAGAGAGGAGTTCTGTAAAAGTTGAATTAAACAGAAATAGCAAATTAAGCACACATGCAACAGCCCCATCTTTTCTTACAAAAAAAAACTGAAAGCCCCTTTCATCCTGACCTTGACCCACCTGAATCCATAGTGGACAGCCCCACCACCATGTGCACGTATAAACACACATGCCCTGATTATCTCTCATTAGTTCTCTGTCTCCAATTTCACCCTTCTGTTGCCTCATTACTGAACCGATCCTTGATGTCACCTATTGATTTCCTGTCTGTCAAATCTTGGGCAAAGCTACAGTGTATTACTGTTTGGTGGTTTGAGAGAGATGTTACTGAAGTGTCAGTACCTTTCCCTTCTGATAAGTAAGGTTGCACTCAGGTAAAAAATACTGACCTTCTGAGCCAGTTAGGATTTCACTTCAAAGGATCCCTGGAGATGTTCACAAGAGCCTGTGTCAATGCAGACAAGTTTGAATGGTGATGTAGTCCTGTGAGCCAGGCCTGTGATCTTTACTGAATGTCACCATCAGGTTGTTTAAAGGCTACGTTTACACCATGTCTGAGCTTGCTTGAGAAACTCACGTGCCATTACAATTAGAATATTCCTTCTCTAAAATGTGAAAATACTCTTAGCATAAAGCAGTGACAGGGCTTAGTGTCTTTGTGTCCAAAGTATTAAATCAGATACATTTTGGTTGTCCTTTAGTGATAATTAATTTGTTGAGATGAACTGTGAACTGAAATAAACTCATCATTATACGGTTAAAAAAGTAACCTTTGGAACAAGTGATTCCAGATTGACATGTGCCCTCTGTTCAGGAAGCCTGTGCTCAATCTGGAGCTGATGTTTGGTTTGGTGTGTTTTCAGTATGTAGTTGAGCATAAGCTGTATATGGAGAATTACCTAAGAGGTAGACTGTGAACTGCTATAAACTAAAGCATATAACAAACACTGGCAAACCAACCTGAGTGACCAGAGGCCTCATTGGTGTGGAAACTGCAGTAAAGTCTCTCTGTCTGGAGATGGTGTTTAGTTTGGTCAATACTAAAGTGTGTTTGAAGAGTCATAGTGAGTGTTAGAGTGGAACTACAAGTGCCCCTCAGCAGGATATCCACCCTTTACTGGGGCTCATGGTGGACCACTGACTGGCAGCCCGTCTCCCTATACCCCTTTGGGTCAAAGGGCAGTCGGCCGCATCGATTCCCTCACACACACACACACACACACGCAAAGGAGTCTTTAGCCTCACGAGCCTTTAATGGCCCCCCTGCCCATGTCCCAAACGTTGCAGCGCTGCAAAGCTTCCAATTGTGTTGCCTGGCGATCGATCCAGCCAGTGTCCGAGGGGGCCTCGGCTCTAAGCTGCTCTCCTGCAGATAACTGACAACTACAAAGCTCCCCTCTTGACAGGCGCTTGTCAATACAAAGTTCCTCTATTGATAAGTAATTAAAGAAAGACGGGGGTAAAAAGCTGGTGGCTAACTCAAACATCTGTTAAACAGGAGACATAAACAAAAAAGCACTCTGGAACTCTTTGCAGGACAAAACGAGCCCCCCTCTGACCTCCTCGAGCTTCTCTGTAGTTTTTTTTTTTTTTTTTTTGCTCCGTTTAACCAATCTAAAGAATATTAAAAGCCACTCAGTTAAAGGCAGCACTCGAGCAGCCTTGGAAGACTGATCTCTGTTTTCCTTTCTTTTCTTCTCCCCCTTCTTTTTTCCGCTCCTTGAAAGACCCCATGGGGTCTTTAAGTCTGTTTCGAAAATAATTCTATACAGTTCCATAACTCATGTTTTCTTTTTAATTTTCAGAAATTAAGCATAAATGTGGGTATTCAGGTCCACTGCAAACCACGTGTGTGTCATGTCATTGATATTTCCTATCTGTCTATGCAATGTGACACTGTGGTGATTTGCAAAGCACTGCAGCTTCAAACTTAAAACAGGTAAATGCATAATTTAAAAAATTTAGGAATGTCTTGCATGGTTCAATTTGGCTTCAAGTACAAGCTAATACAGACCTCAGGCAGGTCTTTAGAAAGTCAGTAAAATCACTGAATGGGAGAGTGATTATTGGCTGCATTTGTGATTGCATAAAGGACATAATATTAACCTGTCATTATACTGAAAACTGTGTATTCTGAAGTTAGATAGAGGGCCGGAAATCGAGATGTTAAATCTCTTAACTGATTTAAAACGAAACAGAACTCTCCTCTGTAACAATCGCACGGGCCTTGCACTATTTTAACTCCACTAATGCTAACAAGATCATTTACCACACAAATTAAATTTATTTACACAAGTGCAAATATGTTCACCCTGAAACTGAGAGGCTCAGTAGCCAGCATTAAGTTGCTCTTTAAGATGGTATGTGGATTTACTGAAAACAAAACACCATCTTGGGGGAAGTATGGATGTCAGGAAGAGAGAGTGAGGGCTCAGCATAGACATCTCTCATTTAGGCTAAACCCACAGTGGTACGCAAGTAGGGGGCCAGAGAGATGGTGAGTGCTGAGGAGTGTGTGTGTGTGTGTGTGTGTGTGTGTGTGTGCATGTGTGTGTGTGTGGGGGGGGGGTCATGGTTGGGGGTGTGTAGTAGGGCCAGTGAGCAGGGTTGGTGGTGGTGGAGATGGTGGTTTCGGGGAGGGGGCGGTCACACACAACCACCGTCTTTGTGTGGTTTTAATCCCCCCAGCCAACACAGCTTTGGCCAGGTTTCATCATGAAAGTGCCATGAAATAACTACTTTTTTTCTTAGCAGCAAATCTCCCCTAATCCCGCAGGCTGAGGAGACAAAGGCTTCTGGGTTCTGAGCGCCAAGCCCTTAATGGGGTTCGGGGGCTGCTCCATGGAGGCTCTTCTAAATGACTTATTTTTATCAGACACTAATATAGCTTGACAGCCAAGAACATCTCAAAGGGGAGGGAGAAAAAGGCGAGCTGTGAAAAAAACCCTGAAAAGATGAGGGCAAGAAAGAAAAAAGAAAAACTCACACATTTTGGAGAAGTGCAAGCTGTCTCCATGCAGCTGGCTCGTCTGGTATTTGTACAGATCAAGATAAAGTTTTGTTGGTTTTACTACAGAGGAAATAAGTATTTGAAAACACTTAAGTATGAGTGGCCTCCCACTTTTAAGGCTGGTGGGAAGGTGAGGTATCAGAGGCAATTTATTTCCTCAAACGATTAAAGATGAGCTGATATACTGTAAATAAGGCTTCCTGTGATTTTAAGTATCAATGAGTTGCTGCCACTCAGGCCCCATATAGACAGACAGATAGACTGATAAACACATTTATTATCCTGTAGGAAAGTCTGGATTCTGTAGGAAATTCTTGAAGACAACTTAAGCTTCTCACTGGACAACAGGACAGGAGCTGATCTGGATCTGACACTAATCTGGTGCATATCAAGACTAGATCTGATCATATACATCTGAACCAAAACCAGACTATCGGCCACAATTTAGGACAAATGACACAGTGCCTGTGCAGTTGAATATGAAGCACTCACTCATGCGGGTGGCCCAGCAGTGGGGCCACAAGCAGCACAGCCTAATACACTGGAGGTGCTTGATGACGGTAGGCTAAGACATCCTTGTGCAGTGCAGGGGAAAGGCCAGGGTGGGGGGCATTCATAAATGGTGGTGTGGGCTACACTCTGCACCAGCTGCCCCTGCATTTCCCCTTCACCTACTGCATGGTGTCCTTGGTGGCTGTGTTTGCCTCTAAAGGGGGGAGCACACAGCCCCATCAGCCCAAGCACTCAGGCCCACTGCTGATACTCGTGGGAAACATAATCTCGCCCTCTGCATACCTCCCCTCTATGCCCCACGCGGCCCAATGTCAGGCTTACGGCCCGAATTTACATCTCTAAACCCCTCAGCCTCCAAAAGCCTGCGCAGGTTTATCAGCGATGATCTTATTTGCAACTATTTAGCCAGAGTCCTGGCCAAGCTGCACAGGTGTGCCAAGAGCCATGGGAATCCATGGTAGCCTTGAAGTTGTTACAAGAATTTGGATTCTCATGAAAGTGATGAAAAAGCCATTGTTTGTTAAATTGCTTAAAATACTGTAAGGGACAAATGTTTTCCTTGAGTGCATTCTTAGGGACTTGGAGACATTGTAAATATATATTTAATTTGAGATATTTAAAATTCTCTAATTTGAGAAAACTGATATGGAAACACCAACATGTATCTTGCCAATGTAATCTGTACAATCTAAAATAAAAAAATAAATGCATTGGCTGGAGGACTATGTTGACTGACTTTTCTACAGTTTAGTCAAATAGGCATAGGCATCTCATTATGGCTAAAGGGCAGCAAAAAGAACAAGACACTCACAAAATGTAGGGTCTGTGAGGCTCTGTGAGGCTTCAAGTTTTTTGTTTCATTGGAAAGGTCTATCTAAGCCATTACAATTAGCAATTTGAAATAGCAATTTGATAGTGCCTTGATTGTATTTCACATTGGACAGTATAAGAGCAAAATAAGGGGCCTTTCAGCAAAACAAACCTTTCTCTAAACAGCTTTCATATTTGAGAACCCACAAATCAAGAGGATGGGAAAAAGAAGGGCGAGAACAAGGGACAATCAAAGGCTATTATTTTAATCTGCATGGCCTCGGAGATTAGCCAAGCGCATTGTTTTAATTGTTTTAAAGGAAAGGAATGAAACGCTCGCTTATTGAGGGGAGATCCTTTACGTAAATCTCCCAAGTTCAATAGTTTCAAAAACTTGAGCCCCCAGACCCCCCTCTTTCCCCTCATCCCACTTAATCCAGGCTAATACCCGTCTTTCTATTGGCTAATGGATGAGGGAAGCTGGAGTTAATGCTTCTTAAATAGTCGTGGGTGAGGCTGCGCTAGATCTTCAAAACGCGAGGCGCAACGGAAGATGGACTACTAGAGGCCTCTAAATAGGAAATAGCATTCGTATAAAAGCCTTATCTTTTCGTGGAAACTGGAAGCGCAATTTTATAATCCTCAGGTAAAACTCCAAAGTTTTGCAATCTTGTTTGAACTGGTTAACAAAGCAATAGCAACATGCATTAGGCCTGAGATTGTCTATGTGTAAGCCTGTAGCCTACTGTTTATATTGATTTTGCAAGTTTAACTGACTGACTGACTTTTAATTTAAATTGGCCTACGCCACATTACATTCAAAGACTGGCATAAAATTCAGCATAGGCCTTCTCTAACGGTAAACTTTGAAACGTTTACCTTGAACCTCTAGGTCTGGTTTAATTGTCTTTTTTATTTTTAATTTTCAGATAAACTACCTGAAATATGAATCCGCTATACTTCGGAGCAGCAAACAGCAGTGCGGTGGCCTTTCCTATGCACAGAGTCAACACGCTATTCTATGATCTTCACCACCAGATGGCGGAACAGTACCAGATGCCCTCCAGAAGCGCTCCGTCATCCCTTCAGACGTTTTCTGTAGCAGAGCGCCTTGCAGGTATCTAAGATGAGTTTAAGAATATGCATGCTCCTCATCACCCAAAGTGGCTAATTTAACATACCTGGCGGTGTTAATTGTTTGCTTGTTTTGTAAAAAGGTAATTCTATTATGTTTTCAGAACTGATTCTTGAGGCGCGTTATGGAAACCAGCAAAAGCAGCGTCGAAGTCGCACAGCCTTCAGTGTGTCTCAGTTGCA
Organism: Tenualosa thibaudeaui; assembly: GCA_027481765.1. NCBI lineage: Eukaryota > Metazoa > Chordata > Actinopteri > Clupeiformes > Clupeidae > Tenualosa > Tenualosa thibaudeaui. The sequence continues at coordinate 11,505,448 of JAIFZK010000023.1, read as the reverse complement.
GGCACTTGAGAAAGCTTTCCAGCAAACTCAGTACCCAGACGTGAGCATGAGAGAGAGGTTGGCAGTATGCATCAATCTCCCCGAAGCACGCATTCAGGTAGATGTGTTAACCATGTTTCTGTTATGTAGGCTATACTGGTTTTAGTTAAAATACCCTACTGATTTGTAACGAATTAATTCAAATAATTCCAGTAGTTTATATTTGACATGCTCCCATTTTCCTACAACTTTCTGATCATTTTTACCCCAGGTTTGGTTCAAGAACAGGCGTGCCAAGTTTCGTAAGGGTCAGAAATATGTCCCTCCATCTAAAGACAGGAGACCAGAGGAGACCACAAAGGAAAAGGACACAACTGGGATTATCAATGTAGAGTCTAAAATCTCAAATCACCCTTCTCCTATTAGGAATATAAGTGGGTCTGCAACCACCATTTCTTCCAGAGACTCCATGGTCACACTGTCACAACCAAGGATGCATTCCTCCCCCGCATTTTCTTTTGTGGGGGAGCACTCCACGCCCCACCACACTCTCGGGATGCTGATTGGTCTGCAGTATCCCCCTACCCTATGGCCTTCTTTGATACAGCAACACAACCATGGAATTGATATTGGCCCTGGTAAAAGCTACAGCCTTCCCTCAGATATCACTAGCCACAGTAGGCTTAAAGCTGTGGCTCGGCCTAACATGGACCTATCTACAAGCAGCAGCAAGATCCAAAGACTCCACTCAGAAGATGACAATTATTTGCTTTTTAAAAACTTGATGTAAAGTCAACTCAAATGTTGAAGACTGTGACTGCTTTGCTGAGCCTGATGTTAACAACTTGCATGTAAATGCTTTGTTGATTCACACTACGCCTACCTTGGGTTCTTTTGCACTGAGGCTTTTTAGCACTTTTTGTGTATAGCCTAGTTATATGTGTAGGCTACATTTAGCCTACATGTAAGTGCTGGCATCAGTCTGTAGTTTAAACTGCACATGAGGTTTCTTCATCACATGTTCTCCTTGCACTTGCAAACTAGCCACGTTTGAGATGATGTAGGCTTTTTTCACCTTTGTTATATGTAGACCTATCTAATGCTTTTCAAGGTCATTGCAACAATAAAGAATGTGGAAACAATAAGACTAAACAATATTCCAGAATGTCACAATGGGTCATTGACCACATCTGTAGTAGTTTGGCTGATCCAGTGTTGTCAATGTACTTTCATATGTACATTTTTAAACGTACATTTCTCTTCATGCATAGTATATTCATGTCAAGCACTATCCAGTTGTCAATCTGATTACCTGTTCGTGAGTCCACAGTGAGTCCATGAAATGAAGATAAGAACACTTGCATAGCATACGCATAGTCTAGTTTTTATCTCTGGTTGATGTATTTAGGCTAGTGCAGGGCCTATTGGTTTGAGTCAGATTTAATGAGAACTAAGTAGCCAGGGCTACTTCAAAAATTCTCACAAATAAGCTAAATTGACACCACACAATATGGAATTTTTGATCACAAAAGAAATCCTTGTGAGACTGGGTAAGCCTCTGCACCATTGATCACTGATGTATCCACCAGGCTCATCCACAGCCATCAAAAAATGTAGGCTTATGATTTTTTTTACAGTCAGCTCATCCCCAAAGGAAAGCCAAGTAGGCCAAGGCTGCATCCCTAAATCAGCACATCATTCATAAAAGTGCTGTCATAATTTTTACCAATTCATCACATTAACTTGAGGAAGGAACATCCTGCCTCCCAGCCGATTATTATGTCCTCTATGAATCGTCCACTTATGACATTAGCCTATCATTAATTGAGGTAGCCTAGTCTAGTTTATGCCAACAGAATTTTTTAAAAGGCTGTCCTTTTAATTTTCGTCAAGTGTAATTGATGAATTGATGTCGGGCAGCCTACACAACCGCGTGTGAGACTAGGCGTTATGGCTCAACTGTCTACATTTTCAGCTTTTGACAGTCAACACATTTGTTCATCCATAACCGACATATATATAAAAGGTGAATTTGGTCAAATCCAGTCTACAAATTCTGAGCAAGTCAGTGGCGATGTTACAGGCCGAACACCCCGAATGAAGCTGAGCAAAGGCGAATTACTTTAAAATAACTTTAGGCATGATTTGTTCTGTGAATAGGGGTCCTCTAGATCACTAACGTTATCACTGTAACATCATAACCAAGAAAAGTTTCCTGACAAATACAAAGAAATTCCTGAAGTAGACTTTAAATGTGTTTTTAATTTTACCAAAGAAGAAATAAGTACAAACTTGGCCTCTGCAGAACACGGCAGCATCTAAATTGACGAGTGTTTCTCATATCTGAATGCTAGTAAATTCTCAAAACGAGATACGTTAGTTTGACAGCGTAGAGACAAGGCTGGGAGTGTCGGGTGACGCTGGCTTTTTGCTTACCGACTGGAGAAGCTTAAAGAGACAACAGCAAAACCCAGCGAGGGAGAAGGATATGAAATCGCGTTTATATTTATAAAGACGGGAATATGTCGAAGCTGGCATCTTAATGTAAAACTACAGGTACTATATTTTTTTCCGTTTAAAGTGAATGTTAACTCTGTTTTTTACATGTATATGGTAACTCAATCGTCTGAGCTACAAATTAACGTTGTAGATAGCTAGCTAGCTAACCAACCAGCTACAGGAATTATAATGTTAGTGCTAGCTACCGCTTGTATCATAAGTAGCAACTGTTACGTTAGCTTGGTATCGATAGCCAGCTAGGCGGACAAGGTTTTGGTATTTGGGGATTAGACATTGAGTTGATAACTTAGTGACTTGATTTACTAATAATACACAATGAAACAGAATTCCAATCAAATACAAGAGTTCTACTATCAATTTTGGTGTTTTGACGCATAGTAGCCAACGTAATTGGGCCTACTCCGACGAAGAACAAGGCCATCCTATAATTAACGTGGAAATTAGCCAGCTAAGCTAGCGAGCCCTATGAATATTTTATTTTAGAAGTGGTCTTAACTTGTTCTTCAGGATGTCAGATAGCAGTATCACATTAGCTGTGGGAGCCATAACAATAACATAAGAAGAAAGTAGGGCTTCCCACGGATATCAGTTTACTCACTTAGTAAGCTTGTTGTAACGCTATTACTTTTATTTAGTTAGCATTAGCGTAGCTATTTTTCTCCAATCAACTTCCTCGCTGCTATGGCCTCTTACCAGCTTTCACTTCGCAGCAGCACGTAGCTTACTGCTTGAGTTGCAGAAGCAATAACAAGCGTTAACGTTATCACATATACAACGTAGGTGTTAGATATCTTTTAAATGAAATTGTCTTCTATCAATGCAGTTACTACTCTTGTAAACAATGTAGCTAGCTAAATATGGCCCAACATTAGATAACGTTAATTAGCTTTTTACCCATCTTTCGGAAAACATGAAGAAATGGCTTGTCAGACTAAATATAAAACGTTGCCCGAAGTGAGAACACTTACGTTGGTTGGGTTACATCCTTCAGTAATATTTGTATGTTTCAATGAGTCTTTCTACAGCTAAAGTAATTAAATTGTTAATTGGCCAAGAAGGAAAATTTAGTCAGAATGGTGGAAAGAAGCTATTTAGCGAGGCCCAACCTCTGGGCTACACCCTGACGATTGCTAGGTAAACTAGCATACTTTGAGCGGACACGGCAAGCTTGGTCTGTTTTTCACTCTTGATTAAATTAACAGTTGTGCATCAAAGAAATCGTTCTTTATAAATATATGTTTAACATTTTGTTAAGTTATCGTTTTGGAAAGTAATGCTTAATTGAGTTAACTTAGGCGTTCTGGAATATACGTTTGTTGCTAGCGTATTGGTGTGTTGCATGGTAGCTGAGCCCATTTGGCTAGCTTCGACTTTCAGCCAGGTACAAAGCTAACAGCCTATTTTTCGGCTGCTAACACTACTGAACAAAACGTTAGGCCTATTTAATGGCGTTAGCGACTTTAAATTTTGTTTCGGGTTAACTTTTAATAGTGTTTTAGGGAAGCAGCAAAGCTTTTATAGTCAGACAGTTTTAAGAGGACAGCCTCCCATTAGGTACGTGTCCTAGATCAGCCCTTGCTAATGTTAGCGAACTCTTTTTTTTCTCCCCTTTTTCTGAAACCAGCTGGCTTTGTTTTTATGAACGTTTACGTTATTAGCTTGGGCTCAAGTACACGATTCATGACAGAATGGTAACGTTTGATGTTCAGTAGTTGTGGACCGCCATGCCATAAAATGTCTATAATGCCAGATTGCTTCACGGTGCCTCCTGATTAAATATATTGTTCGACCATAAATTAATTGGGCTTGGTAGTCGCGAGAGGATACCCCACCCCCAGCACACCCGGATCTTCCTTGTACCAGCCAGCAGTTCACCTAATACTAGTGCTCAGCAAAAATGAGAATTTTAAGTTGAGACCTACAAAACACTGTCAGCTGGTGACCTATGCGTATCTGTTCAGACAGTTTTATGTAAATGACATGAGTGCTTGTAAAATATTTGTCAGAGCCATAGCGTTGTTTCTGGTAGATGATTTCACACGTGCCAAAATTTCACATCTGACAGTCAATATGCCGAAAAACAAACTATTGTGTTAACTCGTATGTTATTTATGTTATCAGTTCTAATGGAAGTGATCTCAAGGAAGGAACAGAGAATTGTAGCCCTTTTTAGGTAAAGGCTAGCTGTACAGTATAGGTATATTGTACTTCCTATTTCATTTTTTGTTTCACATGGTGGACTGTTCTTGTGGGAAAAATGTAGGGCCTAGTATTCAATTAATGGATTTTTCATTTTTTATTCTCCTAGTAGCTCTTGATAATGAGTACTATGCTTGAATAACATTGCTTGTGTCTTCCCTCTTGCTTCCCACCTTTATACTGAAATTCGTGACATACGTTATATAGCTGGCTACATATTTTATCATCACTAAAATCTGGTCCAAAATGTTGAGCTCCGAACGTATGAATCACTTTAATGATTAGCCATGTATGCCTGAGCCATTAAAATCACTTTGAGGAACTGGGATTAAGGTGAAGTGCCTTAATGATTGACTGCATACAGCCTATCAAGCGTGGACTTGCTTCAACTCTATCTTGTACCTCTCAGTTATCGTCAAGCTGCTCAAATGACGCATCTCTGAAAGTTTTTTTATTCAGTATTTTTTTTCACCTACCATATCAGTACCATCTTGTCCTAAAGACATTAGCCTACTTCAGTGATGGCTTTAATATTTATTGTTTTGCTCTTGACCTTGATGGTAAAATATTGATTGACTTCTACTGTGTGCATTACAGGACTTTCACAGCTATGCAAATGAGACTTTCAGAGTTGTTTTCTAATCTTAGGTGTATTTGAGAGTTATTGCGAGAATGTTTATTTTATGTAAAGTAAGGCAAATAATGTATAATGCGCATTTTGCCTGTTTGTGTGTGGTGTAGTCTAGTGTGTGTAGTGGATCGCCTCTCTGTGGCTCAAGCCTCTGCTTTTCAGTCTGGCATGGGGTTGCATTTTGGCACACATTGATCAGCTTAAATGTATTTCCTGAACAAAGTAGAATGGCCTGCCAGCAGTCACTTTACTTGGGTCTTTGTTCTGGCATCATCACCAGCCACAGGGGGAGGTGGAAATAAAGACATCTATCCTTTAACAGCCCTCACATCTATTGCATGTACTACAGCAGGGCTGTGAAATCTAATTTCTCCTGAAAAAAAAACAATATGTGCCATTTTTAAGTGTGTACTCTGCATCCGGTTCACCGCCTTCCTGTCTTTAGAAACAGTTTAAGATGTTTGTCTCTTGTTGGTTCTGATTGATGCAGCGTCATAGTCCACTGAGAATTCACTGAGAATTTCACAGAAAATCCAATTTTCCTGGCAGTTGTTTTGAGATCAGATAGTCTGTGAATACACTTCCTGTTTACGTGTCTTATGGCTGATTTGTTTTGTTAGTTTTCCTACATCTGTAAGCCAAGTTTAAAATTATCAGTGTAACTACTGTCTCTACAAAAGTTAAATTTTCTGGCTGTAATGTAGTTGGCCTGTAATGTCATATAAATTGTGGTCTTTCAATCACAACAATCATATGACATGGATTCCATAGAATGTTTTCCCATAGTGCTCTGTGAATGAGGAACAGTTGCACTCTGCAGTGATGCAAACTGACAATCTTTGTTCTCATATCCCCAGATATCCACTGGAACAAGGACGTTTCGCTCAGCTTGTCTCCGCTGTCTCCACTCCGAATCACCGTTCACTGTTAGGACATGAAGAATGTATCCTGCGTTACCAAAGAATGACTTGGAAGTAACAATGAAGGGCTCAAGAGGAAGTTGCCAGTCGGCATTGTGGATCCAGTAGCTGAGAGCTCCTTTCATGAGGGAGTGTGTGTGTGTGTGTGCGCATGTGCACGTGCACCTATGTGAGTGTGTGTATGCGTGTGTGAGTGTGCATGCCAGCGCTGCCTGCTACTTTCAGGCATCGACATGTTACTCTGAATCTCGGATTGGACGCTTCGTCTTCGGAAAACAAAGAGGATTCCTCCTTTCAGTACAGCGAATGCCAACAGGACACATCCTGGATTGACGTTAACTTACAAACTATAAACCTTTGTACATACGTTTATTGTGAGCTTGTGTGTGTGTGTGTGTGTGTGTGCGTGCGTGCTTGTGCGCGCGCATGTGTGTGTGTGTATGTGTGTCTGTGTGTGTGTATATACATACATACATTCATATACAACAGAAGAAATTTCCCCCCTTCCCTCTGTTATTGTGTGGCCTCCCTCCCTTACACTTTCCCTGGTAGTTGTTTCGGCGCCTTTCTGATTTGCATGGCAGGGGTGTAACCGTGGAGAGGCCAGGGTATCACAAGCTTATGGATTTTGATAAGAGGGGAGGGAAGGCGGAGGCAGAGGAAGGGAAAAGGATGTCAAAGGCGGCTGGCAGCAGGACTGGACATGGCAGCCGGAGCACAGGGCCCAACTCGGGGGTTCTCATGGTTGGCCCCAACTTTCGCGTGGGGAAAAAGATCGGCTGCGGCAACTTCGGTGAGCTGCGACTGGGGAAGAACCTCTACACCAATGAATACGTGGCCATCAAATTGGTGAGTATGGAAACCACACAGGCTCTGTTTAAATAGCTGTTACGTTGCAGTGTCTCATTCTGTATGCATGAGTAGCTGCTGTAGATTATTTCCCATCATATTTCATTGAATGCTAAACATGAAATGTGTTATAAATTGTTTTTATGACTATGACGAACAGCTGTGACTAAGATTAGTTTGGAATTAGAATATCCAGTGAACCAGTACATTTCCATTAGTTTTGAATGGAACACAGGATGTGATGTGAACAGAGGGTGTTTGTGGTGAGGTGTATGTCTTGGAGTTGCCATAAAAAGGTAGCAAGAAAACTATTAGCTGTGTAATTTTAGCTAATGTCAGCCTTGTAATGTGTTAGTTGACTAGTTTTGTTTAGTTCTAGCAACAGCTGATGGAAGAGAAAACTCCTGCTTTTAGCATGCTCCTCTCTAAATGGAAGAATGACACCAAAAATTAGATATTCCTATGTAAATAGCTGTAGGTACCTACCTTAAAGCAACAGTACAGAGTTTCGGTGTAAAACCTTTTAGAACCCTGTCGGCACAGGTAGAATATGCTAATTGGTGATTGATGGCAATGCAGTCAGCAGTGTCATGATGCAAAGCACATATCCTGGATTTTCTTCCTTGGCTGTTAATACGACTACATACCTTATAAATTAATTTGAAGATAACACAAAAACAAATAGACTGTTCAAAATTATACCTGAATTGTCAAGTAGTGTTACTTGAAATGCCGGAAGGTAGTGGTACGGCCGACGACTCCTTTTGGTGGTTTACATGGAAGGTAATGAAGGTGGAGCTGAACTTTTATAAGTTTCCTGAGTGGTTAGCAGGGAAAATATGGTGTTGATCAGTGATGGGATAGGGCAGGTCAACCCATTGCCCATTACCAGTGCAGTTGGTAGAAACAATAGGAAAATTTGGTTTAGACCAAAGTCACGAACCGCCAGCTAGCGCCAACTGAAAGGGACAAGGGGAAAATGAAACTGAAATGGCGTTTCCTTGCCCTCGTGAGTTAGTGTAGCTGCCGTTTTGCTGTTCAGCCTATGTTGTACCAAATTTTCTCGTTCTACTTCCTCCCAACAGCACTAAACACCTTGAACATTAACAGGGCTATGGGTTAATTTCCCCTGGACCTATACTTTAAACAAACTATGTGAAACTGTTGGTTTCAAGTTTTCTTGAACACATTTGCAAACACTTGCATTGTATTTAATACAGCAGGCTGGTGCTACTGGATTTGCAAGCTTTTGTGTAGAGGTCAGGATTTAATGATGAGATTTGTTTACCTTGAGCGATGAGATTCACTATATTACAAATGTAAGTCTGAGCATTACATCACATGATGTGCGAGGCTGTCAGAAGCAAGACGGTTACATTTAGTCAAACATATTCTAATGAATACCATGAAGGCATATTAAATGATGAACTCAATTTACCATTGCTGACCTTTTGTTATCAGCTAACGATGGTGAACTAAACAAAAGTTGTGCTGTTTACATTATGACCTCTTTTTGACATACATTTAGCTGTGACTGCTACATTGGCCAGCAGTCTCTCTCCACCCACAAGGGGAAGTGGTTTGCGGATGTTGACTAAGATGATGCGAGACTTTGCTTTTGTTGTTTGGGTTGACGACTTGTGTCCTGTATAAGTGCAACCTTTAATCAAAAAGAATAGCTAGTCATACCTGTGACTAACACTTGAACTGTTCATTAGTTGACTCCTAGTGATGGCCTAGTTTAGAATGAAGTTGGGACCATTTAGTGAGGAATTAAGCTCTGATTATGGTACCCAGGTAATGGCAAATGTTAGCATTTTTGTGTCATTGTCAGTACACTGTGTCTTAAGGAAAATCCAATACTGTTACCATTTACAGTGATGCGTATCGTACAGTAAGTCCAATGCCTACTAAACTAAACGAATGACCCATAAGAGAGTGAAAAACCTTTTTATCTTACACGATAGTGACAAGCCACTGTGCCAGTAAGGTAAACTAATCTTGAAGCTCTTTACAGGATGTGGTGTTGGTTGTACGCAATACAAAAGGATCATAAAGCACTACCGATTGGCTGGGTTGTGCACTGCATTGCACTCAGTACACTGGGGGAAAGATAAGAATCTCTGGGAAGGAAAGCCATGAGAGCTTGTGGTGGATGGTGTCTGTACTCAAGGGCAGGTTTAGCTACTCTCTCCACCCACCGCTAGCTGAGTGGATGTGTGATTATGTTAAGATTTGTCACTGTCATCATGCAGGCCTAGTCTGTCCTTTCGGCCAGTTCTTTTTTTTCTGTCTCTAAGGTAAAGTTTAACGCTGTAATTTTAAGTGACACATTTTTCTCACAGTCCATTTTCCAGAGCATTTTGTGGCCATGTGGAGCCTTTTTAAGTGAAGTATATCTTTTTAGCTTTCTGAGCAGTTTGTTCAATATGGGAAATCCCGTGTTATGGTTCTGACAGTCACAGTGACCCGGCATCATTTTTTTTTAATGGTGAGCACACATGGTATGATAATTAACAGTGGTACATCTAAATTACAAGCATGCTGAGCTTATTGAAAAGTGCTAATTCGAGTTGGATCTCAACTGCCCATCCCTTCCCTTGGCTCGACACACACAGTGTGAGCTCTACATCAGTGCAGCTGTCCACATGTTTGTGTCATTCTGTGGTCACACATAGAGGTCTTGGGGGAAAGGACGTAAACCCCACTGCCCCCATCCCATCCCTTACTGACACTGACGCGGTTTTTACAGCAGTCATTCCAGTTTGACATGTTTTTTTTTTTGTTTGTTTTCTTTTCCGTCCCTCCCTACAATATTTTTTTTTTCCTTTTCATCTTCAACACCTTGCCAGGGGTTGCGTGATTAGTGCACCTGGGACAAAGGTGAATGCCAGTGTCACCCTTGCCAGACATGTGAGCGAGCTAGAGAGAGGGCGAGAAGAAAGAGAGTGAGAGAGAGAAGGAGGCGCAGTCGTGCGTAGGCACAAACCTCTCTTAGTGCAAGGAGGACATTAGTGTATGCTGCTGTAAGAAGGGAGAGATAGCCAAAGAGAGAGAGAGAGAGGACAGAAAGAAGTAGAGAGAGGCGGGGGGTGGGCTAAGTGAGCAAGCAAGCAAACGAGTGAAACTGCTTGGTGAAAGGTTGTCTTTGTTGCCTGGCCTTGTCCACACAGTAGTTTCAGTCTTCGCTTCAGCTGTGCACTTTCTCACAGTGGCACAGACCAGACCCATCGGGGGATGGAAAGAGGGAGCAGGGCTGGAAGCGTGCTGCAAGCCGATACACTCAGCAGTCGAGGGGGGGTAATAGTGGAGAGGTGGTGGTGTTGGGGCGGGATCCCGATTCGACAGGAAGGCCTTCCAAACAGCCGTTGACTGTGGACTGTCGGTCTGTGGCCCAAGTCCAGGCTCTAGGAAGTGATAGGGGTGTTTTTTTTTTTTTTTTTTCTCTCTTTCCCCTTCCAGGGTCCTTTCCGCAATGCCAGGCTCTCTTGTTCTATGCCTGCTTTTATTACCCTTGTTAGGTAGGCGAAGAGTTCCTTCCCCCACATTGGTTTGGGGGTTCCTTTCCTCACAACCCCCCCCCATGGTCGTTTGTTCCCCCCTACTTATGTTACCAGCCCTCCTCCTCTCCCTCTGTCAAGACCACTGCTTAGTTTAGCCATTCACTTGATTTAATTTGTCCTCCTATACCGATGAGAAGCAAAACAAGCACCGTCATTCTTGTCTTCACTGCTGCCCTTTCAAATGGAGTTGGCTCACTGGGTTTAAGCAATGTCCTGAATCATGTCAAGTTGAGTCATTTGTTGATGCTAGATGTGACGTTGACCCCACAGACTTCCATGTTTAAAAAAAACAAAAAAACAAAACACGGGTCCCGTCACTCTTGCCACATCAGACACATCTTGTGATGCGTCATTCACAACATTTATTTTTTTCTTTTTTCCACATGTGCAGTTGTCTCACAAAGCAGAAGGGATCTAGCTGTTTATGTGTCTAGCCTGACAATTTCTAACAGTAGAATCATGATAGAGGCCAGAAAAGGGGGTTGTTTGTTTAAAGTGTCAGTCTGTTGAAATATGTTAGTTTGGTTTTTGTAAAGATCCTGGACTTTCACTGCGTCACATAGAGAAGCAGACTGAAGCGTAATGTCAGCGAGTGTGTTCGCAGCAGGAGGAGCCCTGCCATGCGTAAGGTGTGGGGTGAGTGCCTGGCGTGTGTGCTGTTCTTTGTCCAGCCTGCGTCTCTCGGGAGGAGACAGCAGTGACATTGGTACCAGGCCTGTCCACGGCCATCGAGGGGCAGCTGAGGCAGACATATTGGCAAGGAGGGGTGGGGGGGTTCTGTCTCTTTCTTTCTCTCTCTCCAACTTTCTCTTTACCTTACACTTGTGCAGCAGAGAGAGGTATGTTTGAATGTGTGGACTTACCGCTCTCTTGATCTTATGCTCCCTCTCTCTCCCCCTATGTCTCTCTGTCGGACTCAGCCTGTCACTCATTTTCTCTTTCTTTCGCAGCCATTAGCAGCTGAGGGGGTCATTTTTGAGCAAGGGGTCTCTCCTGTGTCCTGCCACCTTCTCCTCTGTCCTGTCCCTCTGTCTCGCCCACAGGCAGCTGCCGCCTTCATCTGCAGCTTGAAACTTGAGCTGAAAGACTAGAGCGCCTGGACATGAGCCAGCTGTTGCTTTCTCCGATTGCGTCCTCGACACCTCTGTCCGTAAAAGTTGGCCCGCCATCTCAAATGAACCAAGCCCCTATCCACCCCCACACCAAGCCAAGCCAAGCCAAGCCAAGCCAAGCCAAGCCAAACCAAGTCAAGTCAAACCAAGTCCTGCCCTACACTACAGCAGTACATCTGTCTGTGAAAATGATCCCCAGATCATGAAATCTGCTGCTGTTTTGGCCCTGCATGGTGTGTAGGAAATTAACATCTATTTTTGCTACCTCTCTGAATACTGAGCTAGGGCAGTTCCTGAAGACAAAGTCAGTGAAGTTCACCTTTGTAGCGAACACGGCTCACACTCACACACAATTACGCATTTACCTGAGTGCTGTGGGCACGCACACACATACATGACGCATCAATATACTCACATACAGAATTTGCTCATCTACTGCTGTTCATGCCTGATCATGATGGTTATTGAGCCTGGCTGCACTTTGCCCATTGTTCTCAGTTAGCAACAGTGTGGATTTTAAAGGGAGGGGGGAGGAGGGATTGGCGTGTATCTGTTACTGTGTCTGGCTTTGGCATGCTGTGGCCTGATCACTGACGTTGGCTGTGGTGGTGAGAGTGATCAGATTTGGGATCTGATCAGTCACGCCTGTAATCCATGTAGGGTTTCTGCTTGATCACTCTGCTGGGATTTGCAAAATGAGAGAGAGGGAGAGAGGCCTAGCTGAAGGGTTAAAACATGCAGATCGCAACAATTGGGTTGACGCTAATATAAAGTGTCGTAGTGTTTTTATTTATATATATATATTTTTTTTAAATAAATGAGCAAATTTTATGCAGTCCCCTAAATCCCTGTGGCTTGCTCTTCAGAGACAATTTGTTTTTGTGCTGGGGCAGGAGGTACTTGTGAAATTAACGTTATGTAACAATTGTGGTGATGCATCAGGGATCACACAATTGAGGAACCCTTGCTGAAGTGATAAATTGTCAGCACAAAGAGACCCTGACAGGTGGTGCACAGAGACAGAACTTCTGACTTTCTCCTTTATAGACCAACAAACTACATAAAAAGAAACTTCTAAAGGTTTTTGGCTAACCTGCACTGACAAAAAATTGCAAAGATGTACAAAGGGAAAGTGTGTGTGTGTGTAGAACTTGGTTTCCACTGAGACATGAGGTTTTTCTCAGTAATCCCAGAATGACTTGCATTACTAGTTCTCAGTGAGTGACGCTTGTAGTAGTGTGAGTGTACATGGCATGATGCATACTTCTATGTCCTGCTGGGCTGCCCAAAGGTAATGTGAGACTGAGTACTGGTCTAGTTGTTGCGATGTCACCAACATGAGAGAGTGATTCTAGTTGTGAAAGCAGCCTGGTTTTAGTGGTTGCACCTGTGTGAACGCTTTGTCTCTGAAGGCTGGTGGTGCCGACTTGATTTTTTTTTTTTTGTTATTTTTTCAGTTATGTTGGGACTGTTAGCTTGGGTACTGCAGGGTTAGTTGGATTTCATGTTTGTTTGTGACTGCAGGTCAGTTGCACTAGGCTAGTGACACCAGCTTTGAATGTGTTAGTTTTGTTTTTTTGTAGTTGTGTTTTAACTAGTCTAGTAAAGGCCTGACATAGTGGTGGAATGGAATCGGCTGTAAACACTAGATTGTGAGTTGAGTCGAGTCAAATTGAGTCGAGATGGAAGGCTGGTTGTAGTGGAGGCAGCTGAACTGGAGAGCAGAGCCGGCCCCGAGCAGCAGGTCGGACGTTGAAGAGCACTTGGTGATGCCCCGGGTCAGCTGGGTCCGACAGTGCCGAGTCTCCTGGAAAAAAGCCGCACGCACACACACACACACACACACACTCTTAGCCCACAGGCAAAGGTCAGGGCTTCCCCTGAACTTTGTGACTGATTTCTCAGTGTCATGGAAAATAATCTAGTCTGTTGTTGTGGTTGTTGTTTATTATTATTGTTGTTGTTGTCGTCTGTGTTTTGGGTGTGTGCATGTGGCCCTGTTGTGTAAGAGATGAGGCCTGTAATACTTTGTAGCTCTTCTTCTGTCGTCACTCAAGTCTGGAGCGTTTCATGAATTAAAGTGGCTCATAATGAAATGTCATCCCGTCGGCTGTTCGTGACCAATGAAAGATCAGGTTTGAGTGTGTGGCCATTTATTTTCCTCTGACATTTGTGGCTGGGCCCTTATGGTGAATAGTATGCTAGAGCACACATCTCTCCCTCTCTCACTTGCGTGCTCTGTCTCTCTTTCTCTTTCTCTCTCTCCCACTGTCCCTCCCTTTCCCTCTCTCTTCCCCCTACTCACTTCCTGAAAAGAGCAGGCGGATTTGGTTTCCCTCAGAAGCTTGGCATTACATCACTGCTAAAACACATGACATCACCCACCACTTTTATTTATTTACAGCTTTCGTTTATTTATTTATTTATTTATTTATTTATTCATTCATTCACTTCCTAAGCCAGCCAGCACGGATTGGCTGACTTGTGTGGCATTAGAGGGGTCCTATGACAAGACCTGTCTGCACTGACTGACTAAAGAGGTGACTGTTGACCTGACTGCTGGTGACCAATGCTGCAGCACTGCCTCTCTAGCGCGCAATGCTGCCATAATCCCAAGTGGTCCTCAGTAAGCGTTTTAGTATTTTCCTGTTATCCACTGCCATCTGTTTTTTTTTTTCTTCCCGATCCCCTCCCCAAGCAGTCCACATTATTTATATATTTGCTGCGTGGTGCTCCATGCACGTGGGCAGGAGGGATGCTGGACAGCGTCTGCTGCCGTTTTCTCACACTGCAAGGTCGCACTTGTTAGACTCGCAGCTCCAGGGCTGACTGCCTCTAGCCTTCCACTTGAGCAGAGCAGGGAGACGAGGGACAGGAAGTGGGGTGTGTGTGTGGTAGGGGGTTTGTGAGGGCAGAAGGAGATGCTGAGGGGATCTGAGACCAGATTTGACAGGACTGGACTACACCGGGCCGTGCTGGGGCGTGGTTGAGCTGGTTGATCATTCATGTGGTGTTGATGGCACAACTGGCTGGAGAGCGGTGCCCTGTGTGTTCTTGTCACAGGCCATTAAACAGGGGGACGCTTTTCCAGTACTCGCCACTCAAGTACTCGCTCTTTCATTCTCTGTCTCTCTCTCTCTCTCTCCCTCCCTCTTTCTATCTCTCTCCCTCTCCTCCTGTCTCTGTCAGTAGTGCTCTCTAGATTTGCTCCCCTGCTCTCTCTCATTCCCACCTACACACACTCTCTCCCTCCCTCCCTCTTTTTGTCTCTCCCTCTCCCTCCCTCTCATTTTGATGGACCGCTGATGAGTTCTCAGAAAACAAAGCAGAGTGAAGCTCAATGCAGCAGTCAGCAGAACAGAACACTCTCTCACTCTCTCTCTCTGTCTGTCTGTCCCCCCCCCCCCCCCCTCCCCCCGTCTTTCTCTCTCTCAGCAATCCCACGCCCAGTCCCTGTGTGGTACAAGCACTGTACTGTACCCACGCAACGCGTGCATTACACCCTCCCTTTTGTTAATAGTACATGGTCACTTTGACTGCCCCTCCTCACAAAAACCATGCCGGGGAGCATCTAGAGATTATAATTTTGACTGGTTTAATGCTCGCTAATGCACTGTTTTTAATAACTTTATAAAACAGTGACTCTCTGAAATATTATTGGAGTCAAGGGCCCAAGCAGGTCAGAGTCTGTCAAATTGCTAGTGTTTGGTAAAGAGACACATTTAAACAAATAAGGAAAGCGATGTAATGGCTACCATCATTTGGCTTAGGCGAGTGGTGCGAGGTTGAGTTAAGCCGATACTGATTAAGATTTATGTTCTTAGCCCAACATGGGGGTAGAGTTTGTGGAGAATGTTATGTCATCCTTATCAGACCAGGGTGACACCACAGGCTTATGACTCTCATCTTTGCACATACACTGCAGGCCCATATGCATGTCTTTATTTTAATTATCATAGATGTTCAAACTGTTAGCATCAGTTGTGGATTATTGTGGGTTATTTACATTTGTATATATATATGTGTGTGTGTGTGTATATATATATATATAATATGTGTATATGTAATATGTAACCTTCATGGATGTAGTGCTATTTTAAATTCTGTGTATGGAAACATCAAAGTGACAAATATATTAGTAAGATGTGATGTGAACAGCTCTATTCTCTAGCAGTAGGTAGAGTTACAGGCACCTGTAATACATCTGACGTTTGCCATTTCTCTTCCCTTCCAGGAACCCATTAAGTCCAGAGCACCACAGCTTCACTTGGAATATAGATTTTATAAACAGTTGGGAAATTCAGGTAAGAGGCTTTTACCATGTCATTGATTGTTTCTAGATGACACACACACACACACGCAATCTCACACACTCTACCTCGCTCAGTCATACTCACATTTCCTTCCATGGTGACGAGGAAGCCCCACTCCCCCTCCTCTCTTCCTCCCTCCTCCTCCATCCGGTGTGAGTTCCTGAGAGGAGCTCTGAGCTCACTGTGAGGCACGGGTGTGCAATTCTCAGGCACTTTGATGTGGCCTCCACCCCCTTCTCCTTAAAGTTCTTTCTCACAAGCACGCATACTGTACACACTCACATAAGTTCAAACGCACGCACGCACACACACAAACTCGCACCTACACATTGTTAAACACAAACACACGCATTCTCTTTCACATGCACATACACAACCACACACCAACACACACACCCACACATATTGTCTCTCACAAGCATATTGTCTCTCACACATTTGCCATCTCATGATACCCATGCTCTCTCTGCTTTTCTCTCTCTCGCTCTTTCTTTCTCTTTCTCTGTCTTTCTCTCGGATAGTGTGTGGGTGCAAGAGAGGCATGTGTGTACACAGACATACCCACACACACACACACACACACACACTTTCCTCACACGCAGTAGGTGGAAGCTCAAGGGTATCAGATGCTGCTGCTTCTGCTGCTTCTGTTTTGTCTATTGTTGCTGTGGTTGCACTTGTGAAGTGATTTTAAAAAGGGCCTGCCACCCTGCCAGGCTGCAGCCATCCAGCTGGGTGACTTGAGCTCCCATCCCCAGCGCGCAGCCATACATTTTTAATGAGCCATGCGTCTCTCTCTCCCTCCCTCCCTCCCTCTCTCTCTCTCTCTTCCCCCCTCCCCCTCTTTTCCTCCCTCCCTGGCACTGACGTCATCCCCTGCTCTTCTCTCAAGTCATGGAAATTGTATTTGGGAGGTTTAAAATAAGGTTGCCGCTACCACCACGACTCTCACCACCACAACAACTGTGCATCATCTGAATGTGTGTGTGTGTTAGTACTGTAGCCTGCAGGGTCGTTTGGGATG
The DNA here is from genome assembly GCA_027481765.1 of Tenualosa thibaudeaui. NCBI lineage: Eukaryota > Metazoa > Chordata > Actinopteri > Clupeiformes > Clupeidae > Tenualosa > Tenualosa thibaudeaui. The sequence goes on along the minus strand of JAIFZK010000023.1, from coordinate 11,488,338 downwards.
TGTTGGCTGGCTAACACGAGGGACGGTTGATGAATAGTTTGTGATAAGTGCTCAGGGGTCGGATTGAGTTTCGGATTCAGCCAGGCGACATCCCCAGTCGGGACGGGACAGGCTTGACTGTCTTTGATCCAGTTAAGCTCCTCCAGATGAATAGGGTAGAGGTCTGAATGACCTGTCCAAATCCTCTTCCATGTCCATTTGATCAGTGCACTGAAAGAGGAGATGTCCAGCCAGATATGCAGTTTCTTCTTTGCTCTGCCACACACACACACACACACACACACACACACACACACACACACACACACACACAGAGTCGCTGTTGTATACACCCACCCACCCATTCACAAACACAGATTTAGAATCTGTTCACATGTACACATACAATGTCAACATGGTCTTGCACACATCCTCAAAAGCACAGCTGTGCACACACATATGCATAGCCACTACATACACACATGCTCACACACCAGTGCTCATACCTATACACATGTCTCCACACCACACCCCACCTCTCTCGATGTGCTCATTCACAGGCCTGGCTTACATGGGGATCCTGACGCACCACCACTCATCACTGCAGAGGCCCCCCTCCCCTCCATGCTCGTGAGCAGGGCAGGGCTGTTACACAGTTGTCTATTTATAGCCAGCCATCCTCCACACCACACCCCGCCACAACCGCACCCATCTTTTCTGCTCTGCTCTCCACACCACACCCCACCCACCCCACACCACTCTGCCGTTATCATATATATCTCTAGTGCTCCAGTTACACATCAGTGGGCCTCCGTAGAAGGAACCACTGAGGCTGTTTCCTGTCACTGACCTGCTGAAGTGTCTTTCAGCACTCTAGATAGATACACACCCTCACCCCCTTACCAACACCCCATCCTTGCGTCAGTAAACTGGCCCTGTCAGGCTCTTAACATAATTCTGGATAGGTGGCGGGCAAGGACTGGTGTGGGAGTTGAGGGTTTTGTGGGGTCGTCTCTGTAGAGGCCTTTTTACATGCTGCTGTTGCTCCTTCATCATCTCTAACGTATAAACAAGTGGGTCTGGAAGGTCAGCCACATTGTGACTGAGGACCACTTTAAATTCCACTTGCCCCCCCACTTCCCACAATCCCGGCCCTCACCCACCCACCACCACTTGGTTCTTAATTTCAGAGGCTGTGAGGATCTCATTAGGTCCTTGGCCTCAAGTGATTCAGCTTCTGTGGCTTCAGGCATCTCCTCCACTTAGTGCTTTCAGGCTTAGCCCACTATGAGAGTTTTTTTTTTCTCTCTCTCTCTCCCCCTCCTCCCCCTCTCCCTCCACCTCTCGTGTAGGGCCTGAGTCGTCTCTAGCAGCTTTGGGGGTTGCAAGGGCAGTTATTAAAGGCCCTCAGCTGATTAGTCAGCCTCCTCGTCCCTGGCCTTCATCACAGATGGATTGGGGGAGGGTTAGTCAGGGGCTTGTGAGGGGTGTGGTTGGGGGTGTATTGGGTGGGCAGCTTCTGCCTTTGAGCGTTTGGACTCCTGCAAGTGCGGCATGAGCGAAGTGCGACACGAGTGATTAACCTGCCTGCTGCAGTGGTGCTGAGTAAGGGCAAAACGATGAGTGCTGCATTTGGAGCGCAGCGGAGCGGCTCGCAAAGCTGGCCTGGCGGCAGGGCTCAAAGGGACAGACTAATCCAAATAGTTAATACTCCTCTCGCCCTTGAAAGACCCTACGCACACAAATGTACACACATTACTAAAACCAAGCCCCAGACGGGACACCGTCATTGTCCTTATAGGAAATGCTCAAAATACATTGAATATCGACCTCATGGCCTCTGCATTAATTGCAAGCTATTAAATGCTACCTTTCCATTCAGCCAGTTATATATCAGGCTGATTGTAAATAATGCTAGATGATGCTAGTATTAAAACACAGTGTAGCTATAGCATGAAATATATATTGTGATCTGATCATTATATCTATAGTTTGTCTATAGTCTATAGTTGCACTGGTAACTGTGCAGACATAGCCATCATGATGTCAAGTGTGTGATAAGTGTTGTTAGTCTGTGTGTTTAATAATGTGTATTCACTGTGAGGAGAACCAAATGTCCTTGTGTAAAATATGGCCAGAGTGTATCCTGTGGAACTATGCAACAATGCTCTCTCGACTCCGGCAGAGATCACAAAAATAGTTCATAATCACCCGAGGATGTGGTTTTTGGAGTCCTCCCTTCTCCCCAGCAGAGCCATCGGTTTGCATCAGAAATGCCATACAGTTTTTATGGCAACATCAATCATTTATCCCGTGGATTCAGCCTCCCTGCCAGCTGTGCAGACGCCCGCTGTCGTCAGAAATGGAAGTTTTTATTTCATTTCTTGTTCTCCCATCTTTGTCCCAGCAAAGTGTAATTGGTGTGTTGGATAAGCGTTGGGGAGATGCTACTGCCTCCTCTGATGCAGGCCTTTGTGTAATGCAGCTGTTAGGCTTGCCAACCTCACTCTGTGTCTGTGTGTGTGTGTCTGTGTGTGTGTGTCTGTGCGTGCGTGTGTGCGTGAGGTAGTTATATATGCCTATGCAAGCCTTTTTGTGTGTGTGTTGGGTATGTGTGTTTGTGTGTTTGTGGTTGTGAGCAGATGTATGTGTGTGATCACACGACTCTTCCTGTGAGATGCTGACACTTTTATGGTATGAGGTCACATCTTCAAAAATCTGTAAATTCCCCTGCTGCTGTGTGTCTGTCGCTGCTGCTCATGCACAGGTGTCCTGTGGTTGGCATTTGGTGTTTCACTTCCTGGAGCGTCTGGCACCTGATGGCATGGCTGCCGTCTCCTTGCTACAGCCTTCAGTTTACTTCTGGTGCAGGTCTCACCTCATCACCCCCTTTTAATGGAGTCAGAAGCTGGAACAGAGCCCTGCCTTTTTTTTGTTTTATTTTTTCTTTTCCTTCTTCCTGTCTCTCTTGCACTTGCAAACTCTCTCCCTCCCTCCCTCCCATACACTCGCTCTCTCTCTCTCTTTTTTTTTTTCTCTTTCTCTTGCTCTCCCCTGTGCCCTCCCCTCCTCTCTGTTTTCCCCTCCTCTCTTGCCTGCTGAATCTTTAATGTGGAGCTCCGACTCCTCCTCCTCCTCCTACTCTTCTTCTTCTTCTGTGACCCAGCCCAGCCTGTGCTTTGCCAGTGCCTTGCCAGTGCTCGTGCAAACATTCCATTGTGTCTGGGCACTAGCCTTGCCATGCTGCAAGTGCAAGTGCAGCCAAAACCCCAGCCTCTCAGCGACCCTCTTCTGACCCCCCCCCCATTCCGCAACAACACAAATAGTTGTTGGGAATGGGACAGACAGCCAGTGAGAGATATAGAGATCTGGAGATGGGAGGGGGAGTAGGGAGAGGGAGGGTTAACATTTTGAGTGCAGAGTTTGGGGGTTTCCCCTGTTCTGTGCTGCTGTGGAGCTGATGGGAGTACAGCAGAGGGTTTCAAAGGGGCGTCTTTTGAAGCACCAACTTGCTGGGCCGACAGGCCGTGGTTAACGGCAGGCCAGCACTCTCAGGGAAGTACTGCAGGAAATGACTGACGAAAATGATTGCCTTTTATTACGGCCCACCATTTGTTTCGAGTGTGTGTGTGTGTGTGCGTGCGTGTGTGCGCTTGTGCTCCTCCCCCCTTTTTTCCTGTTGTTTTGGCTACAGCTAGTATCAAAATATTTTTCCTGGCAGTCTGTTCCTACAGCTGTCCTTTTCCTCCTTGTGTGATTTTTATTTATTTGATTTCTTTTTTTGATTTGAATACGTTTGTGTGCATTATTGTTGTTGGTGTGCGTTTGATAGAGAGAGGTGTTTAGGTGTTTGTTGTGAGCAATTTGTGTCAGTTGCGGAAGTGCTCAGGCGGAGAAGCAAGGTTCTCCCTTGTTGATTGGCGGCGTGGCAGTCACACGTGCACATCTGTTGGTCTCTCTCACTCTCTCTCACTCTCAAACACTCACTCCCCCCCGATCTAGGCTTTGTGATGACTCAGCTTCCTGGTTGCAGCTGGGGCAGAAGTTGTATCCGTTACGGTTCATGCTACCTGCCAAATCCTGCCTGTCCAAAGTCCAGGGCTTCACTCACTCTCTGGCAGATCTGTCTGTCTGTCTGTCTGTCTGTCTGCCTGCCTGCCTGTTATTGTTTCCTTAATAACACAAGCCTTGAGCAGGTAAATCCTGTCAGTTATCACCCTTTACACAACTCATCGCTTCCTCCTCCTCCTCCTCCTCCTCCTCCTCCTCCTCCTCATCGTCTCTGTGTCAGGCTGCCCTTATAAGTTATGAGTCTTGCCTGTTGGCCATGGCAAGGCGGGCCGGAATGGCACGTGTGACGCGACGGGTGGCACCACCCTGGAGTCAAGGTGGATGACACAAGGACATGCCAGTCTTCGGGTAGTTAGTTACCACAAGCCCATCCCCCAGCGGCCGACCCACAGTGTACACCAGTTCCAACACGCCATATCCACACAACTGTGTACAACGTAGCATTTCATGTCCACACAATGGGAAGATGGTTTCTCAGAGGGAGCACTCACAGTTAAACACAGTTGACATTAGCCAGTGTGTGGGTTTCCTTTAGGTCAACCTCAGGGCGTGGCTCACATTCTGCTCAGCTGACGGTGACAAAGTGCCTTTGTTGGCATGACTGCAATCTGAATCACCCACTCACACTGTCAGTGGTGCTCGCCAATTGGCTGGATTTATCCAGAAAGCAACACAGCTGAAATTGTGCCACAATTTAATTCTCTTTAGTACATTTTTTTTGTTATAGAGAATTTAAAAACTAAAACCAAAAAGTGATCATGGAGATTTAGTTCTGCTTCAGATTTACTTCCTAATCACCCTGTACACACACACACACACACACACACACTACTAAATGAAAAGCCAAAGCACAGGGACCAGATGACTGCTCTGATTCTGTTGCTCTCCTAATTGAGGTCTTCTGGCCTGGGTACGTATGTACTTACAGGTGTGTGTGTGCGTGTGTCCTAGGAAAGCCCCCACGTGTCTGCACTGGGTGAGATGTGCTGGAGATCAGACGTCGTGACTGACACACGCTCAAGGGCTCCCAGACTGCAGCACCTTCATGAGAACTTAACACCCAGGGCTGCTGAAGCAGTCCTCCACCTCTCTCTGTCTCTTTTTGGGGTGTCAGACGTCTAGCTATTGCCACAGGGACCCACAGCATACAGCGCAGGGACTGCATAGCTATGTCATCTAATCAGATGCTGTTCTGCTCAGAGTTAAAGGAATATTAGGGGTCAAATCAACCTGTAGCCCTGTACTTTGAGCTCGCCGAGTGCTGTCAGTTGGAAAGAGAATGAGAACGCCACAAACCAAATGAACCGGCAGCTAACATTGTCTGATTAAGGCAAAGAGAAAAGAATTTTCACTCCCTCACTGGTGAGCGTCAGCTGCTGTCTTGCTCTTCCTCCTGTGCTTTACCAAGCTTTACCACAGGATGGGGCCTGTGATCTTTGACTCTTTTGACAGGTTTGTAGGCTGTGTAGCTTCAGCTGCTGCTCGTGCGCTATTATTTCTCACCACATGGTCTGAAAGGATACTTGTGTGCACTCCACTTAAAAGGATGCACTCCCCTTCTGAGTCTGCTGTGGTTGCAGCCAGGTGGAATGAATGGTTGAAGATAAGCAATGTGTCCTTCAGGAAGCAAATTATTGTGAATAAAATAGTTATTGTCTGTTAATTAGCATTCCAAACTGCTATTACATAAAAGTAGGAATGCATGATTGTGTGAGTGAGAGAGTCTGAGAAGGTGTGTGTGTCTGTAAAGCTCAGCAGACACTTCTCTAAATGTGCGTCAGGGCTCAGAGCCTTTCATTGTGTGTATGTAGTTGGCAGACAGGCAGACAGCCAGCCCTGCTGACCTGCAGGCCTAAAAGGGGAGCGACTTGGGTCACCCAGTTCACACCACAGTGGCCGCTTCTCAAAACACACACAGTGCGCACTCTGTTTGTCGAGCAGAGACGAGCCTTTAAAGTCAGCGACGCTCACAAGGGCATTGTTGCAGCTCATAACTGAATTTGATTAGATGACTGTCACATGTCTCCTACTGTTAGAGAGGCCTCTGCCCATCACAGTAATTGGAGTATCCCCTTGCTCAGTTTTGCTTGAAACAGAGGCAGAGGGGGAGGTAAGGTCCCTCTTTACACTGATGATGTTTGACTACATATGCAAGCTGCATGGACTACCTGCCACAGAGAAGACCTGGTGCATATGAGTTGATTATGAATATGAACATTAGTTGACTACTGGAAGAATCTGGTGCATTCTTTGGTTCACTTCATGCAAGTAAATATGCAGTAGAATCAATCTGTACACAACATGAAACTGTAGACTACAGAAAAAGCTGTCAGGTGGCTTGCTCGGAATAGGATTTGCTGCAAGACCTAACTACATCAGCAAACAGATGTATTTTGTTTAGTATACTGAAATAAGCAGACTTGCCTCGCCTTCTCAGCAAGGTCACCCTTTCAGTGTAAGATTTATATCAACCTGAATATTTCAAGAGGGAACTGAAAGCATAGTAGGAGAAAGACTCTAGTCTGACTTCCATCAAATGAGCATCATCATAATGTTATTATTACTTGAAGTGTTTGTGTCATGGAAATAAGAGGTTGGTTGTTTTGCTTTTGCATGATGCACTGAAATATCCCTCCTAGTGTCCTACTGATGCTGTTACATTATGGTTCAGACATCTTGTTTCCTTTGTGTTTGAACTGTGGCTGACTTCCACAGACAATTACGCTGTTATGTTTGACAAAGATGTACTTGACACAGGTTTAAGTCACCTAATCTGCCCACACACTTTTCTGTCAATGTTATGATTTAATGGGATTTATTTATATCAGTTGTGCCATTTGGCCTCGGGCCTCATTGACTCAGTTTTATTTTGTTGTTATTTCTCAACCACACCTACAGAGGGCATGCCTCAGGTCTACTACTTTGGCCCATGTGGGAAGTACAACGCCATGGTGCTGGAGCTCTTAGGGCCCAGCCTGGAGGACTTGTTTGACCTCTGCGATCGCACCTTCTCCCTCAAGACCGTCCTCATGATCGCCATACAGCTGGTAAGATCACTGTTATCAGCTGTCTTGAGACCACTTTACACCCACAGAACCATCTCCCACGTATTTCACATCCTTCCCTTAACATTACACAATCATTTGACCTCAAATTCTATCACAGCTGTAATCTTTATTACTGTTTTCTCAGTGTTTGTTACTCTAATCATTGTTTCATCTCCATCTCTCTCAAAGTCGCAAGCCTGTAAGTAGACAAGCAGTAACTATTTTCTTTCTGTCTGTTTAATCCCCCCCCTCCCCCTCTCTTTTTCTCTCTCTCTTTCTTGTCTCTCTTTCTCATCCCAGATAACACGGATGGAGTACGTCCACACCAAGAGCCTGATCTACCGCGACGTCAAGCCCGAGAACTTCCTGGTGGGGCGGCCGGGCAGCAAGCGGCAACACACCATCCACATTATCGACTTCGGGCTGGCCAAAGAATACATCGACCCCGAGACCAAAAAACACATCCCTTACCGGGAGCACAAGAGCCTGACAGGCACGGCGCGATACATGAGCATCAACACCCACCTGGGCAAAGGTCAGTGTCTTCCCAAACGCCTCCACTCTCTCTTTAAAAGCCTGGGGTTTGTTCGCCAACACCACACTTTTCTAACCGAGTTAGCAGCTTTAGTGGTTGGAATGCATTATGTAACAATTAGGTTTGGTCAAACTGTTTATCAATTTCTGATTGGAAGACAATTCTGCACATCGCTAGGAGTGGGTGTTTTCCACAGCATAGCACTTCAAAGCATTCAAAGTATACACTATTTAAGAAATATAACACTCATGGTCGTGGGGTAGTCAGCGGATATACCCACGGTTGTGGTTACCTGCGGCACACATCCCTCTGCTTCGTGCCTATGGCTGAACCACAGCCACGGGTATATCTTTTAACAACTCCACTCCCACTATTGCTCAAACGGTGTTTTCCCAACCACTGAAGTTGCTAACTAGTTAGCGACTACAGTGGAAACAGACCAGCAGCAGCGATGTTTGTGTTTACAAAGAAATTGTGCTTGTGAATGTGGTCTTAGGGGGTAGAACTAACAGTCATAAGGAAGTAGGAGGATTTCCCAGTGTTTTGTGTCAACAATTCCAGAACCCGGACTGACCACCTGGATACTATCTGATCCCAGACTTTATTTTCTCTCTCTATACTCTCTCTATACTCTCTCTCTCTCTCTCTCTCTCATATGCTGTGTTAATAGAGCTAACATTTAAAAAAATGACACATGTAGGATCAAAGCGGTTATGCTGGCACAGGGATGTGATTGAAACTCACTCTTGTCAGTTGGCTCTTCATTCAACTGGGCTAGAGTTGTGATTTACCTTACCTTACCTATTTAAGTTACTTTGGATAAAAGCTACTTCTGCTAGATCATTATTTATAAATGTTAATTCAGTGACATGCAAATGCATATGTAATGTGTCTTGTGTATGTCTGTTTCCCTGCAGAGCAAAGCAGAAGGGATGACTTGGAAGCCCTTGGTCACATGTTCATGTACTTCCTGCGAGGTAGTCTGCCCTGGCAGGGCCTTAAGGTAAGCCTCTGTGAATATGGAATAAGTATGCCTAGCCAACCCACACCAACCCATTCATCACACACTCAGAACAGACCCATGGGCACACGTTCACATAGCCAACCCACACATACTCACCTATTTCACACGTGTAACACACATACACACACCCACACTCATGTACACACATCAAATAACCACCCCACGCAAAATTGCCCATTAGGCACACAAAACACACACACATGTACACACACACATTCACGTCTTCGGTGAATGTGTATGGAGGCATCCATACACAAGCAGAATTTTCCACAGGTGTCATTTGTGACAGCAGCTTTCATGGCTAAGATGTTTATCTCACTGATGGCACTGTGGCTAAATAATTAACTAATGCAAAGATCCTTGCTTAGTGGGTGGTTGAGAGCTAATTAATGAACTCGCCTTGTAAGAGACTTAACCCAGTTAACACACACACACACATAGATGTGCTTAATTAGTCTCACGTTGTCGACTTTAAGACTGATGTCAAGCAATTCCCTGCTTTCACTGGCTCGTCTGTGTGGTTTTTGTTCGTCTTCCCTCCCCCCCTCCTCCTCCTTTCTTTTTTTCCCCCTGATGTTCATACCAACGCAGTGTTACTCCTGCGTCTGTGCTCTTCTCTTCCCACAAGCTCTTTATTTCGATATTCATGTTGAGTGAGTGCTGCCGACATCTCATGCCCGGCTCCCCCACCAGCCCACATAGATGTAAGGAATGTAATACAGCACACGCCTCCAACACGCACACATACACACACACACACACACACATACCTGCTCCCTTCCAAAATGTATCTCTGTACACGCACACATGCAGTTACTCAAGTTAAATGAACACAAATACATGTACATCGCACAAACACACATGCAACCAACGATTCTCTCTCTCTCTCTCTCTCTCTCTCTCTCTCTCTCTCTCTCTCTCTCTCTCTCTCTCTCTCTCTCACACACACACACACACTTTCCCACATGCGGCGCCTCTGCCCCTCATGCTGAGGTCGTGCCTTTGTGCTGACACAGCACCTGGTGCTGCTGGTGACTCGGAACACAAACCTGATCATGGCGCGATTGTTACAGAAGGGCAACACTGCAGGAAAATGTGGAACGTTTTCATTCATCACTGTTCCCGTCAGCTGGATTTTTTCTTGCCTTAAAAACATGTTTTTTTTATTATTATTATTTTTTATTTAATATGGATTTGCCTGAAGCAGATTTCTGGCCTGGTTTCTGTTCATTATTCAGCACTCTGGTTCTTCAGCCAGCTGGGACGACAAACTCATGGGGATCAAGCCATTCAGCTGCATTCAGCATGGTCTTCTCTTTTTTTCTCACCAGTGGACTGCCAGTTTTTTCTTCCATGTCATTTCGTGTTTGTTGGCGCCTTTCCCTCTATACCATTTTTCCCGTTGTCTTCTAAAGCTTAAAGGAGAAATCTGGTTTTGAATCTGTCCATAGCCATCTTGCTCAGGAGTGCTTTTGGTAGGAAAAAGACTGCGAAAATTTGATACAACAGAGAATTGGCAGCAACACTAACTGAATGGGGCACAGAAGCTCCTATGCTCCACTCAGTTAATTCTAGTTGCCAATTTGCTACCAAATGGTACCAAATTTTCCTACAGCAGTATTGTGACCTCGAACAAACAGGGCTATGGATTGAATCAGATTTCTACTTTTAATAAATGTTGTTCTCTATGTCGGCTCACTCTTTACACTTTCTTTTGTGGTCTTGTGCCGTTTCTTATAGGCGGACACACTGAAAGAGCGCTACCAGAAGATCGGAGACACGAAGAGGGCCACGCCGATCGAAGTGCTCTGTGAAAGCTTCCCAGGTCAGTAACCTACTTTTTTTGCGAAGAAGGCTGCCGTCACGGTTAAACCTGCCACTTGAATGGTAATCGAACCAAATGTAACACAATCTCGTCTGTTTGTCTTTGTGTGTGTGTGTGTGTGTGTGTGTGTGTGTGTGTGCGTGCGCGTGCATGTGCGTGTGTTTTCCACCCAACTCTATCTGCAGAAGAGATGGCAACCTACCTGCGCTATGTGCGGCGACTCGACTTCTTTGAGAAACCTGACTACGATTACTTGCGGAAGCTCTTCACTGACCTGTTTGACAGAAATGGCTATGTCTTTGATTACGAATATGACTGGGTCGGCAAGCCACTCGTGAGTTCTTAACTTAACTTTAATGTTAAATGCCCCTTTTAAGCATATCTCATTTCAAGAATGCTCACATGGAAAGGTTTCCTAATTTTTTCTGGGAAGATGTGGGAATTTGTGTGAAAGTCTGGAAGTTTATATTTTTTCTCACAGTAAATGCTAAAATAGATGCCAAATAGAAAAAGATTTTGTAGTGTTTATAAAAGCTCAGAATGTGCTAAAGTTGTCAAAGGTCATAATCACAATATATGCCATACCAAACAAAATGCAGAAGAAAATTGGGAAGAGTTTGGGAGTTTTATTTTGGAAAATTGAATGTAGTAGTGCTGGTTTTTAGAGGAGCATGCCTCCCACTGCTGATGGATGTGTTCTCTGGGCTCTTCTGAGGCCTCTGTGGCTTGACAGAATCTTCTGTGTTGCTGTGGCAATGACTCACCGTGGGTTTTTGTTTGTGCCAAACACAGCCCACACCCATAGGCCCCATCCCGAGTGACACGCCCCAGCCAAGTAGCAGGGACAAAGCACAACAGCAGACCAAAAACCAGGTAAGAAGACACACACACACACAAACTACACTCCTGCCTGCCAGCAGTTTGCCTACAAGGTTCCATCTTGGTCAGATCTGTTGCCATCAGCTCCTCAAAAGGGTGAAGGTCTTGTTCTTCCTTAGCCCTACCGCGTCTGTCTGTCTGTCTGTCTGTCTGTCTCTCTCTGCCTTGTGTTTGTTTCCTCCGCCGTGTCCACTCCAGTTTCATTTTGCACTCAATAGGCCCAAAGTTAACCAAGCACATGCAGCTAGATGAATGGCCACTGCTACTGGCTCTTGAATGCCATGGCAGTGTTCTGTGCTAGCATCTGCTACCACACACAGACACACAGACATGCATAAGTGCTCACCATTATCCTCCTCCTCCTCTTCCGTTCTTACCAGACAGCACTGGGGTCTGGGACTGCTAGGCGTAATCACAGGAGATCTCCCAAACCCACGTGTGGTCAGAACACACAGGACTGTTAATCTGACAACTCACTCGCAGGCAGCTACTTCATCCACTGCCAGCCCACTGTCTAAGTGTAATCACTGCTAGCCTGTAGTCTGAGTCTGTTAAAACTAAATGAATGTTATGCAACCTACAATTAATTTGATCATATTAAACTGATTTTTATAAATACTCTCCTAAAGCACACACAGACAAAAGAAAACACAATAAAATGCCTTTCGTTAGCAGACAGTCTGGGTTCATTCTCTAGCCTGATCACTATGGTCTGCATATGGATGTGTATCAGGTATATTTTTACGACATAAATCATCCTTGTTAACCCGTAAGAAACTACTGTCAGATCTCCTGAATGTCAAGAGGCCTGGCAAACTTGCCCTAGAACAGTCAAGAGCAGATCTTGTGCTGTTGGTTCCAGTGAGATTGTCACACAAGTTCACACATGTAAAGCCAGTGGACCCTGTAGACCCTTCAGCTAAGCGCTTCCTCATTCTCTCTGCATGGTTCATTGTGGATGTATTATTTCATTTTTTTTCCCCTTTCAATCTTTATCTTCCCATCAAGTTCCTGTGTTTTAACTTCTCTTCTTTGTTTAACATAGTTCTGAATAACAAGCCTGCTTCTGCATGTCAAATGTCTCCTGTAATTTTTTTTTGTTTACTCATTTATTCCCCCCTCCTCCCCCTTTCCCCTCCTCTTTTGTTGCACCCCACCTCCCCTTCGCCACACTGCCTCTCTCCCCCGACCCCCTGTAAATGTCGTCCACTGTGCTGTTGGTCAGTCGCCTGAGCCCAGAGGAAGTGAGTCTCAGCCCACTCCAGCGACCAATAAGGAGACGCTGGGGTCACATCTCACAGCTGATAGGCTGGGCGGCTCTGTCCAGGTACTGCTTGCGCATGGCGCTGCATGGCTTTGTCCGTTCTTGTGTTTTTCTGTCCTTTCTTTCCATCTTTCTCTCTCTGTCTCTCCCCTGCTTCCTTTCTTCCACACACTTTCTCTTTTCCTCCTCTTGATGCTCTTGTGTTTCACTGAATCTTTAACCCGTTATCTCCCTAAAGCATTTTCTCTCTCTTCTACTGTCTACATCTTTAAGTGCTCTCTTCTCTTTTTCTTTTTCTTGTCCTTTCTTTGCTGTCAGCAAAACACTTTCCTCAGCAGTGCGCTGCTTAACACGCTTCAGCCTAAGATCTAGGGGCCCAGAGGTCTTGAGTTGACCAGTTCCCCTCCAACGGAGACTTCCCAATTTAGCTGAGCATACTTTATTAGCATAGCCTTCTGGTTAGGTTGCAATGGTAGCTCCACAAGAAAACTTAAACTTTTACTCTATTTTTATGTTCATTGGAAACTGTTGGCTAGCTTAGTTTGCCAGCCATGGAGAAATAATGCCTTACAGTTTCACTAGCCCCCTGCAACAGGGGCATTAAATGGACTCTTGTGCCCCCCTCTGTCCATTTGCGGAATTGCAGTCCAATGCAGTTTTAGATATGCTTGTGTTGATAGTTTTACTGTCAGACTATTATTTCAGAATATCCTTGTTCCTCTGTCAACATCAGATTTCAGATGATAATTTGTCATCCTTTATTCTTATTTTTATTTTTTTAGCTTTCTGTCTGCCACTCTTGATTTCTCTCCTTCTCAGTTTTTTCTTTCTTTCTCATCCCCTACCTCTGTCTATCTCTTAAGCTGTATACATTTATTTCTTCCTGCGGTGTTGTCCCGTGTCGTGACATGAGCTGTGTCTGTGTGCAGGTGATGAGCTCAACGAACGGAGAGCTGAATACAGACGACCCGACCGCAGGACACTCCAATGCCCCCATCACCGCACCCACTGAGGTGGAAGTGGCCGATGATACAAAGTGAGTTCTGCTCTAAAGACCATAAACATTATCTAGCCTCTCACAGGGGAAAATGAAGATGGGTGAACTTTCACATGGAACTGATTTGGAGGCCGAAAAGGTTTAGGGTTTCTTGAAAGGTGAAAGTTTTGGAGTTACGTGGAGCAGTGAAAAGAGTAGAGGTGTGAACTTGGAATCAGTCTGGCAAGAAAGTAGTTTCACAAGCCTAGCAGGCTTCACTGTGTCACTTGTTATTGCCGGGCCAAATGTATGACTTTATAACAAACATTATGATGATGACTTTGCTCAACTGCTGTCTAAGACCAGGAAACCCCAAGAGCAGCATTTAGCAGGTGTTCTCGAAGACAGTCAGTATAATGAGCTGGTAGCTTGCTTATGAGTCAGGCTCAGTGATTACAGGAATGTTAGCATAAAGGTCACAGGGTGACCCCTTAACATAACCGTCTGACATTTGCTGATGTTTCTCCCTCCAGGTGCTGTTGCTTCTTCAAGAGGAGAAAGAGGAAAGCACTCCAGCGACACAAGTGAAAAGAAGACCTCGTCGGGCGAGAACTTGAAAACATTCTGGTCACTGTCAAGTTTTAAATGGAAGCAAAATACACAGATCACCATTTCTCTCTCTTTTTTTTTTTTTTTTTTTTTTTCCACCTCCCTCCTCTCTCTCCTGTACACTGACACCCCTCCCCCCAACCTCTCCCACCCCTCCTCCCCCCCCTCCTCCTCCGCTCACGTTATCTTTCATCAGAGCTCCCACACTAATGGAGCTTGAAGGAAAGTTGTTGTTCGATGGGCAAACACAACAGACTTTTATTCCTTTACAAATGAGAAAAATAAAGACAGAAACATAAATACATGTGTTTAAAAAACGGGAAGGGGGTTGAAATGTGTTAAAATAAAAAAAAAGAGAAAAGAATAGAAAAAAAAACATTAACTACAATACACAACCACCGTGGCGTGAATATTAAAAAAAGAAAGAAAAAAAAAAAAAGAGATACTGTTTGAAACAGTTGTTGTATTCTAGATTCCATGCTGAACATTTACTGTTGGGCTGTCATTAATATGGAAGAGAACATGAAAGGAGTGGGGCGCGTGAGAATTGAATAGCTTGTTAGAAATAGTCCTTATTTGTGGGAAATTTGGGAGGCAGGAACGAACTATTCTAATGATAACAAAGAATCAAGAAGGCAACAGGATACTGTTCATCTCAGCCTCAATTGGAAGATTTTAATTTTTTCCGTTTTTGTTTGTTTTCTTTTTTTTGTTTTGATGTTTTTTGTTTTCTTTTTTTTTTCTTTTGTAAGTGTAATCTGAAGTTTGTTTTCAAATGTCTCCTTTTGGTTGCAAACAGAAAACTTTTACCCTAATGTTGTAGTGCTTTGGAATTCTTTTTTTTCTGTTTTTGTCAATTTTTTCCATTCTTTTTTCTGTCAATGTGGATTTTGTAGCACAGTCACTGGCCTCAGGTACTGTGGAAGAAGGGGAGAGCCTCAGATATTCATCTCCCCTCTTGTTGCACTTTTGGGAAAAAAAAGACAAAATAACAGTGGAATTCTGGGTTTGAAATTAACAGACAGGAAACCAACTAAATAAAGACTGATTTAGGAAGATTCCTACATGAGGCTGATATCTGTACAAGGGCCGAGATGTTCATTTAGAAGGAAACAAAAAAATGTCTTTTCAGTTTTATGTCTCACTTCAGAATAATTTACCAGGAAATCATAGTTTGTGCCTTTCCAAGTAAAATGTTTAAAGCTCAACGCAAGTGTCTTGCAATGACATTTCATCTGGTTTGACTCTGGTTGTGTTGTAAAGGCTTTAAGAGCTATCTCTGAGTTTGTGTGTGTGTGTGTATGTGTGTGTGAGAGAGAGAGTGTGTGAGTGGGTGTGTGTGAGTAGTTGCTCCCTCCCCTGTCCCTGTGAGTGTAAGTTTATGCCTACACCCTTGTATATATATATATATACTGAATACATGGATCCTACCAGAGGCTGCTCTCTGCTTCCTGTTCTCTGCCATGGCCTGACTCTCCTATGCTCTGACAATCATATATATATATAAAATATATATATTCAGCGGTTAAGCCTGGAATGTAGTCTTTCAAAATCAATAGGCCTGGGGAAGTAGCTGCCGTAATTAGGGGTTATTTGTAATACTAGTTTTCTATATCTTTTCAGAATCTTCAACTTTAGGTTCTCTTGGGGACCAGCATTTAAAATCGATTGCAAGTATAAGAGAGTATTTGCAAGGTCTTGAAAATGTATGTAAATATGCTTGCTAATGACTGAAGTTGCTGCGTGTCATGTATTGGATTTTGCTTCTTGCTCAAATCTGGACTCGGATTATGCTTCCAGCATTTGTGCGGGACTGTTAACATCTTGATCACTGTAAAAATGCTTTTCTTGGTCTAATCTGAGGTGTTTTTGTCGAGAACTGTTCTTTGGTCCGTTGTCCTGGGTTCAAAGATAATTCGTGAATGAGTTGTATTGTAAAGGTTTCCAGTTGCTAACTTCTCGAGGGCTGACCAAGTCCCAGTCAGTGTATCATATTATTAAACCTTTGTTTTACCAGGGAAGAAATCTCATTGAGATTAAGAACTGTCAAGTGAGCCCTGGCCAGGAAAGCAGCATACAAAATACATTTAAAATGAACAATTTGGGTATTGGGTAAAGTATTTGAGAGTACAGTAGAAGGTGAATCTTTGTGTTGCTCTCAAACTCACACACTTGCCACACTGTTCTCACAACATTGGCACCGGGGAAAAGAACGGGTTTTGAGAGTTGGTAGCTACGACAAATCTCATGTCAAACCCCAACGTGTTGCTCGTTTTGTATAATCTACGATCTGCCTATTAACTGTAATGCCCATAGTTCAGTATTGCCCTTTATACAAATGAAGCGTGTATGGCCACAGTGTAGTGAAACTGAAAGGAGCATGGCGCAATACCATTTTAGTGAGCCCTGCCTTTCTGGTTAACTTGGCATAGATGAACAGCAGAGCAGATTTCCTTTACATTGTTGTACCTTTCTTACGACTGAATACCTGATGTAAACGTTTTATTTCGCTTAAAAGTCTTGCAACACGAGGGCAAGGAGGCATGTGACTTGAAAGTATTTGCACAATCACTATCAGACAAACTTCGCACTGTAATGGAAGATATTTTCATTTGTGTAGTATGCCTACACGTCACTTATGATGCATTTTATTTTTCTTATCTCAAAGTTATACGAAGTTACCAATTCACGTGTGACATGACAGAGTGGGAGTTACTTGGTGGCGTGATCATGTGACCATGTAGAAATAATATACATTACACGAGTTGGTGGTTAAAGCACTGCTGGGTGTGACTGCTTGTTTTGAATCAATGTCATTTGTTAAAAAGAGGAACTGAGATCATTTTAAAGAGCCCAAAATGTTTGACATCTTGTTGACACTTAGTAAAGAAGGTGTTTTATCAGTCTTTGGGCAAATTAATGATAAACGTCACTTGACAGTAGTTGTGTGGTGTTATCATTGTTCCACGATTGTCATACTCCTGATTAAACCAAATGACAGAATTGTAATTGCCTAAATAGAACAGTCGAGGTAACTCGTAGAAGGATCGGCCATGGCTTCACTGACGCATGGTTAATTGTGTTAGATGCCATATGTAAAATTCAAAAAGGTAGGACAGGCCTACTCCAAGAATGAGACTGTGTAAGTCTCATTATGAGATTGAGATACATTTCACTGAAAATAAGGGCAGGTTTGAAAAGACAAAGTATTTAATGCTGACAAATTCTGAGGTACTGGAGGCAGGCCTTCCAGTAACCCTATCCCCGCGATATCTTTCCCCTTTCAGCAACGTTCATTTGCTGGGTATTGGGCATACTTCTGACAACGCTTGAGTTTAGCTGAGACTTACTTTTAGCTTTCAAAATAGGTTTACCTGTATGTGCGACACAGTAGCAATTCATCTTCTAACTGGCTTATTTATCGACTGGAACAATTGTTTTTAAAAGCTCTTTCTTTTTATGTTTTGTTGGGCCTTTAACATTAAACATCAAAATTAGAGATCAGCCTACCAAAGTATGTGGTCTATTCATAAACTGACTTTTTTTGTCCCCAAGGAATAACTTAAACAAGCTGGAAAAAAACTCCTCTGTTCTTGGGAAGTCCCAAACCTACTAAACCTTCTAAACACGAAAAAGAAAGTGAAATTCAGAATGCACTCAAGGGAAAAAAAGCTTTCAGCAAAATTTGATATACATTAATCACTTTATTTATTTTGATTTCGTGGAATTATCAGTGAGCTGTCATTCAACAGAAGCCGCAAAGAGGAAGCAAAGCGCATGTGACATTGTGTTGTGATACGGCCAACCGTGTTAAGAAGCTTGGACTCGGTCCATAAAAGTGCAGCAGCGTGCCTAGACCTTCCAACAAGTAATCCGCAAGTCTCCAAGTTACAGCTCACAAAAGGTGCTAACTGCAGTGTGTTTTTTTTAAAAGCGAGTCCTGGAGACACCTGCTTTCTCATTTTATCGCGCCTTTTGCTGTAGGCTAACATGGGTATCCGTTGCGCGTGTCATGGTTAGTTTTATTATTATTATTTTTAATTTATTTTAACCTCTGAAGAGACAGGAGAGGCCGACTTAAATAACATATAGCGCGGATAAAAAACAATATAGTCCATATAAAAAACAAAAATGGCTGAACAGGATAACTTGCCTATCCACAAGCGCCTAAGCTATGCAGTTGGACATTTCCTGAATGATTTGTGCGCATCTATGTGGTTCACCTACTTGCTCGTGTATTACCACACAGTCCTCGGTTTCCTCGACACATATGCAGGCATTTTACTGCTTATCGGTCAGATAGCTGACGGGATTTGCACACCTCTCATTGGTTATGAATCGGACCGGACACAAGGATGTGGATCGTATGGGAAAAGAAAGACTTGGCATTTAGTGGGTAAGGTAGTTGTGTTTTCTCTCTTTCTTATCTTATGTTTTTATGTTAAGACTATTTTATAACGCCACCCAAGGGAGAATATTGGGGGGTTGGGGGGAATGCAGAGTTATTGCAAATGCAAATTATTTCTGTTTCCTTTCAGGAACTCTGTGTGTGATTGTGTCCTTCCCTTTTATATTTAACCCGTGTCTTGGTTGTGGTGGGGGTACACCGAATTGGGTGGGCATCACTTACTTCAGCCCATTCATAATCCTTTTCCAGTTCGGTTGGGCAGCCACACAGATATCCCACCTTTCCCTTATTCCTGAACTGGTCTCTTGCGAACATGCAAAAGTGGAGCTCACAGCATACAGGTACCCAGCAGTTTCAGTCCATCAACCCACATAACAGAACATTTAAATTAAAATTGCCTTGACACATCACACTTTGATAGGTGTGTTGGTGTTATCCTCTGGTACAGAGCGCTGATACAAGGAGAGGCAAACCTGACAGCAGCATTCAGATACTGTGTGTGTCTGTGTGTGTGTGTGTGACAGCTTATTGTATCTCTTCCTTGTGTAGAAATGCATTCAGTGTGGTGGCTAACATCACAGTGTATGCTGTGGCGTGGTTACTCTTCCACTTCCAAGCAAAGCACGAGGATCATCCCAGTGTTTCTGAGAGCCTGGGCCCTGCTGATATTCCACTCTTCAGGGTAACATTTCTGTCTGTAATGGCCAATATCTTAATGAATCTAAATCATACAAATCATAAATCTTTACATTGTCTATATATATATATAGTACAAGCCATCAGGAAAACTACAAAATTCAGAAGACATATGTCCTACTGTATCTAAAGATACTGTATAAAGGCACCTTAAGGTTATTGCCTTCTTTGTTGTGGCTCATGTCAGGACCTGGCTTTGATAGTGGTGGCCATAGGGGCGGTGTTCTCCTTCATCTTCCACCTGTGCACACGTGAGAAGCCCCCACAAGCAAATGTGGAGAACGAGGCCCGTGGAGCTGATGAGGGGGACTCTCTGACCAGCTCCTACCAGTCCCTAATGCCCCCATCTCCTGACAGTTCCCCCCCTGTGCCGCTGCAGTGGAAGCATTGGTTTCGAGAGCCATCTTTTTTCCAGGTGAGTCAAGCCTTCAATGGGGGTCAATAATATCAAGACAGCAATATACTGCAATTTAACTTGCAGTTTGTAACAAGCATTGGACCTACATATTGATATAAAGTTCTGAGCAACAGTTCAAATCAACTCATTCAGATAACCATTCATGTTTTCCAGAGCAGCGCTGTGCTGGCTCCAGCAGAACTTTGCTGTATGATATATTTGTAATATTTGCCTCCGCCAAGAAGGTTATGTTTTTGCTAGTGTTTGTCTGTTTGTTTATGTGCAAAATAACTTGAAAAGTCCAGCACAAATTTGGATGACATTTTCAATAACTTGGGTGTTAGGACAAGGAAAAGATGATTACATTATTGGGGGGAACGTCTGGAATTTGTATTGTGTCAGTGACCCTATACTGCCTTGGCGGAGGTCTGCGCTCTCCAAGTGCTTTTCTAGTTTTCAGCATGTTATTTTGGTACATGCAGTAGGCATACTTTAATACCATTTTCCATACCAACATGGCTGCAGTGACTCTAAATATAAGAAGTCTAACATAAGGAAGAACTAAATTGCAGTGCAATTTAGAGAACTGAATCTCAATGCTTGTGGTAAAGAATTTATCATGCCTACAATAGACTTGCTGCATTTGCACCATAAACAGTTTGCAAATCTTCGGAATGAAATACCCTGGTACCTGAACTCCAGACTTCCCCTCTGGCTCTTATCTTGATGCCACTTTAACCCACAGGTAGCTTTGCTGTACATGTGCACCAGACTGATAGTGAACCTGTCACAGACATACATCTCTATGTTCCTGACCAATTCTCTGATGCTCCCTAAGGTAAGCACACGAGTGCACAGTGCACTTTGATGGTCTGAATGATATCTGCTTCATCCCTCTGTCACTCTTTGGTCAGAGTATACATGTAATTATATCTGATGAGGTCTCCTGTCTGCTTTTCCAATCACAGAACTTCATAGCCACAATTCCACTGGTGATGTATGTGAGTGGGTTTGTGTCATCTCTGGTCATGAAACCTGTTAGCAAGCTCATCGGCATTAATGTGAGTGTTTACTCTGTTTTTATTCCTGTTTTCCCTCAGACACACACACGCACACATACACACATACACACACACACACACACACACACACACACACTCTCTCTGTCTCTTCTTTCCCCCATGCTGTTTTACCTTGACAATATCTTTCATCTTTGAAAAGCAAAAATGTCTTGGTAAGGAATTGCTATTTGATGCAGGATTATGATTTGGTATGAATGTCTCAGAGAAATGTTTGAGGTCAGTGTTGACAGTGTTGACCTCATAAGACGGCTAAGGGGGTGAAAATTAGTGTGATTTAATTAAGTAGGTTAAGTCAGAGTTTAGCAAACAATGGACCCCAGATCTGTGCACTGTGCAGTGTGTCATAAAACAAAGTATGGTTTTGGAGAAGAAAAAAAACTTCCACTTTCTCCTGAATACTCATGTACTAATGAAATCGCGTAGTTTCACTGAAGTTAAAGTTACACTAATATCTTCATAATGTCAAACTGAAGTAGGTTCTTTTACTCTGAAATTGCAAGACCATATCCATACCCTGGGCCTGCCCATACTGATCTAACATGACCATGTTTGACTCAAACAACTCTCAGATGACCTATCTGGTGGGACTGCTGCTGATTCTGGCCTTTGCCCTATGGGTTCTGCTGGACATGAACATGGGGAAGATGATTTATGGAGGGGCGGTTCTCCTAGGCTCCGGTTCCACAATTATTCTGGTCATGTCTCTGTCTCTGACCGCTAAGCTCATCGGAGAACAAACGGTTGGCTCTTGCATCCTCCTGCATTCACGCAGCTTTCAGACACACTGATGGGTGTCCTCAGTGAACTTGCTAACTTGTCCTATTTTTTCTATCCTTAGCAAAGTGGAGCCTTTGTGTACGGAGCAATGAGCTTTACTGACAAAGTTGCCAATGGCCTTGGTGTGATGCTAATCCAAACCTTGTATCCTTGTCAGTAAGTTAAACCCTTACGCAATTAATTGCCACCACAAACATCCATTACACTAAATAATGCTCACTTTTATACCTACTCTCTAGGAAAAGTCAAGTGTAAATCAGCCTATATCCCAGTTACCCAAAGTACTTTTGTTAGGAATAGGGGCGAGAAAATTTGATACAATGAGGACCAGTTAGCGAACCAGCAGCTAAAGCTAACTCATGAAGACATGGAAACTCAGCTTCAGTGTGAGCTTGCTGTGGCCCTTTCTTATCTGATTTCTAAACTCTATCTAGATTGGAACTTTCTCATTCCTCCTCCTACTAACAGCAATTAGTGAACTCAAGCTATAAGGATATGAATTGATTTACACCGGTCTTCTCCTTTAAGAGTCGTATAATGCTTGCATGTCTGCAAGAACTAAGCTACACATTCCCCCTCCTCTAGGCTATTAGATATTAAGTAAGTAAATAAGGACTTGCTTGCAATTAGATATGAGATACTCAGGACATACTGTATGTTCCAAACACAGTATTATACTATTACATACATATTATTATGCATTACACCCTAATGTCTGTGTGTGTGTGTGTGTCTGTATTGGTCTATCTGCCATCTGTAGTACTCCAGATTGCTGTCCTGCCTGTGTGTGGTTTTACCACGGGGTCATGGTGTCTGTGACAGGAGGGGTGGCTTTGGTCGCGGCTCTGGCTCTTTTCAGTCTCTTCCTTTGGCCCATCCAGATTCGCAGAAGTGAGTACACAGTAACCCCTGACAACACCTGACTAGATGAGACTGCACAATACTTGTCTCACAATACTCAGACTCACAGTGATTGGTATCAGTATAGGCACATGACAACACGCCTCTGTGTGTGTTTGTGTGTGTGTGTGTGTGTGTGTGTGTGTCTGAGAATCACCTTAGTTGCCCTATGTAGATTTAGATGGGTGAATTTCGAAGTTAGACGGTTGAAACAACATTTCTATAACATTTACAGCCTCAGCATGACTTTTTAGAGCAACTTAATATAGTTATTTAATAATAGATTAGTAACACTAATCAGTTTATCAACTCACATCTTGCGCTTTTTCATATTTTATGTGTAGATGACTGTTATGAATGGTATCCCATGGGGACAAACCTAATAATTATACAACAATTACAGACTGCATAAATCCCTCCGATTTATTTAGCCAAATTCAAAGAAAATATTTATTTCTGACATACTAAATATTCTGTTTGTATGCGGGAATGGAGAGCTTAACCCCATAATGAATCTTGGCCAATAATCTTAGCTGTGTCTAGAGTCATGTGACTTGTAACAATAGGCAGTCCCTGTTCAAACTCTTGTCATTGGTTCCTCCACTTCCACAACAAGGAAGTTAGTACTTATATCACTGTGAAGTAAAGACTGCCAGTGCTTTCTGCTAGTGCCAGCTAAATCGCATTAGTTCCTTTGTTTTAGGCACATTGGTTTTTGGGTGGATGTAGGACCTGACTCCTTCAACTTGATAGCTGAAGGCCAAGTTGAAAATTACAAGAGACTGTCCAAAGAGTATGCCTCTACGTTCAGTTCAACCATTTCTAAAGTTTCCATTGCCAGTATTTGTAATGTACAATGTAGGGCCTATGTTTTAGTGGACCTAGCAGCATAGCGGTGGATCACAATAGGGTTGAATGCATGAACTGGGCAATGATCTCAACCTTGTTTGCTTTAGTCTTTACATCTTGCATCTCAGCTGCCTCCATACTATTTCTCTTGAAACTCCCACTGTTTCTTTAGTTTTCTGAATGACGGGACTTACTACATGTTTCTTCTAACCCTTGTTTATTGTAGTAAAGGTGTTGTCATATTCGAAGCTACTCAACCCACCATGATGCATATCCATCAATCTCTCTATGCTGCTGCTGCAGCTGCCGCACTGGTGTAGACCCGCTTATTTCTGCTTCCTGTCTCTCTGTGCAAATAGGCTCTTTCAAATGAAACGTCTGATCCCCTTGCAGGCCTTCCTGTTTTCACCGGACCCAGGGCAGAGGCAGCGGATAGAAAGGATACATATGGGAGTCTAGGCAGCTCTGTTGTGGACTGAAGGACCACAAGACTCACTGATAACACTGACTCTGCCATCGTTGTATATGGGCTGTTCGTCATGTTTCACTGTGCTTTGGAGGAGGAAAGGACGCCACATCGCAACACTGTTTTCTTTCTCTTGTTTTTTTCTTTGGTTCTTTTTCAGACTTTCGATCTGTCCATTTGTTTGAACACATCTGAGGCACTTGAGTAACATGAGAGACTGTGTCAATATACAACATCAAAATTGATTTGTATGACATTGTTAAAACTATTGGTAATGTTCATTTACCGTACGCACATTATTTGCATTCAGGCAAAACACTCAGACTGTTTTATTAGTAAATAAGTTTTTATGAGTTTTTAACGATTTATATAGACTTTGTATTTAAGTAAAAAAAATCTTTCATTTTGATGGTCGTTTGACAACTGCCAAAAAGGCTGAATGCTTCTTCAGTAAGAATGTTTGAAAACTCATTCATTCAGAGAAGTCATTGTGGCTCTTGTGGATATCAGGACAAAATGTCTGACAGCAGGGAGTTCTGCTCACCATTTGGTTTCTGTTCCCTAATTTTATTTTGGTAGCACACTGTTAGTGCTGCCAATCTCGCTATGATATGTAAACAAGTCCAAAATGTAAAAGGAATGTAAATATAATTGCTAAAACGTGTTTTTACCATTAATACCCGTTTGAGCTGAAGAGGATTGTCTTAAATTGTGTCTTAAATGTAAATCACAAAAGTATGTTTTGATGTATTTTTTATATTTTCATTGTAAAGTAAAATTATGTTCTCTAAGAGATGGTTTTATATTTTAAAGAGCACTTATTAAGCTCTGTCTTGATCCCATCATATTTACATGACATGATGCTTGTGCACAATGGAATCAACTGAAACTGACTTATTTCAAGAGTTTGTAAATGTGTTTTGTTCACTTTGTTTCACCACTGTTTGTTATATCCTGGATCATTCCATAAAGAATTAATACTCAAATGCACCATGGCATTTAACTGATGAGAAGGTTTATCTTCTCTTACATTTTGAGATTATAGGGCTACCTTTTCTTGACTATAAACTGCATACAAGGGGTGCCTACTAAAATAACAAGAATGTAATTACAAGTAGAACTAGTTGTCCTTCATCAGAATTTTATAACAGCATTATTGTCATTGTTTATTAGTCACACCAGTCACAACCCCTCCCCACCCATCATGCACAAATAGGCAGAGAAACAGACATCATTTCACTGCATTTTTTACACTCAGTAACTGTAGTGTAACTAAAATAGTGACTCTACAATTTCCGTGTACCCTTGTATCCTTGTAAACTCGACATATATAAATAAGACATATGACAAATGACCTTAAGCTATGACTTCTGATGGTACAGTAATTGTCAGGGAAGTGTTGTTTAAAAAGATCTAGTTATGTAATAGTGACACACACAACATGTGAAGTCATATGACTTGTCATAACATGTTTATGACACATCATCATGGGGTTGTTGTAGTGACACAGGGACGGGAAAGTGGCGTGGGGCCCTTCAATTGTCTGGACGTGTAGGCCTCTACTGAAGCAGAAGCTCACATTTAAAACTCTTCTTATTTTACACACTGATCACTTCACAGGAGGAAACTTCCTCATACCTCATACTGGACATTCCTGTTCTCTTTACTCTTTACTGGTGAACCAGGCTCTTTCACTTCACGCAGGTTGGGTACTTCTGTCAAACTTACAATACAAACAAATCAAACATATTGTTTAGAATGTGGCATCTTTTGATACTTTATGCCCTTTCAAATCTCAGACACCCATCCAAGTCCCTCATCTGATCTTATATCAGTCATCATCTGTCATCTGTCAATTTAACATCAAAACAATTGTTATGAAATATAATCAACAGAAATGAAAGAAAACAGCAAAAAAGTAAGGAAAAGAAAACAACAAAAGCATAATTACTTCCTCTCCCCCCTCCTGTGGGAACAAGAAGCCTGTGCTCCCTGCCCAAGCTGTTCCGTGGCCCCCTAGTGAAGTGTTTAGAAATGTGGTTGGGGGTAATTTGAAGAGCAGGCGTCATCACTGCTTGTTAGTGGCGTCGCTAATTGGAGTTTGGGTGGGAGTCTGTGGCTGGCTGGAGGCGGTACAATACAAACAGCCTAGGCCTACAGTGTGGTGTGGTGTGGTGTGGAGCGGTGTGGTGGAAGGCAGGACGGGAGGGGGGCAGCCGTGGGAGGAGGCCAGTTGGTACTGTTCATTGTGGAGATCAAATAGCCTACCACATACTAGCAGTACATAGAGCTCTACGGTGGGCAGATGCATGGTGATAAGGCAAGATCTTCATTAACCACACACAGTCATGGGTTTCAGGATGATTAATAGGCTTAGTTTCCGGAGTGAATAGTCATCGTACTAAAACAAGTGAGGCGTGTGCTTATTCTTGTGTTTGTTTTAGTACTATTACAGATAGCTTGATATCACTGACCTGTGTTCAGTGACAGAGCTGTGGAAAAGCCTCATCTATACTTAGGTGCAATCAGGATTTTTTGAGAGGGCTGGAGGAGGAGAACTCATTCGACTACATGTGGAGGGTTGATTTTAAATGCCAGCTTATGTCTGTGAAGTAGCACATTCATAATCAGAAATGTGAAAACTTGATTAGTGTAGATTTCATATGTGTAAACAAGCTGATTAAAAGCTACAGGTTTTTGTAAACTATACTAAGCCCCCTCAGGTCAAGTGATTTCGCAAAAGTTGGAAAAATATATAAATGACATGTTATCTATACAAAGACTTTCTATTTCATGTGTGAATGATGTTATGCCACCTTCTTAAAATGTAGACATGTAAATATACAACATGAATCATTGTTGGAAGTTGGAAACCTCTGGGGTGAAAAATCACTACAGGGTCTCAAATCTTGATTTTATTTTCAGGATGATTCCACAAAATAATATAATTATATCAAGCATTGAGACATGTATGGTCATTTTTAATATGTGTTATTATTATTGTTGTTGTTGATGATATTACTATTGTTATTATTATGTTCACAGTGGTGCCCACATCTGTAATATTTCTGGCTATATTTATCACTGTACAAAGCTATTTTCCCAAATAGGTAGGTAGCATGGAAGTTTGACCTTGGCCTCCTAATTTTGAGTAGAGAACATGGCAAGCTGACATTGCATGTGTATAGTATGCCTCGAACGATAACTAAAGCTGGCTTCATTTTAAAACTGAGGGAATGATAATATGACAGTGATACCCAAAGGTTTGTGACTATATTTGTTGTGGTATAATTTCCCAGCAACAGTTAAGTCCTTTTTCGGTGCCATATGATCATATTGCTCTCTCCAAGGAGGTCATCCAACAATCGCCTCAACAAATTGTGTAATTACAGTCACCATCTGATACATTGTACATACTTCATAGCTTATAAACAGCAACTTGACATTTGCTGGTTTCACTACAAAACAGAATGTGGCTGCTCTCTTTTCTTTCTCCGGCCTCTCCGGGGAATGAAATGCATCGGCTCTCCCAGTCAGACATTAGGAGGAATTTCTCCAGTCGCCATGCGAGGCGGAGAGACGCGGAAAGAGACGGCTTCAATAACATGGCCACGCGCTCAATGACAGAGAACGAGACAACGTGTTTCTCCTGCTTACTGGAAGTGAGATGCAAATGTGTCTCAGACCCCTCCTATATATTGGATAAAAATACACCCTTGGGTTTGATGTCAGGTCGGAGAAGCGTTTGAGTCGGCATTGCAGGCCCAGCTGGAGGTTGGAGTATTAGAAGCACGCAGGCATGCTGTAGCTCCCAAGAGAATGGTGTGGCTCTTAAGGAATGTCAATTTTAGACTGTAATTCCATAATTCAAATGGCGAAATGGTATTGGCAGCCTGGGACCAATAGTTGGTGGTTTTAACCCAAAACTGAGGAGTCGCTTCCCTGGGTATTCTCCTCTGCGTTTTCTGGCAAAAAGGGTATTTTCAGTGTTTCTAAAACATCGCTTAGCCCTCAAGATGAACTACTGGAAAACCTCTTGTGTGGGCATTGCGACTGTATTTCTTTTCTTTTTTTTTTTTTTTACTTCTTTTCCGAGAGTGAAACAGTTTTCTAATGCTTTTCTATTTTATGGCTGGTCAGAAAGAGCAGAATTCAGCCTCACACAATAGGGGTGGTGAGATCTCCGCCACAAAATCACCCACACTGTTCTCTTGATCGAAATGACCAAAAGTTTATGGACAGGGGAATTAAAGAGTGAGGAAAGGTTACAGCGTGAGACTGTGTCATTATATGTCATAGAAGGCACTGGATGGTGATTCACTGTGGATGACCATAGAACTGCGATTAGCCGGGGTGCCAGGCCACTGTGTCCGTATCAGGTCCAGATGGAACCTGCTGAAGCTGGAACACCCGGTTACAGAACATCAGTGTCACCACGGCAGACCTTCATCACCATGACAAATGGTCTCATAAACATGGTTGCCCGACAGAAAGATTTTTTTGTAAACATAGCTATCCCGTATAAAGACTTTCCTTGTAAACATGGCTTCCCTGTATCAAGACTTTTCCTGCCCAGAACAAAGATGCGTTTCTTGTACACATGGATACTCTGTAGGGTTGTGCCAACTTCCAAGGCTAAACCTCCATATGAACATGGGTGCTATGTGTAAAGACTTTTTCCTGAAAATACTGATGTCAGTCCAGTATGAAGACTTTTTTTGTTGTTGTAAAAATGGACACCTAGTATGACTCCCTAGACAGCTTTTTGTAAACATGTCTGCCTTTTATAAAGACTTTCTCCTGTAAAGATAGATATCCTGTATAAATACATCAGATCAAATTGTTCAAATTGATAAGTTGTATGATTACATTAATACTTCTTGGACTACATAAAGCTGCACTGTATAAAGATATGCCTGTAAACATAGGTGTTCTGTGTAAAGCCTGTAGAAAGTCTAATTTAACTAAATGTTTTCAGCTCTCAAGTATTTACATTATCAAGAACATTATCCTTCAGGTATTATATAGCTATTTACACTTCAGAAAAATCACAGTGTACTGAGAAAGACAGTATACTTTTACTTGTCATACCTTTAATATTGGAATGAAATATCATGAATCTAGGGCATAGGGTTAGATCTTCTTGGAAACATTGAAAATTAAAATGAGAGCACTTACAATGCAAAAGGTGGCCTACACAACAGCCAGCTGATTGTATCTAACAGATGGCAAGACATTACAAAGTTGAAATGGATGAGAGTGCAGACTATCCACAACTGAACCTAATATGACTAATGTATAGGCCTGCTAATTTGTTATCATGTCTTTTGTTTAACTGGGAGGAAATCAGTTGTTTCTTTGGCATTGTTAACTATATTGTTCCTCTGTGTTCTATTTTCTTTCCCTTTCCTCAAGCCATCATTTGTAGTATTCATTTTGTCATCTCTGGTTTATTTAATACTCTGTTCTTGGTCCATGGTCATAGGTCTGTGGGATATTTTAGGAAGGGAGTGTTTGGCTTATAACTCTTCTATAACTTCATTTCTGAAATGCAGAAATGTGAAGTGGTAAACGCATCATCACTGTTGACGGGTTGGTTGACTCTATGTATTTCTTCCTAGAGAGTTTCTGTTGTCTTTTACTTGATCAGATCATCTTGCAAGAAAGTTACACCATGCAAGAATTTGTAGTCAGTTTTATGGCTGAGTGATGCATTACAGGCCAATGAAAGCCCAGACTTGCATAATATACCTTTAAAGGAATACCAGACAACATTTTTAGATTCTTTTACCAGCTTTGTGGTCACTTCAGTGGTTAAATGGCTCATTACGGGGTGAATGAAGGCTCATTGCGGGGTGAATGAAGACTCTTTCAGCATCCTCTGTCTCTTAATTGCGCAGTTACTAGCACCTGCGGATTGTGTTGAACAAAACCTAAAATGAATGACACTGAAATTGCATTAATTACTTTGTCAGTCAACATAACTCCATGAAAGTGATCATGCTTTGGTTTGCAAGCAAATCCACATGGATTGGTGAGAATGTACAATGCAGTTGCTTTTTTTTTTTTTTTCAAATCAGCACCTGGAGGGTGAGCTCCGGAGGTAAAAAATTGCAAGCTTGCCTGGTACCACTTTAAAATGCAGCCTTAAGCTACAGACTGGGCTTTGTATGTGGTCCAAGTCTGTCTTCCCCCTGTTTAACAGTGTTTTTATTATCATAATAATTCCACATCCCTCACTGAATTTCTCTTGTGCCTGCTCTCGGTGTCTCCAAAGGGAAACTCGGGATTTTTTGTGTGACCTGATATCACCTGGTACTGTATAGAAACAACTTCTCCAGGCTTACACTATTTGCAAGCGTGGGTGTTTTTGCTTTAACAGAGAAAACCATCCAATGAGTCTAAATGTTAGCAACAGCATTTTAAAATGATTTAGCAAGTCTCCCCAATGATGCAGTGCCAGTTGAGATGGAGTAGGCTTGAACAAGAGCCTGAGGAGAGAAGTCAATTTCTGCAGACCCCACTAATTTCACAATTTTTTCCCTCTCCTATATAAGTCTATCAGACCCAAATAGTGCATTATGCATGAATCTCCATGAATCTCTTAAGGCAAGAACCTTAGGACACTGTGAATATAAGGTCTCTCACAGCATCAGTGTTACTGTTCCAGGATGTTTTTCAGCTAAATCTGCTGCCTACCCAAGGCTGGAAGGCAATTCTTATACATGCCTGAAAAGCAGCGTTGGAAAATACTCACAGGACATGAAGCTGGTGGTGCTTGCTTCATTCACACTATATGGAGCGCATTGACAACTGAGAGCCAAACCCAGATGAACCTGTTAGTAAATCTAAAGTCGCACTTCAATTGTGCCTGGCGATGATCTCCCTGAAGCATATTTCCAAGTCACCAAAACCCCCAGGAACCAACCATCAGCGCTTCTGCAGGACAGGGTGGCCTTTATATTGGTACAAAGGAGCACAGCAGTGCTTTCAATACAACAGGTGGCTGCACTGACGGTGTCAGCATTGACCAAGATGAACTTGCATTTTCCTCAGAACTGAGTAGAAAGTGCTAACAAAGATATGTTTCCTGATCTTTTTATAGATTTCCTAGGAGCTCTTATGACAGTATAATGGTGCTTCTGGTCATGCCGTTGGATATTGGAAGTGAATGAGTCCCCAGACCCACTCTCAATTTGAAATGGTCCGGTGTCAACCAGCCTTAGCGCCTTTTATTTTTGCTGTAGTTTAAAATATAGAATGGAGTCAATCAGAAGTAAGTTCCTGTAATATCAGCTGCGACCCATATTGCAGCACAGCCTGCCAGCCGGTTATTCATACAGGCACATTTGACTAGATGTTGCAGATGTCTAGAATGTTCCAGTGCATTATACACTAGTACTCTCCATTAATTCAATGTGTGGGGATACACACACACACACACACACACACACACACACACACACACACACACACACACACACACACACACACACACACACACACACACACACACTCACACATGCTGTCCAGTTGAGTATTTCTATCATGGGCCTATGGAGAAAGGACACAAACAATGTATTCTCTTGTTTTTTTAAGGCACATAAAATGAGTGTGTATAATATTTTAATCCCAATAGGTAGATATCAGCAAAAAACAATCTTAAATATCCTTCCATATCTACTGGTAACATCTAAACTTTAACATCTAAACATTTACCATTCACGACAACCTATAAATTTATGACAGAAATGGATATGTATCATATAAACACAAACATCATTCTGCATACGGTACACTGAAATAATTCTCTTCATGTAGTGTTCTTTTACACCAAAGGATAGTACAAAAACAGCTTGTATATTTTGGCACCCCACCATCCTTTGCCGCTGAGAGTAGTGGGAGACATAAAAAAAGCATTTAAGGGCAAAGTAAAGCCTCTTTTTCTCTCCTCCGTGCACAATCAGCAGGTCTGCGGGTAGCATGCCTTGAGAGCAGGCAGTGGGCCGCCCTTCTGAAAAAAGGCATTTGAACTTCCATTCACTCACTCCCCATGCATGCAAGTGTAACCTTAAAACATGGCAGCTTGCCTTCAGTCTAATCAGGACGTGTAATAAGTCCCTTTCTTCCAGATGCATGCTGAGAGGAGATTGTGTGTGTGTGTGTGTGAGGGTTGGGGGGTATTGCAGGAGAGCTGGTTAACTGACTCCAGCTGTGTGGTTATTACGGCTGAGATGCAGCCCCTCTCTGGCTGTTAGCTCAACCTGTGTGTTCCTGCATTCTCTGTGTAACGTATGTAGGTAACTGTGTGTGTGTGTGTGTGTGTTATTCATTCCCCAGAGACTGTTAAGCTCTCAGACAACACGTGTCCATATTGTTACTGTATTTAGGAGGAGCTTCTGTAGGTGGTTTCAGGGGGCAGACAATTAGAGCCTTTAGTCATCTTTTTTTTCCATGTCAAAAGAGAAAAAAAAAACTGCACCGTCATTTTTGTTTTTCCTCTGACTTGGTTTGCTGACACTCACTTTTTAATGGCAGCAATGACTCGGATATACTGCTTCAGTTTCCCTTATCTGCTGTTTTCTCCAGTTTATCAAATGAAGACAAAACAGAATTGGTCCTCAGTGGAGCATGTATGACTCGGCGTGAGTGTGTGTGTCTGTGTGTGTGTTTGTGTCTGTTAGTACAGCTGGCATTAGCTAGTCTCTAGCAGCTTGTGGTGAGAATGTGGTACTGCTGGCTGTGTGCTCTGGTTTGAATGTGTATGTGAGCGTGGGTGTGTACATACGTGTGTGTGTGTGTGTGTGTGTGTGTATGTGTGTGTGTGTATACACTCCCTGTAAGTGGGAGCAGCTCTTGTCTGGCTGCTGGTGCCCTAATCCTGCTGGTCTTACCCTCTCTCTCTCTGTCTCTCTCTCTCCTCTGACTGCCCAATCTTCTCTGAGTGAGTGACCCATGGGGAAGTGAGGAGAGAGGATGAGAGGAGGAAGAGTGAGAGAGAGGGAGAGAGAGAAGAAAGAGGGAGATTCAATTCAACACACAGAAAGACAGAACAGGCTGGAGGAGGCTGTGTGTTTCAACCCATCTACCCCACGTGCTGCTGGCGTGTGTGTTGTGTGTGTGTGTGTGTGTTTGGACATATGGATGTGTGTCAGAGTGAAGGAGAACCAACTGATCCTGATCCTGCCTGCTTGAGTGTCCTGAGTGAGTGAGAGAGAGGAGAGAGAGAGAGTGTGGTTAGTGTGGTAAGTGAGTAAAAGTGCGTGTGTTTGTGTGTGTGTGTGTGTGTGTGGAGCAGTGGCAAGAGCCGCTCTGCCGACTCTGCCCACCATCCCTGGTGTGCGGCACTCGGCGGCCATGGAGCTCCCCAGCATCACACACATGGGCGGCAGTGGCGGAGGTGGTGGAGGTGCCACGGACAGTGCTGTCAAATGGCAACTCTGCTACGACATGACGGCCAAGACCTGGTGGATGGTGAGTGAGCCTGATGGAGGGAGGCGGGGGGGTGGTGGTGATGTTGGTGGTGCTGGTGGTGAGTGTTGGGGGTGGGGGTGGATGGAGGCTGTGGGGTTAGCAGGTCGGGTCTTCACAGGTCGGGATTGGTTGATGAATTGTGTTTACAGATGGTAATTGGTGTGGAACTGCTTTGGCACAGCGGTGTACTGAGGTGTGATGTGTACTATTGTAGAAGTAGTTTCATTATTCGCTGTGTTAAGTGATTACTGCGAATATGATATTCTGACTATATAATATGATATGATGTAATATAATACCAATGTTAATGTTATATGGGAGTGCAGAGCTTAATTCTCTTCAGTTGTTCTGCTCATTTTGGCTAAATACATCCTAAATACAATGATTCTTACTTTGAACATTTTTTGCTTAATTTTCATATATACATCCTGACGAACCATTGTTGGCAACTTACCTGAACGGAGCAGGGACAACTTTTGATAAAAGTTATGTTTGAAAGTGTTTGATGATCGCGGATGACGATGAAAAACTATAGAACTGAATTTTTAAATTCAGTTGTGTTTGAGATTGCTGAATCCTGCTCTCTGCATTTGTTTTCCACATTTTTGTACAACAGAACATATCCCTCAAAGTCCACGTTTGACAGCTTGTCAGCAGCTTGACAGCTTTTTGAATATACTGCTTTATTGCTGGTGTTATGTTTTCCCCTATCAGCAGTCGATGTAAATGTGTTTCAGTGCTCAGAATCTGATTTTCATCAAACATCCAAACATGAACAACCGCACACATCCTACTGTCTGTTGCGTCTTAGAAAATATCCTCGCTGGTAACATCAGTGGGCTGGTTCTCATGTGTTGTGCTTTGAATGTAAGTGGATAACCTTAAGACTTGATTTTAATTTCACAACTATACTTCTGGAGTTGTCAAATATAACAATATATTGTTTGCAATGTTGCAACTGTTGCTGAGCATAATTTTGGCCATATGTTTTAAAAGTGCGTCTTGGTTATGCTATATCAATGATTATCTCTAAATCTGTGGAGCAATACTGGGAATGAAGGTAGCTTTTATTACCTTTGCAGTCCCTTGCAACGCTACTATCCTCCTAGGTTTTGGTGATTTTTCCTCATTGCTATCCAGGGGGGTGTCTCGCTCCTTTGAGTTTTCCATGCTCTGGAGAGCTCCTTTCTTCTCTCGGCCAGTTGCTTTTGGAATGCCCTGTGTTTGCTCAATGTTCCAGTCTCCTTTTTTGGCTTATTTATCCATCTGTAATGGATTGACTTCTTCCCCCCTTCGCTCGCTTGCTTGCTCACTCTCTCCAGCTTCTATAACAAAAGTGATTGCCTCTTTCTCTCCCTCCGTTTCTCTCTCTCCTTCTTCCTCAGTGCTTTGCTCAGTATTCGGCATTAGCCACCCACGTTTTTGTTTAAACCACCCTGGCAATTAAGACGTGCCACGAGGTCTTACTAATAACTAATCAAAATGCGGGGCTTTGATTGTTTGTCAGGCGCGCTTTGAGAAATGGGCCTCTGTTTCACACATGTGCTGTACTCTGTTCTGCTCTCCAGCCCCCTTGTCTGCCTGGGACAAGGCCAACTCTCAACATTCACATCCAGGCATTGAGGGCAGCCCTTCCTCTGTCCTGTGAACTGTAATAATAAATAATAATTATCATTTTATTTACATAGCACTTACCAAGCATATAGAGGCACAAGGTGCTTTATAATCCAGCAATGTAAATTCAAATGGTACATACTGTATAGCACGACGTAATTCTTCCACAGTCACATGACTACATGAATAATAATTATTCTAAAACACCAAATCTGCTCCTCTCCATCTTAGCTGACACTTAAAGCTCTGTGAAACTAGACTTGGAGTTGGACTTTTGTTTCACCTCATTGATTGCTTTGCTCGCCTGCATACGTATCTCACTTGTGAGTCAGAATTGGATAAAAGCATCTTCCATATGGACATGTGATATACCAAGGTTACTCTGGAGAAGACTGTACAATCCTGACACCACTGTGATATGGGTTACAAAGCAAGCAGCCACTGTTTAATGTGTTCTCTTGATGTAGGCCGGCGGTGTGTTGTATGATGATGTCATTCACTGTGCCAGAGTGTTTCACGTGATAGACCTTTCCTCATTCCTGCTATCTGACCAAGGCTCTGCTGTCTTTAACCTTTCCGGAGTTGTGATTATCTCATCGAGGACACACTGATTTGCTGTAGTGTGTGTCTGTGTGTGTGTATTTGAAATATACCAGTGGCGAATGCATTAGTGTGATTTTGTATTAGTGCTTGAGTGTGTGTGTGTGTGTGTGTGAGAGAGAGAGAGAGAGAGAGAGAGAGAGAGAGAGCGTGTGTATACGCACATCTGCGTCTCTGTGTGTCTGTGTTTGTATTTACTATTGCACCTTCCTGTTACCAAACGTTTGGTCAGGATGAGGGGGTGGGAGACGCATGTTTGACTGTTGTGGTCATAAACTTTGAGATGATGACAGAAACAGGAAAAAGAAGTTCCGTTCACAGTTCATCAGAGAACACAAAATACAAAATTCTTCAAAATGTAAACCTTTACACAAAAATTCACCTTAACATTCTTGTTTTGTCTGCTCCCTTAACACAATAGGATATAGGAAAAAAATTATATTGATATGGTTAAGAAGCTGACAACTCCTCATGTTGTGGATAGTAGTTTGACTGAATGATCACTATGGTTCCACTAAATTGGTTGCTGAAATAAAACCACGAATTGTTTACTCAATGGCAGCAGTTCAGTTAGAGGCCTGTGCTGATGAAATGCTTTGATCTGCCAATTAATATGAGAAACCCCAGAGATGAAAAAGAGATGTAATGAATCACTACGAAGAATGACCAAAAATTGTTTCTGTTTGTGTATATTTGCTGGGGTGATGGCTGATTGAAATTTGGATGTGGGAAAATCTGTTGCACTTGATACTTAAGGCGGGTGAAAAACTTAATCAAAAAAACATCTCCTTGGAATTTAGGATTTTCTTAAGTAAGACCAAATGCAGGATTAGTGATGTCTAATGGGGCTTTTAGAAATTAAATACAAACATTTACATGAGAAAAACTTTGCTCTGGCTCTACCGTCCAACTGTATTACACTAAGTGGAATCTGAGAGAAAATCCAAATTTGGGTTGGGATTTAGACATCCTTAATTTCCCTTCCTGCTCCAAAGACTCTTAATTTATCTTTATTTAGAAAGACGAGTGCGTTAGCCCTCAGTTGTTGGTGAAATTCCGCATGCTCTTTTTCATTATAAGTGTTTATATATTGCTATAACAATGAAGCACATGTATTACTGTCGTTCACTTTTTTGTTATTTACTGACTAGGCCTTAAGTTGTGAGGCATGATTCTGGCCTTTCATGTGTGTGACTTACGGCTACACAACAGTGGCAGCTGCACTGAAACAGCTTCATCCTTACCACACAGAATAAGACTGTTGGGAAACATTGGCCTAAAGCTCTTGTGGTCTTTTCTCGCATGCTGTGTAGGAAGGTGCCCTTTCGGTATGACCTCACAAACAGACTACGGCGCGCTGTGTGCTCCTGCGCCGTGCCAGAGACACGCACATAGGGCGCCGGTCCAGTCTTGCATCACCGAGTAGCGTCGTACGATTACAACGCTGATTAACATAAAGCGTTTACATTTGAGGTCTTGAGTGGGAAGCTGATGACTTGACGCTCAGCAGCCAGGGCTCGTTAAAAAGTCCGTGGGATCTGGAGGTCGGAGCGTGGCAAGGCCGGCCCGTTCTCCTGCTGCGGCCGAGAGTAAACGAGGCGTCTGCTTTTGGAGCGGCCTCCTCAGCACTTCTCGCTCGGCTCCAGAGCAGCGCTGGGTCAGACCAACGACTTGTGGTTCTAGGCCGTGACTTCAGACGTCTGGAAACTAGAGTGAATCATTCCGAGAACCCGAAACAGCAAGGAGGCTAAAATTAGGAAAGGGGATGGTCAAGTAAAGCGCCAGCAAAGAGAAGATCTTTCAGCTGCCTTTTCACAGTTTAAGAGATGCTGTTTTGGGAGGGGGTGCTGTTTTGGGACTAAAGAAAGCATTCTGGTAATATTTCATTTCAGAAGGCCTTCATCCTTGGTGTCCCACTTTGGAACATCCTGAGAATACGGGAAACATTACATTCTTAACATGACGGGCAAGTGTAATAAAATATCTTACACTGACGGAAACTTCTTCCATTACATAACCATGTTGCCAAACGTTTAAGTCCTTGCTGATACGCCCAGCGGGGTATAAATCTGCATTACAAGGATGCTCATTCGTCTTGACCCATCATTTACTTAACAAGAGTGGAGCAGCGCTCAAAAAGGCAGTCTCTGGCCCGCAGATTATCTTCTCTCATCAGCAAAGGAAAACATTTCGTTTTCCAGCTCCTCGGGCAAAATGCCCGCCTCTAATCCTCACGCCATCTGTGCGAAAAGATCTTTAGACAGACACGCAATGACGTTTCCCCCCTTATCCTGTGCTGCCATTGACTTCTAATCTTTTTTGTGAGATGTAGGTATGATATCTTTTCTAAGGCAGGAAATACTGATTTGAGAAATGTAATAAGTTATTTTTTAAATGTATCTTTAGGCCTACATGTCAAGCTATTTAGGCCATTTTGAAAGATTGTTGATGATGTATAAGAACCGTTATTTCTACATCCTGCCAAGTGCTGCAGCAGGGCTATTTTTAGAGAAAAGATTGTCAAAGTTGTTTGAAGTGGTTGATAAATGGGTTGCAACTGTAGTCTGTTGGACTTCCCTTCACTTTGTGCAGAGTCTGGACACTCTATATAGGCATAGCCTACATTTATTTCACGGTGGGTAGGCACTTTGTTTGAACTTTACACCTGTTGGTTCTTCTTTCAATTTCTGTTCACTGATTGGTTGCTAGAAGGGTAGGTAGGTACGTAGCACCGTAGCTAAATACAATATTGGGGCACTACGGCGTTGCTAGCCAGGCAATTAAAAATGGTTCTTCAGCTAGGAATAGCACAAATGTATGCGAAGAAATGTTAGTATTGTTTGCCATTCTTTTACATGTGTAGGCCTATGCGGTAAACCAAACAGGAGTTTTGCACAGATATTAAAAATAGACATATTATTATTATTATTATTATTGGTGCTCAAAGATGGTCCTTTCCATTCCAGTCTTCCTAATTCCATTAAACTATACAGTTGGTTCTGTTTCTTGGAAATAATGCACTGAGTTTGATTTGGTTGAATTTTGATTACCTTGTAAAGACTTGTGCATGCACCCTCTTGCATCAGAAGTGTTTAAACTGACCTCATAGGGCCTGTAAAGAAAAAAAAAGAATAAATAAACAGTGCTACTTGAAAGAATGTGAACCCTTTGCAGCTGCCTAGTGTTCTGCATTATTTGGTCATAAAATGAGATCTGATCTTCATCTAAGTCTCAAGTGTAGACAAACACAACGTGCTGATGCAGCACAACAGATGTTATTACATTTCTTTATTAAAAACATCCATAAAACACACATAATGCTGGGTTAAAAAGTAGGGGAACCTTTAGAGTTAGTCACAAGTTGTACCTCAGTAAATAGATTTTTCCGTTTACATAGAACACAACGTCTCTCTTCAGTAGTAGCAATATAGAGAGTACAGCATAGGTTACTTCTCACTGCCAATTGACATGCTAGTATTACTCTTCACCACAAGAGGGCAGCAGAGGCTTTCTTTTGCTCCTCATCTCTGCTGCTCTGTGTTGGACTGGCTGGTGTTGGTTCACAGCGTTTGGCCGGCACCCAAATCAAGTTAGCCTGTTTTGTTTCCTAGGTCTTTCATTCCTCAGTTCATAGTTTCGAACTACCATAGGCTTTCTTGAAGAAAGAATGACAATTATTAGACATCCTTGTTTTGTATGTTTGTTTTTTATTTTTGAGTAGAAGTTCTCTGTTTGAATAATCTACTCAAACCAGTTTGGTTAAATGGTTTTACGTTAAGGATAAGGGATTAAAAAATGATCAGTGTGCTTCATTGAAGTACTAAGGTCTGAGTGGTTAATCAACAGTGTTGCCTTACTGTTGGCCAGTCCATTTAGATTTTAGTAACAATCATTTCATCTGAAGCTGGTATTGGAACCCAACAGGCCTGAAGGTCTTTGGCACATATGTGCATGCAATTCCAGTGTTTGTTTGACAGAGGAGGCAGCCAAAACCTCATGCTCTAGGCGTCTGATATTGCACACATGCATAACTCTTCTCCTTCCCCCCACCCCCGTCTTGAATGCGCTTCCAGGAGTCCTCAGTCTAATGTGTATGAATGCGGTTCACACTCCGTGCCAAAGGCCTAAAGATATAAACCCTAGATGTGCTCTGCTTGGTTCAGCATACATCAGGACTGAGCCCGTGGCGTTGTGAGTTCTCTTGTCCATTGTTCCTACGTTCACTGAGCGTTATTATAATATGTTTTGTATTTATGTATTTTTCTGAGTGGAAATGTACCAAAACGATTGGCGTGCACTGCACTTCTATTTGAAATCATTACTTTGACTCTGTACACAACTAACCTGTGAGCAACAGTGATGAAGATCAGACAACTAAACATCTAGACAACAACTGAGTTTTTAAAAGTATGCTTTTGGTAAACAAGGGTTTTCACAACCCTTTTTTGATGGCAAAAATCTCATCTGTGTCCTCATCTGTGCAAAAGAAGTCTGCTACCTGCAAATATGGATGGCTTGAGAAACCTCCGTACAGTTTTTTTAACAGTGAGATGACCCATGTAGTAAAGCCAGGAATTTCTTCCCAGTCTTATCTCTCTGTTGAGTGGCCACACAGCCACCTCTGTCTATTGGTAGTTCACATGTCTCCACCAACCACTATCTGGGGTTGAGAGGGCAAAAGGAATGACAACACATCCAACCAGACAAGACCAGCCTTGTGGGAAGTAGCATTGCAGTGAGTGGTGTGCCACTGTGTGTGTGTGTGTGTGTGTGTGTTTCATTGTCTCTCTCACTCTCTCTCTCTCTGTCTCTGTGTTCACCAGACCAGTCAGCACTTGCAGGTAAACCTGAACGCATGGAAGCAAAAAAAAAAAACCCTCTCTATAGCATTCACCCACACAACCTCACAAGCATGTGTAAGGTCTGTCTGCACACTCTGCTCAGCTGGCAGTGGTGGTCAGGTTCTTTTAGACATCAAAATACACAGCCCCCCCTTTGTTTGCACAACTTTTTACGTTGCTGTTTATGACAGATCCTTAAAAAAAACGTACACCGTTTTTGATCTGGTCTGCTTGGACATTAGCGCACAGCATGCTGTAGAGAGATATTTATGTGTAATAGGATTACGAATATTAAAAGGCTTTGACACCAGGGTTGCTTATCAGTGTCTAATGAGAAGCCTCGGATCTTCTCTCTAATGCACAGGTACATTAGCCTATTACAGGATAATCACTGCCAAATTACTGCCGAGTAATCAGTTTCTAATAGCCATTAGTTCAGTCCCAAAGGGGATTTGGATCATGATAAATTAAACCTCCACATTATGCAAATTGACACGGTGTGTTTCAGGGAGAGAGAGCTGACTAAGCTGCCTTTGCAGGGGCAGCAGTCAGACTCTCTCTCTCTCACATACTCTGCCTAGCAACCTTTTCTTTGTTATAGCATGATTGAACTTGACAATTGCTTCATCATATTGAACAACCCCTAACAATTAATAACCATAACAGTTTGTATTTGTACTGAGGTGACAAAACCATTAAATGTCTTTATTTGTACCAAATAGTTTTAAACATAAATATATTTTGTTTTCCCTCAGTTTTGAGTTTATTAGAAAACTTCATTTTTTATATATTTATATATTTTTTTATCTTTTTTTACTGGAATACAATATAAATTCCAGTTAATCTTCCAGTTGCTATCAGTCTCTGCATCAGGACTGAAGATGGTCTATTTTTGCCATCTTGATCAAGTTTCTGTCATTTAGCATTTAGTGTGTGTGTGTGAGTGTGTGCCTGCACACATGTTTGCACATATTATTGTGCAATGTTTTGTGCTTAGCTTACTTCTGTGACTGGGTGGTGTAATCTTGCCACTGTGTGGCCATTTCTGAAACATGCCCCAGGATGGCCTCAGGTTCATGAAACACTCCAGCTGCCAGCTGTAGATCACGGATCACATTTGGGTCCATTCCCCAAATCCCACCAACCCACAGGACTCATCCGCCTGCATTTTGATCTCCCCTGTGTGACCATCAGTTCGGGTTAGTTCCCCTTAGCTCACCTGCTAATAGTTAATGCCACGATGTGTGACGAGAATCTGTCTGTATGACCGTCCTGCATGTTTATGAGCTGAGACATGTTAAACAGGTGTAGAATGGACAGACAGAAAATAGCCCCATGTACAGCAGCGCAGTCTGTCTTTCCACGCTGTCATTACCTTTTGGAAAAGGGAGGATTTATTTTGCTTTATTTTGCTTTTTAGCTAAAAGAGCAGTGTGCAGCAGTTTCTATTCTGCCTGTGGTTTATGGGTCTGTGTTGGCAGTAGGGGGGTTATAATTCTTAGCTGGATTCTTTTTTAAGTTGTAATAGAGGAGGAGAATTCACTCTGGCAAAAGTCAGCTTTCACAAAAACCTCTGGGTGGTATAACATTGTCTGGGAGCATTTCTGCAAATTAAAGCTGTGGAAAATAATGCTTGTGTGAATGTTGTTTTGCTGGTCTGTTTGTAAAAGATCTTTGGGTATTATACTGTGATGGTGATGGTGTCATTGCCTCATGAATCTAAGCAGAAATGCAACATAAGTGGGTTTATTAGTCTACATTTTACCATTAGAGGCATATTTCAGTTTTTCTCCAGTGCAAAAGGTAATTAGTAGTCTATTTTGGTAATGATGGCTCAACCAGCCTTTTGTTCTCAGTGAGTGCAACTTCATAGGGATCAGATGCGTGACAATTCCTGAAGTTTCCCTGAAACACAAAACTGCTGATCAGAATTCTGTTATTGAATAACCTGGAACTTTTTTGAGTGGCTGAAACAAATCAGCCATGACAAATCCAGATCGGAACCAGAACTGGGCCGTACGGAAGCCAGATGCTGTTTCCATGCAGTCAGACTCCAAATGCTTTGAGCATCCATGAAGCAGTAGTCAGGAGTATAATTAAGCTGGGTCGTTATATTTATCTGCATCAGTCAGGACAAAGATGTTGAATCAAGCAAGATTAAAGCCAACATATAAAAATGTTTAGTGAACTATTCCCCACTGTCTGCCAGTGTTTGAATACAGGAAACTGTGCCCCCCACCCCCCAAAACAGGGAATAAACCATGCTCACCCACTCAGCTAAATAAAAGTTACACCGAGGTTGTAA
Organism: Tenualosa thibaudeaui; assembly: GCA_027481765.1. Taxonomy (NCBI): domain Eukaryota; kingdom Metazoa; phylum Chordata; class Actinopteri; order Clupeiformes; family Clupeidae; genus Tenualosa; species Tenualosa thibaudeaui. The sequence goes on along the minus strand of JAIFZK010000023.1, from coordinate 11,445,720 downwards.
AACTCCTGAAATAAATATATAAGTGTAACTACTACAAGCATTAGGAAGCTTGATTTGAACCAGTTGTTGGTAATGGAATGACTTGGCTCAGCCTGCAGGTGAGTGTAATGTGCCACAAATGGTCCAGAATGGGAAAATTACGCGCAATTTGCACTTAGTAAGCATTCAGATGGCAAGTTGCGAGAAAAAAAAAACGTCTTTCTTCCTCCAAGGGGTAGGGGAGAAATGTCAGCTCTGTGCTCCCTGCCAAGGATTGTACTGGCTGGGGGAAAGGTTCCAGCATCCCCCCTAATAGCACCCCAAAAGCCTCAACCACCCACTACTTTTCTCTCTTCTTTTCTCATGCCGTGTGAGTTTGAGGAAGCGAACCTGAGCCCCGAGTGGTCTCACCACAGCCTTGGGCCCTTTTTCTTTCTACTTTGACTAAGCTGGACTTTCATCTAAGTCTTGCACGCGCACACACACACACACATACACACACACACACACACACACACACACATACCATCCCTTACCTCCCACCACTTGCCTGCCAGATATTCTGAAATGTTGTGCTCATTAATTCTGAAGGCCCAATCCAGTAAGCGTGAGAAAACCAACATTGCATTTTTAATCTAGTGTAGTAAAAGACTACCATTTGACACTCAAGTAATAATTCAGGACAACATCAGTCTGAAGATGTGAGAATACTAATGTTGTGGCAAGCCATGGTTATGATACTGTTTTAGGAGACACAACATTTTATTCCTATAATATATTTTAATTTTAGAACCAGAATTATTCTCAGTGCCATGACTAATTCCCCTGAAACTGTGAGATCAGAGTTCACCAGTGGACAAAGGGTAAAGTTGGGAACAAACTTCAAGGACGGGCATAAACACTCTCACACTGCCCCCTAGAGGGGACCTTATCCAGTGCATGTCAAAATAATATGCCTTAGGTTATTGGCAAGGAGTAGCTGTTTCTGTCAATGAATATGAGCCCAGATTTTGAAACCTGGCATGGGACTAGGTTGACTCCTCATTATGAAATATTTCAGAAAATAATAAAAATAATACTGGAATAACAATTCCAAGTGGCAAAACCTGCTCTTTCATTTTAAAATATATTTTACAAAGCAATTGATATGATGAATAAAAAGACTATGCAAATAAAAAGTATTTTTTAGCAATACATTTATTGATTCTGCTTACTTATGAGTTGTAGCAGAGCACGCTTTAAATGTTTTCCAGCATATGTGCTTGGCGAACCCCTTCATCTGTTTAAATAGGTGTCTACATAGGAGGAGAGGACTCTGTGTGCTTTCATTCTGCTGTGCTTGCACTGCAGCAGTTTATCAGTGTCTTCTTCGAAAGCATGTATAGGCATTGTTCTATCCAATCTCAAACTTCCTTCCTGTCTCCTCTGACCATACCTTATGTCATTGTTTGCACAGCGTGCAGGCTTTACCCCCCCCCCCCAAAAAAAAAAACAAAAAAAAAAAAACACTGTCAGCACTCATTCTGCAATGAGGAGAACATGCTGCAGTGAACCAGTTTTGCAATGTGTTCAGAGCGTAATGATATTTAAGGGAGAAAAAAAGGTCAACATAGTCCATATTTTCAGGACTTGTGCATTGCAGCAGTGCGAGAGTGAAATCGATCACGGAGAAAGAGAGCCGAGAGAGAGAGAGAGCGAGAGAGAGATAGAGAGAGAAGCGGGTTGAGTGCACAGAAGATTGAAGAAGTTTAATTTCAGGATTTTTGTTTTTCTGGAACGTTCAGGTTTCTTTCCTTTTGTCTTTGTGCAGTACACAAATTACGAGCCTTCAGGACTCCATTAGCTCCGTGGCTGGGCACGTCTTTGGTGAGGCTCCCATGGCTTGGTATAGCGTGGCATGGCACGACATGCCAAGGCAGAGAGACAGCCCATCCCAGCTTATCCTTCCCTGTGTGCTCCGGGCCGGTTGGGGTTGGGTGATACAGAACAGCAGGTACAGTATCCCCTGCCCCAGGCACAGTAGTGCTGCTCTTTTAAGCCAGGCAGGGAAGGCTTCAGTTGGGAGGGTGAATTCCCATACACCCCCACCCCCCTCTCTCTCTCTCTTGGCCCTGCAGCGAGGGAAGGGAACAGCACATGGCTGAAGCTGAATCTGGAGCTTAACCCAACTCTGGTGTGGTGCTCTGGAGCGAGATGATCGCATGAGAGAGACGAGGCATGGGGGAAAGAAAGGAGGCAGACGAAGGACAAGAAAAAAGTGTCCATATTTGTGTGCATGCAAGTTTGTGTGTGTGTGTGTGTGTGTGTGTCTTGAAATAAAAGTTTCCTCCAGTGAGGGCCATGCAACTGTTCATTATGCTCACCCTCAGTTCAAGTTTTCTCCTCTCACCCCCTTCATTTAGACTTCTCTGAGGTTGGGACCAGTTTCTTACAGTGACCCCTACAGCAGCTGAGTGTGGCAAAGGTCTGGCACAGATTCATTTAAGGCCAGGTCTGTTCTACTATAGCTTTCTCTCTGGAAAACATCAAACTATATATATATAATGCAGTTGGTTGTAAACAAGGCACAAGGGACACTGAGGAACCAAGGGTTAAATTCATTCATTATATGACTTCAAAAGTTTGACTTTAATTTTCCTGAATTTTTTTTTCAAATTTGTTTGCTTAGATAATGTTCAGATGTTGCAGTTACATTTAAAATAAGGACAAGCATTTGAAAATATATTTCTTCAGTTGACAACTACAATTAAAAAATGTGGCTTGATCAAATACTTGAAGCAAATACTTTTTTGTCGTGGAAGTAATATAACGACACAACGACACCAAAATCTATAATGTAGACTACTTTACGTGCAGTTCATCTCGCACTGAAATATGTTCTTGTCACTCAGTGGGATCACAAACTTAAGTTACGTTGTCCACATTTTTCTGAAACACTTTATTAAGACTTTTGCATGAAAGGTCACAGATCTTCAACGAAAGAACACTTAGGATCTGGAGGTCAGAGTATCACAATAAAACTAAAACTTACCGTATTCTAAAATAGGTTAACGATAAGCTGGAGAAATCAATTAATTAAGCTACCTGTGTAAATATCATGTGCTTAACACATAATAAAAATCACTCTTTAAAAATCACTCTCAAATTGAGACGAGGCTATTAAAACCGTGGCATAGATTAGAGGAACGCCTTCATTAGTTTATTACATTTTAATTTCAATTATATGTTGAGGTTGTGGGATATTTGTTTTTACTTTTCGTGCAATTAATCATAGTTTGGGTCCCATTTATTCCGTCTCTTGATAAAAATACGTTGCACAAGAGGCACGTTGGGCACAAGGTGGTTGGAGTAATGAGGACGGGCCTGTCGCTCCAAACGCCACATTTTACAGAAATAGTCTACAGTTAGATAGAAGTCTAACAAACGATTGAAAGCAGCAATAGGCCTATATTTAATAAGGCTATATAATTTAAAGCAGTGACTGACGTGAGTTCAGCTAAGTCTCTTTTTATTTTGGTGTTGGAGAAATAGTTGGGATAGCTTTGGAGAAGCGAATTGAGGGGAAATATACACAATAAAGGTCCTTAAAATAACGTTAAACTACTAATAGGCTACTTTTAAAATGAACATATTTCGAGTTGGGGCTCTTTAAAAGTCTATCACAATGTGTTGAATTTAATTCAACCCTAAGTTTGCTTCACAAACTGATATTGAGATGGCAAGGAATTATTATTCGCACGCTTTGAATTCTAACAAGATGCTGTTAATCGATAAAATATGATCAAGGCCAAAAATAAACAAGCATAGGCCTACACATATTGTTTCCGAATTTAATGAGAATGAAAGAAAGTTACTTTGCTTACAAAGAAACAAAATATATCATATAGACAAAAGCTTCAACCACCGATCTTCAGTCAAAGCAATTTTTTAGACCATTCTGTATGTTTTCAATAAGTGTTCGATTGCCATTTTTGTTACAAGCGATTTTCCAATGTATGGCTCAAGTAATATAACATTGTCTCAAATGCATACCATTAACTACAACATAAATATCTGATAGGTCCAGCAACTAGGCCTACTGTACTGCCTACTATTTGTGTTTGCTTTGTAATTAAGCTTTATAACCTACACAGTTAATTATACACAGTTAGTTACACAGGTAATTCATAAAAAGCCACGAAATATACATTTTAAACCAAATATACACAGACTATTGTGTTGAAATAAAGAGTTCATAGTCTTTACAAGAACACACGGCAGGGCATACTTAGGCCTACTAGTTGGGCACGGTGACTGGTTATTAGCACAGGTTTACTGACTTACACACTTTCAACCGAACTGTCTGCAGAGTCCTGTCAAACCTAATGATTTCACTGCATAACCTGCCACAAGAATAAAAATTCTTTGCTGTTCAGGGACATTATTAATGCTCTAAAATAATCACCCGTCTGAAGTAGCCTATTGCGAAAAAACAGGCCTGTACAAAGCCTTCTGAACCACCCTACAACTGTACAAAGTTATAAAAATATCTGTTTCTTAAAATTTTAAACAAAATATCGTTTAAACATTGATCAACTGCATGGTGCATCAGGACACGTCAAAGTTAACACTCAGATTGAGCACTGGACTTCCTATGAGGTAGCCTCACAAATCTCAAGTAAGCTCATGATGATATTGTATCATGTCCAATATATTAAAATCATACTGATAAACGACTATAACGATATACGATAATAAACGATAACGATAAATGACTAGACGGGGGGTAGGCCTAAATCCTAATGTCATGTAATTCTACATACATAGCCTATCCTCCAGAGGCAAAGAATATTTTTTTGAGACTTGCCAAATCGGCTAAGCAAAACTGGCCTCAATGCATTCTGCTGGTATTTCAAAGGGCCAAAATTACATTTATTTTTTTCTTACAGATATTTGTTTACAGTAGCAATGTGGAACCCTGGTCCACACACACTGCCAGCTGATTCACGTGTGGAAGCAAATTATCTCACGCCTCTCTTCACACACACACACACACACACGCGCGGGGGGGGGTTCTAACTTATCGGAGGTGAGGAATTTATAGTAGACCACTAATTTTAGTCCAAAAGACTAGTGTAGACTACCCGTTCTCTCAAGCTTAAATGTGAATGGACAGTTGGACATGGACATAGCTTACATAAGATTTTGTAGTGCCACTGTCACCTGCCACTTTCTCGACCTTTTCTTAAAGAGCAAGTATCAGACTAGTGCCCCTCACTTTTTTCTTTTCTCTCTCTCTCTCTCTCTCACACACACACACACACAGACACACACACACACACACACACACACACACACACACACACAAACACACACCACCGTCTTTCATCAATTGCCTTTCCGAGACGACTGTAAGATCTCAGAGGAGCCCATCGCACGGGCCGTCTGTATTGCCATTCATGAGAAAAAAAGCACAGACGAAGCAATGATACCACCATAAACACAAGGACATCTTGCTCCAATGTACAGTGGTGGAAAGCTATGAGATCGAAGACCGGGCACTGTAGTTTTAAGATATACGACCGACAACTGTACGACACGCGACATCATCTATCAGTGTAGCGTTACTATTCAGAGTCTCACCGGCTCGAAAGCGTACGTATATTGTAATAAAATCTAGGGCTACATTTTTGTCTTCTTGTACCTTGTGACGGGGAGTCGGATCGGATAGAAGCTGCAGACTTGGCGTGGGACGTTTCTGTGGTCTCCGTCCGGGCTATTCTCCCCATCCGAAGAGCAAGGATTACATCTTTGCGAAGATACATGGCTATGGAATAATAACAACGCTTCGACGGGATGACCAGGCGTTGAACTGCAGTGTTGCAGAAGCCTCAAAGCTATAACTTTTTCTTGGAGGCTCGGCAGTTTCGCTTCGAAATGGTAGGTTAGCAAGTCATTATTCAAATACATTTCACGTTTTTCACGGACACGAAACGAGAGGCAGAATTTTAGATCGTCGGATCAGATCTGTATTTCTCTCCTTCCCCCTTTTCAAGGCTGTAACTCCTTTTCTTGTTGGTTTTCGGCCAAGAGGAAGGTCTGTGGGAAAGGCTACAGATGCACGCATGTATTTATGGTAGAAAGACGCGTAATGATTCAGATACCCTGCGTTTTGGCTTTTGTCCTTCAGCGAAAGTTATGTTGTGTTTGCCAGCGAGAGCAGGGCAGCACAGATGTGTGTTAACCACGGGACTCCGAAGGCCAAGTTGAAGTTCATAGTCAACGCGCTCTGGTGCCTGGTAGAGTTTGTTCAGCAGAAAATGGCCGCAGCCGGAGCCGCAGGCGCTCCGGCATGAATTTGAACCACACACCGACAGAGGCGCTCCGTCCCTGGAAGTAGTCCTCGTCAGAGTGCCGTTGTTATACAACCAGAGCGCTGTCTTAATTTGACTTCTTTGTAAGTGCACTCAGCTGCACGGTTTGTTTGTAAAACAATAACATTTCTTATATGGGACTCCCCACCACCCAATTATTCCTGTAAATATTTTAATTTTCAAAATTGTAATCTCCAGTGCCAACTAACCTAAGTTATTTTCAATTGTTTTGTAAAGCTCTTTGGAACTTTCCCCAGGATCAGTTCAGTTATTAAGCAATGTTACAGCTACAGTGCGGTGCAGCATAATAACAGTTAACGTTGGAAAAGCAACAATGTCAGCAATGCAACATAACATATTTCTAAAAAGTTTTGTTTATTAGTTGCAGGTCATCAGTTAGCCTATGAGTTGACATATGACGTATGATTTAATGTTCGGTGGAAGCTCTTTTGTACAAGCATTGCAGGAAGTGATAGTTAGACATAACCAAATCAAACAGTCGATTAACTTCTTCACAAACGAACGTTATCTGTCTTCAGAGTAAGCTTTCTCAGATCCAGTTGTGCTATCAGAATTTTAGAAAAGTTCAAATAGCAGATGCTGTGGTTTCGCAAACATGAAATAAGTGAATATTTACTGAGCTAATTGAAATATCTATTGTAACATAAATCTTATTGTTGGGATTGTCTGCACTTACACTTTATAGAAAATCAGTTGCATTAGTTGTCTTAAACAGATATTGGGATATTGATATTGCTATTTTCGGCATCGCCTAAACTTTATTTGGTAACGAGGTGTTCAGGCTAGGGATACTCCGTGCACACAAAGGCAGTCTATAACCAAACAAGACTTTGCCTAGTTACAGCCTGACACAAGGAAGCCTGTAATAATCAGAACCATGGAGTTGTTTTAATGTTACATTACTGCAGGAGCATTGCTCCTTATAAGATTATTTCGTGTCATAACTCCAATGGAGAGGAGAGTATTTATTGCCCCTTTTCGTGATTCAAGCCAGTCTTATCAATTTGCTGATAGTGCAAGAGAGAAACTCGTTCCTATGGCCACTGTATGGCTGTTATATTTTGATATGTACAGTATCCTGTTAACTGAAACGGTCAAGTGACCTATTTGTCGGTCCTTTGTTGGTCAGGACTGCTATCACCGCATACGAGTTTTTAAAAGGCTACTTTTAGAAGTGGCATAGTTAACGTGGATGATGTATTCATAGCTTTTGCAAGAATTGAATTTGAAAATGAATCATGGGAAAGTTTGCATTAATTTGTAGCTTATTAGCTTGGGGCGACAGAACTATGAACAGGTGCTCCAAATATGAACCCTCTCTCAAGTTGCCATTGTTTTCCGCTTGTAAATATGTACAACTATTGCTAATCTTTGTGACAGGTGATTATACCTTCTCTTTACTTAATTTAACTTAATTTATGTCAACTCATGCATGCAATTTTTAAGCGATGACATAAATATTCTGTTTAATGGATGAATGAGGGCATTCATGCACACAGTGTGACGCGGTGTCCTCAATAACCCTGACTGCTAGTTGGTAACACTATGTAGGCTAAGTTGTTGAGAATATGTTCGGAATACGCGCAACCCGTGCTGACGTTACTGACGCAGCTCATGCTGGGAGCACAGACAGAGGGGTGGGAGTTTCAGTGCGCAAGTGTTTGGAGAAGACGGAGTCGCCCGCTACTTCTCTTCTGAGACAAACTTTCAGACGTCGTGCTTGAGCTTTGTGCTGAGGCGAATGAGGATTTTGCTTTGTTGATTTCGTGGAGTAGGCGCATGTCGTTGGACAGAGAATATTAGGGTTACTGCTTCTTTAAGTTCTTTTTGGGATGGGCTATTTTCATAACGTCATTTAATTCCTCCCTCCTTTTCATTTTCTCATTCTTTGATTCTTACTCCCCACATTTCCTAAATGGAACAGATTATCCGACCCTCCACATTGTCTTGCTTTCAGAATTTTTATTCAAAGTTTTTAGTTTTACATTCCTCAATTTCTCCAATTGACTTTTTCTGGCGTCACGTTATTTTCGGAGGGCAGATATTTTAACGGACGTAAACTGGAGGTGGCGATGGTGGAAGTGTTGATGATGGTGATGGTGATGAAAATGATCAGTGAAAAATGATCCACTAACTTGTCTCTGCCACTTGCCAAGTCATACGCTCCTTTTCACCATGATGTATTCACCCCTCTGTCTAACTCAGGTAAATTACTTGTTTCGTCTCTGTTAAAGTGCTCTGTGTATGTGTGTGTGCCTGAGTGCGTGTGTGTGTGTGAGCGGGAGAGAGGGAGAACGTGGCTAATGTGTTCGTCGACGCAGATTTCAGTTTAGAAAAGGGCGGGATGCGCGTTGGAATACACTTTTGGAATATTGCAAACTTGAGACTGTCATGAAGTCAGTAGTTTTTAGTACTCTTTGGTGTACAAAACTATAACTGAATTTTCCACGAATTAACGTTCTATGTCAGTGCAAACTTTGGTGAATACTTGAGAAAAAAATGGAAATTATAATTTGGCAAGTGCCAAGAAAACGTGTAGCCCTATAGGGATACAGAGTATAGACTACTTTAATGCATATTTATAATAGCCAACTTTTTAGTTTAGCTGAGTCCTGGCTCGGTCATAAATGTCATAAATGTTGAAATTTTATTATGAATATTTGGGGTGGTACAAGGCTTAATAATCAAATAATTAATTACTGATAAGATATTAAATTACATTTTCAAAAATACTTATTTTATGTCAGGGATATTTTTGGAGTATATTCCTTCAAATAAGCAATTAATCTTGAGAAAAATTATCGAAGAGGTTAGGAGTAGGTATGATCAAGGGACACTCGCTGCTATTCCCCCAAGAGGTGTTCCTTTTAATTTTGTAAGTGAGAGGAGTTGGGGTTATAATTTACTTGTAGGCTATGGTGTGTGACTTGTTAACTATGTTAGATTTTGTGGGTTTAACCTTTTCCCCTCATGCTCGTATCAGCAAGTCCTTGCATACTGAGTTTTACAAACTGCGAGAAAAACAATTTACTACAAGTTGTGTTTATTATTCACCTACACTCTCTGTATTTAGACGTTGTTATTATTGCTATTATTATTATTTGTCAATAAGCACACAGTATGTAGGATGATTTAAAAGTGCATGATCACCAACAGTTTTGATATAGAAGTCATCTGTGGTATATGCTGAAAAGGACACTGAATGCTTCAATTCTTCTTCACAGTTGCAGAATTGAAATAAGGACGAAGGGTTTTTTAAGGTCAGATAGTGGCCTAGGCGGCTTACAGTACTGCATATTGACATGAGAAAATGGGGTGATATTTTAGATGGACTTGACTGCAGTGCTGGACTTTGTTCTGAGAATAGACAAGCTGGATAGCAGAGAGCATTTTTGTCTTGTTTTAGTGTTTGTTTGAATTACTTGACAGGACACATTTTAACTTTGTGATCAACTGAACTAATACGCTTCCAGAAAGATTCACTAGAAAAATATTTATGCATTTTCTTAGAAGCCAAATTATAATTTGAGGTAAAACATTCTCAATATTTACCTAGAAAACAGAGCTGCGCAGAAAACATGTTTTGCTTCAACATTTTGAAATGTATTGTTAGTTCTGTTAATACAGAACTTTTATTTTGCATTGCACATGATTTAACTCTATTCCTGACTTTTTGCTGTTCGTATACAGTAAAAAGAGGAAAAGACCCTGTTTTTATTTTCTGTGCATTACAGAAATATTGTGGCATGTCACCCCCAAAAATGTAATTTATTGGATTTGCTGATGAGTGTGTTTTAATGTAGCTAGCAATTATGTTGATGTTGGTGTTTTGGTGTGGTAGTAAGTATACTTATTGTGTTCCTGTAGTAATTAATAAAGAACTCAAAGTATGGAAGGAAACCTTGTCGCTTTACACATTTGATTTTCATTCATGCTGAAGCTGTGTGTAAAATGGAATTTCTCACATGTAAAGGGCACGATTCACAATCCCTCAGTATACAAGTGAAGAAATATTCCACAGCCCGGCGGTTCTGACCTGGACGTACATTTAAGTTTTGTTCAGTAACCCGCAGCTTCTAATCAGACTGTGAAGTATGAATCCACCTGTTTATCATAGAAATATTGTCAAATTTATTCCTGACCACTGTTGACCTCTGTGTTCAGCTACACAGAGAATATTCATGTGAGAAGAATATTCTGGGAAAATCGTAAAAAACGGGACCCTATTCTGTCTCTGTACAGAGGAGAGGCAAGGCAATCAAACCATTTGAATTGGCCTGTGGTAAGAATCTGTGCCTCTGTGTTTCAGGAAAACAGACCTGACTTTTTCACATTCTGAAAAGTATCAGCATAGTGAGCTTGGTGTGGAGTTGGCATTCATGCTCCACTCTGCTCTCCGTATGTAAACTTTCAGGACCAGGGAATCTCATGAGTGCTCGTTCTCTCTTTCTTCTTCTCTCTCTCTCTCTCTCTTTGTCTTGTTTCTCTATTTGTTTTTCTGCTTGCTTACACCACCTGTGAATCTTGCTTTTGCAGTTTAATTTTTGGTTTTGGGTCTGGCGCTTAGGATGGTAAGCTCAGGGAGACAGTCTGACATGGCGTAGGCTGGCAGGCAGGCAGTGCCGGGCAGCAAAGCTAAGAGTGCCGGGGCCTTAGTGCCGGGCAAGTGTGTGTGTTTGTGTGTGTGTGTGTGTGTGTGTGTGTGAGGCACACAGGAAGGCAGGACATGTGCCAGACATTGCAGCTACGTTGGCAAACTTGAAGGGCCTTTGCACTGCCTGTGCACGAGGGAAGACTCAAACACAGGCACTGTATTTAGCTCGTCTCTTGCCCATGTTTGCTGTACATCCATTCCATGATCCATACTGTGTGCTAATGAATATATGTTAGAGCTACAGCAGCTTTTGAAAAGAATATACCGAACTGCTCCCACAAACACGGTTTGGGCACAAGAGAAGTAGGCCGAAGGTTTATGTCAAAACTCATAAAATTTCCGCCAAAACTGTTGGTTCTCTTTGTATTTCAGTACTTGTGAAAATGGCCTACAGATTAACAGTATGATGAGCATTGCTTTACCAATGTGTTTGAATGAGCATAATTTCTGTTGAGTAATTACTATTAAGTGCTGCCAGTACTTTGCATATATGTCCCTCTCAAATAGCCTCTCTCCGAGAAGGTCTATTCTTTACTTTTATTCAGTAAGGCTTAAAAAAAAATTCTGTAATAAGCAGTCTTAAAGTTTGAGTTAAGTATTCCTTAAAAAGTTTCTCTTAGATCTTTATGCATAATGAATAACATGTCGATGCCATGTCAAATTGATTGCATTGCAGATGGCATCAAGCCAAATAAGCCGCATTTGAAGTATTGGCCTAACCTTGAGAGATTTGTGCTGCGTTTTTTTTTTTTTACCTGCAATTTAAATAAATTTAATTAGTGCTATGACGAGTCTAGCAGAGCCTGTTTGCTGTCGCGCTGCCTCTGTGCCAGCAGGCTTTGGTATCCGCTAGAGCTCTCACTCATGCTCACTCTGAGTCTCAAATCCCAGTGCTCTGGAACAGTGCTGTCCTGCCCCCATTTCTCATCGATTCATTCTGTTGGAGCTGCAATTAGTACCCCATGGGAGCGGCTTAGCCGGCCAGCACCGGGCCCGAGACGGCCCGCTTGCCCGCAGATTATTTTAACATCTGACAACTTGCCGATTGCCCGTGCCCCATATCCAGGTCCGTGCCGCAACGCGCCACATCGAACCATGTCAGAAAGTCAGCCTGGATGTGTCCTGAGAAAACTTTTCAATTTTTCATACTTTGTTTATTCTGTAATGTGCTTTAAGTTTAAACTGCACATGATACCTTTCACTGAGGCATGGCCTCTCTCTCTCTCTCTCTCTCTCTGTCTCTTTCTTTCTCTCTTTCTTTTGGCCTGGTATATTTCTTTCTTTACATTTTAAAACAAAAAGGCAGTGAACTTGGTGAACTTCTCACGTTGTATCTCAATCTTTCACAGGAGCGCGCTCTGTACTTAATTCACCGTGAACGTGGTGAAATTCAGAGTTCAGCTTGCCTGGTCCGACGTGAGAGAGGCTGTGCTCCCTTTGTCTCAGCATTGCGCCCTGGCTATCGGGGGACGAAAAAAAAAAAAAAAACAGAACAACCCCGGCGATTTAATTAATTCTGAAGCGTTCTCCACCCGTACTCCATGGCTGCCTACATTGTGTTTGAAGTGCCGCTTGCTACTCTGTCCCAAACGCCATACTCCCCCCCAAAGAACCCCTGCTGAGTTTTCGACTGGTCCTCTTTGGAGCCACCAGAGCCTTGTGGGGAGGGGGGCTGAGGTAAGGGGGTAGTAGGGAGGAGTGGGGTGTGTGTCAGTGAGTGTTTGAGTATGAGTGTGTGTGTGTGTGTGTGTGTGTGTGTGTGTGTGTGTGTGTGTGTGTTGGGGGGGGACAGAAATGCATGTCCCACTTTCCCCTGCTGCGGAGCCCTGAGTGGCGGCCGCGTGGCAGAGTCCTTTCTCCCCACAGCCCCGCCGAGCTGCTGCGACGCGTCCGCAACGGCGTGGGCTCCCTACACGCCAATCAGTGCTTTAATGAAGTTATTTTGACTGGCTACTCCTGGGTGTTTGCCACCCTCTCCTCTCTCTCTTCTCCCTTCCTTTAAAAAATCATCACTTATTCATATGGAGGAAGTGAGAAAATGGGGACGGCGCATCGTAAAGTGGAGCAGCCGTGGCAACTTTTCATGCGCTGATCCTGGCGACAGCCGTGATTGTCACCAGAGAGTGAGCTAGTGGGAGGTTTTTCTGTATTCAGTGTGTGTGTGTTTGGAGGGTGATGGGGGGTTGGGTGGGGTGGGGTGGAGTTGGGTGCTTTTTAAACACACTCACCGTTATAAAAAGCCCGGGGCTCTTGGCATAATGTGGGATTCCATGTGGCCGTTTTCGCAGATGTCTGTGGAGGGTTGGCTGCATTTCATATCACATCCAGGTTCCTCGGCGCAGAGCATGGTGAGCATTTCTGAATATTTACATTATTGCCAAGAGAAACACCCAATTTGAATTCCACCTGAATGTGTAGCCTGCTCCTCAGCCAAAAGATTATCGGAGGATTATGCCACAAGTGCTGTTATTTGTTGCAAGATGCCGTTGTGTTTGTTGCAAAGTAAGCCTGCTTGGACGACATGCTTGACTGAGAATGTGTTTTTGGCATAAGTGCCTAAACTGCTTTTTTAAGATCCAGAGCTTCAGTGTTATTTTGTGTGTGTGTGTGTGTGTGAGAAAGAGAGAGAGAGAGAGAGGTTAAGATGAGAGAATGCTGCCAAGATTCACTGTTTGAGTTTAATTGGCAGTGTGTGTCGGGGAAAGGAAAACCTTTTTAAGATGGCATGGCAGAGTGATCATGCCAATAAAGCGGGAGTGGCGAGGTCTCGTGCTCCGAGTATCTGGGCTTTCGCCATGGAGGGCCATTGTGAGCAGAGCCTGCTTTCTTGGCAGCCATGTTGCTGATGGAAACACTCTGAAAGTCCACAGCAGAAAGGCAATTTAAAAAAATACAGCGCTGCCGTGGCACTGGCCGACGTTTCCCTTAAAGACTATGTGAATCTGTCTTTGTTCCTCCTGTGTACTGATCTCCCTACCCTCCTGAGTGTTTGTGTCTAGTAAGACGTTAATTAAGGAGGATAGCCAATTGTAATGTAAAACTACAGATGTCAGGGCACATCAGTTAAGGTTTTCTTAACAACAGTTAAGGTTTTCTTAAAGTCTCTTGTCGCTTCATGACAAAGTGCTGTAGATCAAAGTGAAGTAGATCATTTAACTAGTAGATCATTTAATGTGGAAAATATTTTGCGAACATACATGCAATTATGTAAATATATATTTCTTATTTGTCAAGCGTCAAGCCAGTAATTCAAATAGGTGTTATAGGCTATAATATACAAAGAGGCTTGAAGTTGAATGGAGTGGGGAGAGAAGAATGATTGGAAGTGTCAGGACCTCCAGTCGGATAGAGACAGATGGAAGATGCAGGGGGCTCAGTGATGTCAAATATACAGCCCTCTGTTTTCTCTGACCCTCTCCAATGTACTTCTCTCACTCACTCAGTCCCAAACATAACGGCTGAGCTATAGCTGTGTACTGGAAGACACGGTGGGTGATGAGCTCCTTGTTTGTGGTGGTAGTGGAATAAGAGGAGGCTCAAGGCACTAAAAGCAGCCACAGCCCCTCACAACACCCCTCTTAACCGTTCCCGTCACCACCAGCAGCTCTACAGGTGCACTTGCAAAGGTTCAGCCAGCATCTTTCTATGATATGAAGAAGATATAAGGTCACTCATTTTATTTCATTTTATTTATTTTCTGGAGCAAGGATGTAGGGTGTTATCTGCTCACAAACTGCTTTAGCGGATGAAGAAGAAGTCATATGCAGCTGAGATGAACTGTTGCCGAGCTACAGAGGGCTCTCCTCTTCAGATAGAGTGCCATGATTATAGCTTAACTTTGTGAGAAGCCTGTTAGAAAATATTCTAGAAAGTTTTTATTTTTCTTACCTAAAAAGTGACTTATAAGGGAAATAGAAAATAGGTAATGTAATACTACTAATAAATAATATATATATAAAAATAAATAATAAAGATATAAATCAGATAAACTTTTTTTGGAAGGAGTTTCTGGCAGCAGTATAATTTTACTGTCATTAGTGTTCATTCATATATCACAATAATCACAATAATAATTAATAACTGCAATGTAGGGTCATTTAAAAATGTAACCTATAGAAGCAGAAGCTATTAGTGCAAGTAGTGCAATTGTTTAGTGCAATTGCCCTTAACTGGGAGTGACTGTTGCTCATAACAGACCAAACCATAACACACCAGAATGGTAAGCAGTACACAAAGTGGCTCCATGTTGCAACATGGACTCGTGGTTGTGGTGAGCTGACCTTTCTCCACTCGTGCCCTTGGGGGCTGCCATCTTTGCCAGTCCTTGCCAGGCTTTGGTGTTGCAAACTGGTTTGGTGCCCTCTGTTGTGCACATACCAGAAAGTATACAGTATCATTAAATAGCAACTCATTCTGACATGGCTCTAGCCTGGTTGTACTTATAGTTCTAGATATGGAGAGGATCTGACAGCCAAATAGGACAAATAATTTTAGGAGTTTGAGGGCTTGTTTATACTAGATCTAGATCTAGATATTCACTGTCTAGATATTTTTATAACGGATATTTTTTATCCATTTCTTTTTTGAATTGCGTGTACATGTATCCACAGAATTTCCAGAGAATTTGGCTGTCTAGATGCCACCCTTAGATGCAACAAAAAAAAAAAACCTTTTAATAATAATGGGATCAGTACCTAAAATAATTTTACAGTCCGTAGAGGTTTGGATTCATTGACAGAATTTCATCATTAGTGTCTGAGAGAAAACGGCTTATGCAACTCAAGGACATCATGTTACAAGGAAATACTATTCCTCTTATCAAACTTGCGTCAAGAAAATGAATTTGAAAATGTAACATGATGTTGGCTTGGTCAGTTAAGCCAAGTATATTATGACCTACTGACAACTTCAAAGCCTTCGTAATCCCAGAGACAAGTAACCGTGTGCTGTGCAAACCTAGTGCAGAAGTTGTCCTTGCATGCATTGTTCATTGTTTCTCCCTGCCTTGACTTTGAGCGATGACTTATCTCGGTTATTGAATTATATGCTGTGCAGGAAATTGAAAGGCTCTAATTCCTGCCACATGCCTGTGGTCATGACCATTCTCGTTGAACGTCTCTGCAAAAGCAGCGTCTTCCTCTTACAACAGCAAAAATATTTGCCATGTTCTACCTTATTAGTTTTTCGGGGGAAGTGCTGTCACTTTTCGGGGGTGCAGTGTGTTGTTAAAAGGTTTGGATAAATATTGCTTTAGTATTGAGTAGATTGAAGTTTAATTATTGCACTCGCTTGACATAGTTTTTTTTCTGTATGGGCAACCTGGCTTGAACTCTGAATTCTGTGACACCTCCTCGAGGCCTTTTGGCGTCTGCAATGTGATTGGCTCTTTTGGCTGGAGGAGAGAGCCAGTCCAGACTTCTGATATTGGCAGCGCCAAAAAAGGCGTGGGACAGTGTGGTGGCTTTTTTAATGAGAGGCCACCACCTGCTTCCCCCTACCTCATCATGCGAATGAGATGAAGAACCCATTTGGCGAAGAAACCGCAGTAGCTCCACACTGTCGCTGCGAATCTGTAGTGTCTCGGAGCAACGGGGATGTGATATATCACACAATAAATCCCTGTCAACACACAGGCAGCTCTTAATGCGGACACGGACTGCGAGTGCAGAAGCGGCGGCCGTCCCTAGAGAGAGATCCTCTTGCGCTCGTTGTAGGGCTTGGACTCAGGTTTTTTTTGGCCGAGATTCTCCGCTCCAGAGCCAGTCCACGGCCATAAGCTAAATTTATTTTTTAAGCAAAATTCGTGTCCAAAACAAAGAAATGTTAACATAAAATCTTGAGAAAATTATACTCGCGCAGTCAGCCAGGAGATACAGCGATATCGATCTGTGCCTGTAGTGAGTGATGGGGCCTCTTTCTAAGAGCCTTTGCTTGAGAAGCAGTTTTGCACTTGAGCAAATAAAATAGTTTTTGTGCAGGTGCTGATGCAATATGACTGAACCAATGTGCATTTGATTTTTGCAAGGCCACTTTGTATGTGCAGCAATTGGCCCTGGAGGGCCTTTGGTGTGTGTGTTTTTGTTAGGTGTGCGCATGTTTGCGCAAGTGTGTTTGTGAGTGTGTGTGTTTGTATGGGAAATGACATCTGGTATACAGTAGTTTTTGTTTGACAGCGGGACAGGTGGGGGCTTTTGGGAGTAAGAAACTGGGGTGGGTGGGGGTTGGGGTAGTGGGCCGGGCATGTGGTAGCTGTCAGAGGCCATGTCACAGGATGGACACCTGTAGTGAGTTTGGGAAGGGCTGGGCTCTATTCCCTGTTCCTGCTAAAATTTATTGCTAATCTGGCATGGGTGAAATATGTTGAGCATGCGTTCCACTCCTCCTCCCCCTCTTTTTTTTGCACTCTTCTACTCTTTCTTTGCATTTTTCTATCTTTTTTGTTTTCGTTTTTTTTTTTTTTTTTATCTGGCTGCCCTGTTCATCCACAGTCCCTAGCCACCGCTGTGGGGGTTGGAGAAGTCTAAAGACAAACACACAGTGTGTCTATTCATTCGTCTTATTCTTTCTCTATGCCCTTTAAAAGCATCTTGCCTGCACACACTGATCTCTCTCTCACACACACGCACACACACACACACACACTCTTACATCAGTTTTACATGTTACATGTGTTAATATGTGTGTGTGTGTTTGTGGGGGAGGGGGGTACACACTCACACAAACACACACACACACACACACACACACACTTACATCAGTGTGTGTGTTTGTCTGTGTGTGTACCCCAGGACCCACATTTCCCCCAACTCCCATGGGAGGACTCTCTCCATTTCAACACAGATCAACAACCCTCAAAGGTGTCATAAGTGAGACCCAGCAAGAGTTGGGGAGAGGGAGGGACTGATGGAGAGAGAGAGAAAATCAGAGGGAGGGAAAGAGAAAGGGATAGAAAGAAAGAGAGAACAAGAGCCAGTGGCTCTATAGGCAGATAGTGTTCAGATGAGGATAGACACTTCATGTGCAGGACCAGAAGTGAGTGTAAGGGATAGAGGGGGGAGAGGGAGAGAGAGAGAGAGAGAGAAAATGTGAAAAGAAGAGCGAGTGTGAGAGAGAGAGCAGACTGCAGAGAGTAAGGGATGGCAAGTGAGTGAGAGAAAGAAAAGTGGAGTGAGAAAAGAGAGATGGAGAGAGAGAGAGAAGCGGGGTGAAAAGTGAGAGCAGGCAGCAGTGAGAGAGGGAGAAAGAGAAAGAGAGAGAGAGAACTGCAAGCCTCAGAGGTGTACTTATTACATGTCCAGACAGGGATCTCTGTGAATTAGGATCTGTGCCAAAGCACTTGGGTGCTGGGACTGAGAAGGACATGTCAACATTTGGCTTTGACCTAATATGACTCGGGAGCGTTGGCGATGCAGATTTAGGCCAGCCAGTAGAGTTGCACCACAATCCCCAGCGATGCTAAGCCCTTTTTAATGTCCTTCTTTAGTTATGAAATACTTTGCATTTCAGTCCCCAGGCCAACTTGTTTCCTCACAGATTCACCACCCCCATCACCCTACCCCGCCTCCTATGCTCACCTCACCTCTCCGCCCAGCAACCCCACCACATGGCCTTTCCCAAGCGATTTTTACTCAATGTGCCACGGTTTTGCAACACAGACAGTCTCTGTAGGTTTAAACAACACACTTGTGTCTGACACAAGCCTGAGGCTGACACAAGCAGTCGGTCTGAGTAATTCATGAATGAAACCCAGGCTGACGGACGCCTCGCTAACTTGCGTCACTGACTTGATAACTGAACACTACCGTGCAGAAGGTTACATGTTTTATAGATTATTTGCATGTGTGTGTGATTGTATGAGTGTGTGTGTGTGTGTGTGTGTATTTATGGCAAGCATTTATACACCAGGAGAGAGGGAAAGAGCCGGTGGAGGCATTGCCAAACAGTCCATCAGGCAAGGTGACTTGTCAGCCAGACTGACTCCCTGGAAGATCACCCTGCCAGGCTAAAATAAACGATCCAGTCAGTGGCAGCACACAACCTAAAGCAACCAGCACAGCTTTTTAGGCCCAAAATCCTCCACCTCCTTTTTCGTCTCATCCACACAGGAAGAAGGGGGGGGGGTTGGGGGACACTGATATTAAGAAGGAAGCGGGAGTTTAAAGAACAGGCTTTGGTGCGAGCTCCGAGCGGTGCCCAGTTGTGGCACGATAGGGATTAGCAAGATTAGCCTGGTGGCGGGTTATGTAATTGAATGTAACAGAAGAGCGGCCGGGTGGGACGTCGCTATCTTAGAGCTCCCTAGACGCTAAGATGACAGGTCTTTAGTCTGCGTCGGAGTCGGGGCTCCTCTCCTCATGCTTTCTTCTCTGTATGTTCTCTGTGTCTGTAGCTCTTTTAACTCTGCCTTTGTCTCTCTCTCTCTCCCTCTCTCTCTCCCCCTCTTCCTCTCTCTTTTCTCTCTCTCTCTCTCGTGCTCTTGATCCCCATATCTCTCACCCAAACTCTTTTCACTCTCTCCCTTTTGCTCTCTCTTTCATTGTCTCTCTCTGTCTCCGTTTCTGCAACCACACCTGCTCTCACACCTGAGTTTTCTGGACGAAAGACGTCTTAAAATTTTGATTTCTTTTTATGACAGGGAAGGGGAAGTTTATTGCTCAGCATTTAGCTGAGAAATCAGTTAAATGGAAGGTGCAAAGTGCAGTATGTGGAGGCATCAGAATGTTGGCTATTGTTTTGTGCAGTGAATTGATATTTGGTTGTGATCCATGATAGATGGTTTACAGAGGGTTTTGTGGCTTCAGATATTAGTTGTCAAGTGTTGTGAGAGGGGATGGCAGTGGCTCGTTTTGCCTTTTTTTGCCATTTGCGGTAGAATTGTGAGAATTTGTGTTTTCGGTTAGAAATGAATATCACGACTGTGTTCAGAGCATAGGTGAGCATAGAGTTCATATCCCTGATGGAGGAAACAGATCGATATCAGATCAGTTCAATAGTTAATTAAAGTGTTATCCTGTCTGGTCTATTGTTTCAGATCAGCTAAGCCTAACCCTGACTCATCTAATAATTCAGTTGTGGTGCTGAGTGTTTCAAAAGAACAAGCAACATTTTTGGTCCAAAGACACTCCCAAATATTTACATGCCTTTTCAACAAGCTATTAAATACACTGTGTAATTCCACTGTGTAATTCCACTCAAAGCCTCAGTTGATGAGCTGGAAGTCCCACTGTTTTGTACTTCCTGGAGACTAACAAAGCTAGGGGTTTACATTAGCCGTTTGACATTAGAAACGTACAGGTCATTAGTTTGTCAATACACAAAGCATTTCTCCCCACACTTCAGACCACTTCACAGAGAAGCCCTGGTTTGTGGTGAGCTGCTGAGCTGCTCTTTGAATGGTCCTTTGTTCGACAGTGGGGAGATCCTCCACTCGCCTAGGCTTGGATGAGAATGTGACAGGGAAAGATGGGCAAACTGCTTTCTGGTGACTGACATCTTTGAAGAATCCCAACAAGCTAAACTGGGGCGTATGAGTGTCAACCGGTCTTCAGATTCAGTTCTGGTGCTTAAATAATTGAATGGCTTGGTATCATCATCTTTTTGGGGTAATAAATTATTCATCCCATTTGAAAGCAGATTTAATTTGATTTGGGCTTTTCGGTGATGCTTCCATGGCATAAAGGGAATTTAGACAGTTATGGAGGAAGTGAAAAAAAAAACAAAGAAGAGAGATGCAGCAAGCGAAAGAGAGAAAGAAAGAAAGAGAGAATGAAGGAGAACAAGAGAGGGAGAGGAGGTAGAAAAGAGAAAGAGTCTAGTTAATTTCCCTTGGATTCTCCAGGATTAGAACTAGTTTGATACTGAAGAAGGGGTGCAGTCTAAATTCAATTACACTGCAAATGTAATTAAATGCACAGAGAGAGAGAGAGAGAGAGAGAGAGCACAGGGATGGAGATTGCCAGCTCAGCCCTGTTTCTCGCCTAGACTGTGTCTCCCCAAAACGTCTTTGAGCATTCTCTACCAATGGGTGGTGTTCAGTTTAGTTTGGGGAAACACAGCCCTGATCTGCTGTTCTCAGTGTGAGGACCAGACAGGGCCAATGTCCTTTGATTCCTACTGGGGTCACCACTTCCCAATTAGCCACTGAGATGACTAAAGTTAAATCACCTGTTCTGCCTCATCTAAGTTAGCAGACTAATGACCTGTTGAATTAGACATCAAAGCATGTCTGATGGGCTCTTTTAGGATAATGATTGGCTCACCCTAGTGTCTCATCGAACTGAACCAGATTAGTTTTTTGCCGCAGGAAGGGGACTCGTATGCACAATAAATCGTTTGTTAACATATTATTGTTTACATTTAGACATTTACATTTAGGCATGTAGCAGACGCTTTTATCCAAAGCGACTTACAAAAGAGGACAACATTCAAGCTACGACACAATGAAAGAACAAACAAGGGGTGCATATTGCTAACATAGAAACTGCACCATATTGTGAGGCACAGTTTTGAGGGATATTTTAATAATATAGTAACCACTATGTAATATATGCAAGTCATATATTTTATGCACACAAATAGAATTTTTAGACTTTTAGCCAAATGTGAACTTTTTCAAAGTCAAAAAAATGTAGTGACTTTTAAAAAAAAAAAAAATTGCAAACAAAATGATAACAAATGCAAGCAGTTCTTCAGCTGGTTCAGTTTGATCAGACATGGATGTTTGTTTAGTGCTGTTTTGGTTACTCGCTGGATCTCATGTTCTTCTCAGTGTCGTCTGGGTTTATGGCCTCATTACGCAAGTGGGTTTTAAATAGCCGTTGTCGAGCCTTCTCACTGGGTTTGTGTTGCTGAGTGGTTGGGAGGAGGCCCAGTCTTTATGGCCGATCACCGTGTGGTGTTCCCCCATCTTCTGCATCAGGAATCCTCGCAAGTGCTGGTCTTTACGATGCTAACCTAGTTCTGTGTTATTATAAATGATATCAACTCAGACTGCTCTGTTTGCCCTGTTTGCACAATATATTTCAGGTGTTCAGTTCAAGTTCTTTTTATTTAAGCATGTTGTTTTATGTGAGGTTAAAATCAAATTAGTGGTTTCCATCGATCTGTAGTGAGAACACTATTGTGTGTATAATTATTGAAACACAAAATCTGTTACAACAAAGTGTTTATCTGCTGAAAGTAGTACTGTCTGTTTAAAATAAAATGGCGTCAGTGTGTGAGCCCCAGTGAAATACAGAGCAGTAATTTCTCTCTACTTCACCACGAGACGGAGATCCGACTCAAAACCGTAATTTTATATGGAAAAAGTCTCCGTTGTGGAGGGATTTTGCACTGCAAACACAGGCCGCCATAATACTGTCCAATCTGGCTCCAAATAAAATGAAGAATGTTGTAATCGGGAAACAGCTGCCCACTGTGGAAATACAGTCTACCAAGCTTTTCTGCTCGTGCATGGTGATTGGGGGGGGATTAAGATGAGATGACAGATAGCAAGCTCTCACTGTCACAATACCAGAGCTTACCAGCTCCTAGCTATCAACATGATTGAAAATAAATCAGCCTCAAATCACTGTGAAAGGTAGTGCTGAATGGTTATTATGCTAGAAGGGTAATATCAGGTAGGCTACTATACACAGACTTGGATAGAGAATGAGAAACTGATTTGATACATGTGGAAATTATGTTTAAATTCCAGGTACAGTTTTGAGAATTGCAGGCATATGCAGCCTACATTCACAGCAGTTTTTTTGTATGGTGTGTATTGATATACACTTATCAATCTTAATTTTAATGCTTAAGTATGCATTGTATTTACTTGTGTCTTTGTGGGTATTGATGAGGATGTGTGTTTGCGTCCGTGTGTGTGTGCGTGTGTGTCTGTACTGTGCACACACTTGGAGCGATCTGCAGGGCAGGGGTTAGCTGAGGTAATGTCTTTGTTTGCAGTCACTTTCACATGGGAAGGCCTGACATGTTGACATGCCCAGAGCCTGCCTCTCAGTCCTCCCTCCCCCCCGACAGTTATTGACGGGTGGTGGTGCACTGGTATTTACAGGGCTGCAGCAGCTTGTAGTTGTATTGAGGCCTTTATTTATTTATTTATTTGCATGGCAATGCTCTTTATTTCCATATCACAGTTTCAGAGCCAGCGTATCACCTTTCAGCTTGACCTGACACGATAACAGCCAATGTGACCTTCCCGGGCAGAGACCACAAGGGAGGGGCTGTTTATTTTAACTCTCACCAGATGTGTTTTCATTCATAAATAAACTTAAAAGAGTGCTGAGGTAATGGCTGCCATGGTCATGTTGACATCTTACCACAACACAGTCCCCTGGTGTGAATAGAAGGACAGTGCATGCACATGTTTTGCACATGCCTGCCACCACCAAACTTGCAAGGGTTTTGCACAGCGAAATGCCACAGTGTCATTGATTTGGGTCAGTCAGCCTGCAAGCACGAATTGACCAATCTCAACTGTGCAAGGCACTGCAATGGTTCTGCTACACTGTGAAGCACTTGTTGTCTGTGGCCACAGGCTCCTAATGTGGAGTGTATGTGTGCACGTGCGCGCACTCACAGCCTCAGAATTCATTGTGAGTGTGTTTGAGTTTACGAGGTCGCAACCCCAGCAACCTTGCAGCCACCGAGATGGCCTGTGGACCCTGAGCCAGGCTTAAGCTGGGTGAGTGGGTGGGTGGGTGGGGAAGGGGATTGCGGCCTCCCAGAGCGCCTGGCCCACCAGTAGCGTGCCCCTGCGGGAGGTCACGAGTGTCTGCCCATCCGACCGGGCAATCCGTTTAATCCCTCATAATGGACGCGCTTTGTCCTCCTCTGGCCGAGGACACGGCTCAAGTAGGGTTCTTTTGCTGCTTTCAAAAGACCTCACTGCCTGTCTTTACACCCCCCCCCCCCCCACACACACACACACACCACTACCTCAGCTCCACTCCCACCTCCACTCCACCCCACCCAGTCCAGCACACACAGCCCTCACACACAGAGGCTGGCACTGGTGTTTGTACTTGAGGTAAAGAAAAAGCCGGTGAGGAGTACTGAGTAAGGAAAAGGAAGAAGAAGGGGACATGGAGTGTGTGAAATTTGTATTGATTTCAGTCAGTGATTCCCATCTCGTTTTTCTGTTATGCTGTTCCGATCAATTTATCACATGTATTACCTTCGTCGCTACAACTGGCTAACACCTGCACCTGTGATTGGAGCAGACAGTACTGTCAGTTTTGCTGTTAGATAACAGTTGAGCTGATCTCACATACTGTGGTCAAACTGTAGCGTGAAACTGTGTGTGTGTGCGTGTGTGGGGAAGCCTTGTTCAGAAATATCAAGAAACCAGACATCAGGTGTCCTATTTCATTCTGCAATGAATTTGGGGTTTCCAGCATCATCTTGGTATCATGCTTTCTGTCAGCACATGCCATATATTACAGTAACACCAAAATACATGCATGTATTTTCCATTTGGTAAATCTTCACAGTATTAATGGCCTAGCACTACATTCTGTACATGACTTGACATGGTAAATGCTAATGTGCTTTCCCCTTCAGAAATATGGTAGGGTTATGGTTAGAGTTATAGGTGACACATATCATGAACATTAATGACATTTAATTCATGTTTATTAAGTGTCATCAAGTGTCATTCGGTTTTGTAATGTCTAAACCCCAAACAGTGTAAATTTTACATTACAAAAACCAAATTACTTTTAATGGCAACATAAAAATTAAAGTGTCATTAATGTTCATGATACGTGTCATGCTAATGACAGGCTCATGTCGCTCTTATGTAGACACCTTTAAAGAAAGTGTTACCAAGTGCATTTTTTTGTACATATACAGTATGTACAAAAGATACATAGTAGATAAATAAATGGGCAAACTGCTTCTGAAACTGCTTTTTTGTTTAAACAAATCTAAACCAGAGATGTGTTCAAAGTAGATATGTGGAGATGTATATTGGCAATAAAGGCATCTTCTTTGAATTTTTTTAATTTAACGAGTTTGTGTGAACATTCCAGATTGTTCAGTCTGAATGCTAACGATTAGATCAGTTTTCATGTTTGAGCCTCCTGGTATAGTTTTCTGTGTGTTCACAAACCATCGCTGAGAATGGTCAGCCAACCAAAAACTATTAGAATTTTGAAAAACTATTTTGAGTGTTTGTCTTCCTTTGCCATTTTGAACAGATCCAGGCCATGATCTGGTCCCAATGGAGGACCAAATCTTGAGTTAGTCAGAGGATGTGTTGTGTTCGTCACTGGGAGCCTTTCTGCAGAGCACCCCTCTTAGCTTTATGATGTCCTCACAGCACAGAACAAGGCTGATGCTGCAAAATGAACGTTAAAACCTGCAGCACAAACCTTCAGTGCCGCCCCAAGAGAATAGCCTGCATTGCGCTGCAGGGGATGAATTATTCTACAGCCGTTCGGAATGCCAAAATGTCACAGACCCTGCAGGATATGCAACATTTGATAGGCCAATATAAGGAAGGTTAAGATTTTGGGATCGCTTAAAGCCGTTGGGAACTTTGGAGGGACTCAGAGGGAAAATCCCTGAAACAATGTTTTCTAGTCAACTGGTTTTCACCTGTCAATCAGTTTACTCCCTAGGCACACATGAATGATGTTACGTGTGGGAAATACGTAATTTTCTTTTTCTTGTGACATTCTTGTGACATTGTGAAAGGATGAGACCCTTAAAACATGCCGTGAGAGACAACGTCCACCCAACTTCACATGTTTTCACACAGACAGACAAACAAACAAGAACTCACATCACCACATCCAATCAATCTCCTTCACCTTACGTTTCCTTTTCCCACGTTACATACTCTCATTGATCTTTTAATGGTCCAGACAATCCCTGCTCCTCCCTCTCCTTCCCCCTCCCTCCTTCCACAGCACCCCCTCTCCTCTTTAGATCCTCAGACACAGGATGCCTGTGTCAAAGCACCCAGGCACAGACACACACACACACACACCCACACAGACATGCATGGGTCGTGTGTAATAGACCTCATAAAGGCAGCGCCACTATAAAGTACCAATTGTTGCTGGGGGATTGGACCCGGGCTGATTATGCTGATCCATTTCAGTAGGCTGGGCCCTACATGCATTCTAAACAATACTCAAACTAAGCCTCACAGCACTCTCTGGATGGGAAAAACCAACGGTATTTATCCCGTATTGTTTCAAATTAATGCTCTTTGAAAAAGTCTTTTGTTGAAGGCATAAAGAACCACACTCTTAAAAAAAGAGCTTGTTTATTGTCTACTCCATCTAGATTTTTTTTTTTTTTGCAAGGTGTCAGTATGTAGACATAAAAACTAAATTAAGTACTAGACAGCCTGAGTATGTAAGGAGTGTTTGTGAGACAACTAATGTGAATGAACTACAAAACGCTTTAATGTACATACAGTAGTGGACTGTGAGGTAGCCTTTGGTGCACTACGGGATTCAGGTTGCAGAGGGATTGCAGAGTCTGTGAAATCAATGCTCTGCTCTCTTCACACAGACAGCATGGAGCGATAGAGAGAGAAAGGAGAGGAAGAAAAGAGGGAGAGAGAGATAGAGAGAGAAGGAGGCAGGGAGGTAATGCCCTGAGCTAAACTCCAACACTGCAGTCTTCCCGCCTCCTGCTCGGCTTTCCTGGTGTAGTGCAGGGATCGCTTCCCACCATCACCGCATCCCCACCCTCCTCGGTCCACCCCTCCACATCACTCCCCTCACCCTACCAACACGTCCCCCCCCACACACACACCCTTTCCCATTGTGATGGTGCGTGGCTGAACGCTGACTCAGCACTAATGCTGTGGCGAGGCAGGATGACTCACTGCTGGAAGTCAACACCACATTCCCTTTGACCCACTTCAGTTGACTCTCAGCCTGCCTGCAGAGCCCTCCCTACCTACCCTCTTCCTCTCTGGGACACGGGAAAGAGGAGAGCAGCCAGCAGCAGCAGCAGTAGCAGGGCTATCAGAACCAGCAGCAGCTGCTAGGGTGCGGCACTTGCCCCCTTAATCCAACCCTGCTGAGAACCCCCACTGACCCATCCCCCTAAAACACCCTCTGATCCTGGGCAATGACCTACAGTCAGCAACCCACCCCTGGTGGGTACATAGTAAGCAGAGAGTGAAGGAGAAAGGAAGAGTCACTCTGAGAGAGTCCCTGTACCTGCGCTATTTCTGAACTTTGTGCCTTTGTGTTGATCATACCTGGCTCTGTGTGCGAGCGATCCTTGCATATCAACCTGAGTTTTGCTTGCTCAGTATTCGTCAACGAGTTTCACCATTAAGCTATAAGGCCCAAGAGACTGTAGGTTTAGGTGATTTTAGATCCATTAAGGGATGTTGTTTGGCACAGTGTGAAGTTAGATTGCCCTAAAACCCCCTTTAGTTGTCCTAAAATCACTGAAGCATAAAGCCTTGTCTTCTTCTATAGGGTTTGTCTTCTTCAATAGGGTTAGTACATACATCTGGCAGTGTTTCATTAAAAGATGGCAAAGCATTGAGAAATACATTTATTTATTTGTAAATGTTCATTCTTAAACAAGAAGGAACCTGGCTATTGTGCAAGTAGCCTGAAAAGGAGACTGAAAAGTTGTGGGTTCGAATCCCAGCTGCCACCGTTGTGCCCGTGAGCAAGGCACTTAATCCTAAGTTGCTCTAGGGGAGACTGGAATGTAAGAAATGTATTTATTAAAACTAAATGATTGTCAAGCAATGCAACCTTTTTGCGATGGCATGGAACACGATTCCATCAATAATAAACTACTTGAACTATTAGTTTTAAATTACTTATGACTGCAGTTCTACTCACTCAAGTACACAAAGTGTCTTCAAACAGTCCTCTTACAAGCAGAGGAAATATTTTATCTTGAAAGTACAGTATCAGGCATTAGTCATAACCGATTAAAGTGCTTATCAAAGTCTAAAGGCTCATTGTGTGCAAATGGGTCTCCACAGATCTTTTCTCTTTGTATGTTGCCCAACAGAGTATGTATGGGTTTGTCTATTGGATGCAAACTAGTAGCTTTTCCACAAGTAATTACTCTCACGTGGTCTACAAGATGCTGTTTTTGAATCAGTGTTTGGAAAGGACAGTAAGTATAGGCTCTGTTATTTTGCTGTCAGAGAGAAAGAGAGAGAGAGACACAAACTTGGCGCCTCTTTCTGCGACCCTGTTGCAGTTGGTCTGGTAGGCTGTAGATGCATGACATGTTTTGATAATGGAGGGCATTTTTCAGCTGGTCGCCATCAGCTGCTTTCTGCATTCTGTTACCTTCATCCAACTGAAGAAGGGACAGACAAAGAGAGCCAGCGAGAGACAGAGAGAAAGGAGGCAAAGGGAAGAGGAGAATTCAGTGGAACCACGTCAGCTGTTATATGGGCGGTATTTGTCCAGTGTCTTTGGCAGCTGCAGAGAAATCGTTCAGGAAGGGCGGGGAGGGGTTCTGCCATTAGAATTCAGAATGGCATTCTGGATCAATAGTGACACTGCTGGATTCAAGAACTCTGTAACATTTTTGCTCTTCTGGCACGTAATTGTCTCTCACTCTCTCTAATACTTTCACTCTTAGTACTTCTTTCTTTCTGTCTCTCTTTCTCTCACACACACACATACACACTCAGTCTCACTCTTTATGACTCTCAGCACACGTGATGTTGCAAATACAGTACAGTATAACTCTGCTGTATATTTTTCCATTCACAGGGAGTTTAAATTGCTATATCATTTAATATAGGCCAGGAAGTTACATTTTGTTGTTACATACTGTTTGATGTGGGATTAGTTGGATTTTTTTTAAAAATGCATTGAAAACACATACACTCTTTCATACACTTTTCTATCATGCAACTCTTTTTTCCATGGTTGTGTAGAGCTCCAAGCAGAGCTCGAGTGCCTTGCGCGGGTGACAAGGGTGTCACTATGGCGACACAATGTGTCTCCACCACAACTAACTCATTCTGTCATGCCTCCTCCTCCAAACCAGCTCCTCCTCCCCCGCCCAAAGTCCACTTGGTTTGGAAAAAGATTCGTGAAGAAATTACATTCTCTGTTTAAGACATAATAAAAATGGTATCCCGGCAACCGACAGGAATAAAAACACATCTCCCTGGACCCAGCAATAACAAAATGATTCAATTACTGCATAAATACAGCTGCAAAGGCCATGTCTTTTTCCCCCTCTCTCCCCATATGCACAAGCTTCCTGGCTAGCCCTGGGTTTTCTCAGGACACTCTATTAGCCTGCACCCAGCGTCTCGGGGTGGTGCCCAGCCAACATAACACGTGCCAGAGGCTGATAGCCCAGCAGACCTGCTCACTGCTTGTAGCCTGCGGCCCTTGGTCTGATCAAAGATCCCCAGTCTACGGGCCACAGTGAGGCCATTCATTGCCTCAGTGTTTATCAATTACACTCACACAGTTAATGTATAAACAGGTCCAGAGTCAAGGCACGCTTTTGATTTTGACTGTAGGAAAACCAGAGCATTCCACTGGAGTGTGTCCAGACCTAATATGGGAAAGGGAGAGAGAGAGAGGGAAGGAGGGAGGGAGGTGCTCACTGAGCCTCTCAGATCCTTTACTGTTTGGCTCTCTCACACAACTCCCTTTTTCGACCCTCCCGCCCCCCTCCATCTTTATGTTAGTGAGGTAAACAAGCTCGGAGGCAAAGCCTTATTCCATTTGAAGATAAATGGGCGCAGCTTGGTTCCTGATCCTTTTGTCAGACTCCCGAAACTGCAGTTAAGATCCAAGAGGGAGTGCGTGATTTATGCTGAGTTAAAGGTGCTGATAGGCAGGGCTTGCAGGTGGGTATGGGATCGGCTTTTTTGCATGGCCTGTTCATAGACGCCTGTAAAACTGGAGTGTTGGTTTGCACAGATGGAAGCAGTCGATGGTAGTTTGGTTGGGGTTGGGACTGGGGTTGGGATTGGGGTGGGTGGGAAGGGCATACGAAAACACTGGAAGTGCAATGAAGCTGGAAATTGGTGACCATACATGCACAAGAGAACTCTAGACCACGTCAAAGTCCGGCACACAGGTCTGGAGTTTACTTCAACTGCTACGGAAACGCTTTCGTAAAAACATGGCTTGCGAGCCAGCAATCGAGAGCCTAATTAATGTTTATTTTTGCCTCGGGAGTAGTTGGTGTATAAGTGAGCGACGTACTGTATGTGTAACGAGAGTCAGTCTCTTGGTACATGGCTGAGGAACATGTATGGACAGCTGTCTATAGGGACCAGCTCTTTTCTAAATGCACACAACTTTACATGTTGGAGGTCTTTTAAGGCTTAAGACAACACGTGCAGTCAAACGAGGTCCTTAGTTTCTCACATGGGGCGCTTAAATTAAGAGTACCAGCTTGGCTGTCGACTCTATAAGAGCTTATTTTTGGCATAACACTCCTTTGAGCACTGACTCCAACATCAAAAGAGACCGACCTTGACACCAGTGGCATTTAAGGCCTTTCAGTACGCCGCCACTTTTTTGGAAATTCGTAAAAGGCCCACTTGGATTGTCTCTGTCTCGTTTCCAGGCCGGATCTCTGGTTTCTATCAGCCGAGTTTCTGTCTGTAAGCTTCGGAAAGTTTACACTGCAACTCGATCGCGACTCCGTGGGTCCTCTTCCGCCACTGATTACAGATCTCTGTGTGTACTGTACATTCGGGCCGGGCAGGACAACAGTCTGTCGACCTCAGAATTACAGCACAATGTTTTTCTTTTTGAAAGTCTTCCTCCCATCCAGCACCAAGTTGAAGTCACTGGAAATATAAACACATTATGGCCCTCGCCATTGCTCCGGTGCAAAAATAGACGTGAAAATCTGGTTTCCTGCCCTGTGAATGAAGCTCCATGCGCTCTTTTCACCCTGCTCATGAGAATGGACAGATGGCTGCTGAATCCTACTGTCCCCCCTATGCCCTAAGACTTGAACCATCAAACACTTAACTGGCAATCATGAAGCCAATCTATCCTGTGTGTGTTTCGAAGGTTTGATTCATTCTAGGGTTGATTCTTTGAGGGTTCCAAGCTTAGGACTTAGCTGGGACTTTTGGATTCAGTCTTTGTGCCTTGACTGCTAAAACTTTAGTTCAGTTGCCGATTGCAAAATTTTAGAGGTGTCATTGGTTGTATGCCAATACAAAGCCCTAAGCCTTGAGCCCTGACCCCTCAAAAACTGAACTGGCATGAAACAATTCCATAACTGACTGATTCATACCTCTTAAATCAGGGATCAGGGCTTACCATTTGGACGAGAGGACATTGAGATTCAGCCACTGGTCTCATAGAGCATAACTCTGTAAACAAAAGAACGATGGCTGCTGAATAACGGTTTTACAATATTAGAGGCCCTTGCAGGTAGCAAGTGTGTATTTCTGTGAGTACAGTTATGTTTGTGTTGGGTTGCCTGGAAGGGGGGAGGTTGTGGAGGGGTGAGGAGAGGTGTCCTCTTGTTACCCCGACAAACACTGGTGTCACTTTTCAAGAACAAAAAACAGAGCGCGTTCGGCTTATCCAGGACGGAGTTAAAGTCTTGCGTGGGCAGGCCTGAAGGGGTGTAGGAGGGTTGGGGGGCTTTGAAGGTTTACCTAAATCCACTGTTGTGCGCGCGCGGCAAGGCCAGCCGAGCCGGCAGCACTGATCCTGAGACAGCTGGAAGTGTTTAAAATGTTGTGCTGCTGAGAACAGCCCAGACTGTTTATTGCATGAGATCTGCAGTGTGCTTCAGTCATGTCCAATTAGTCCGCGCAGGCGGGCTCAAACGGAGCTCACAGGGTGCTCTCCCTCTTTCTCTTTCTCCCCCTCTCTCTCTCTCTCTCTCTTTCTCCCCCTCGTCGTCATTGTCCCTTACACCACTCTGACTCCCTCCTACCCTGTGAACCCCTCCACCTACCCACAACCACCTCCCAATCACACCCCTGAGGTCCAGGTTGTTCAGTTCCTCCATGACACCATACAGAATGCATGCTGCCGGAAGGATGCTTCTAAAAAAGAAAGTGTCCTTTTTCCTTTATCCGCCTCACTCTGAGACTTCTTACTGTGTTGGCATGCTGTGGGTAATTATGCCAAGGCGCCCTAAAAATGAAAGCAGTTCCTGCAGATCCCCCTGCTCACTCATGGACTATGTGAAAAAAATATCTGGAGCGATCATTACTGCAGAGTTTCTGGAGGGCCGATCTGTCCGCTTTACCCTTCTACACACACACACACACAAACACACACAGTATGCAACCTCAGTGCCTGAGGTCCTATTTTGACTGTTTTGCATAGTTTATGAGTGAATGGATTCAAAATGGCATTTATGATGAAGTATGGCCCTTCTTCAGGGGTGTTCTAGCATGGAGGAATATGGAAGTAATTAGCAATTCTAAACCAACGTTACAGTACTATGGTGCCCTAAACAGTTAAGAAACTGTGGCTTGCCTCAAAGGCACACAGATGTGTACTGTTGTTGTTGAGATTTCACCACTAAGAGGGAAAATAGTCAACAAAACTTAATTGGATAAATGATTGCTGTGTGTGTGTGTGTGTGTGGTGGTTGGGGGGGGGGTGTTTCTCCAAGATGGGACACAATGAGCTCCTATTTGTGCAACTGTCTTTATTTTAGGAGCACCATGTATGTTTGGTTGAACCTATTAAATGTCCACATGTGGATTTCGTATGTGGATTTCATTTCAGTATCTGTTTTGGCCCATGGACGTTTTAGTCAAATTATAAAAATCCTCTCTTATTTACATACACTGGGTTGTTGAAATAGAAAGCAGAACAGATTGAAGTCTAATGTGGAACATTTTTGACATAACTATTCAGTGGAAATATCCAATACTGATTGAGGGTGACAGCTGACCAAATGTGGTGGAGTCCTGCGTTATTTAGTAAAGTCCCTGATTTAATTAATTGGACTCTTGCTGTCTGTGGCCTTGAAATATCAGACTTTCCGTTGTTATGCAACTCGTTCTGCAGCTGCGGTTGATTGTCTCCGGTGGTCTACTGTGTGGCGTATGATTAAATCAGTCACGTGAAGTCATTTCTAACCTCTTTCGTTTTCCTCTCATTTCTTGTTCTCTCTGTTTTTTTTTGGTCGCAGGATGAGTTTCATCCGTTCATCGAGGCCCTACTGCCGCACGTGCGTGCCTTCGCCTATACCTGGTTCAACCTGCAGGCCCGCAAGCGCAAGTACTTCAAGAAGCATGAGAAGCGCATGACCAAGGATGAGGAGCGCGCCGTCAAGGACGAGCTGCTCGGCGAGAAGCCCGAGGTGAAACAGAAGTGGGCCTCGCGCCTCCTGGCCAAGCTGCGCAAGGACATCCGGCCCGAGTGCCGCGAGGACTTCGTGCTGACCATCACGGGCAAGAAGCCGCCCTGCTGTGTGCTCTCCAACCCCGACCAGAAGGGCAAGATGCGACGCATCGACTGCCTGCGGCAGGCTGACAAGGTGTGGCGTCTGGACCTGGTCATGGTCATCCTCTTCAAGGGCATCCCTCTGGAGAGCACGGATGGCGAGCGGCTGGTCAAGGGCGGCCAGTGTGGCAACCCCATCCTGTGCGTGCAGCCGCGACACATCAGCGTCTCTGTCAAGGAGCTGGACCTTTACCTGGCCTATTTCGTGCAGGAGAGAGGTGAGTCCAGCAGCCTCCCACCCCCAATTGCTAACCCCACTGACTGTCTGTCTGTCATGCTATGCTGTCTCTTCACATTTGCTTAGGGATGTTTGTGTGCGAGCTTGTTGTAGAAGGAGCGCACAGAGATATGTTAATGTTTCTGAGTGAGACAGTTGACATCACCGATCACTGAGCAAACACGTCAGTGAAATTGATAGTGGTTTTTGATTCAGCAGGATTACTTTTAGCTTCTTGGAGAGAGTTAAAGAGAATGAGTAAACCTGGTCTTGTCGTGCTTCTTGCATCATCCCATCAAGGAGTGAGCTTGTTGCCTCGCTAGCTGATTACGTCAAGTTTCGTCATTGTTGAGGTCATCAGTGAGGTAAATGGGTTTTACTGTAAACGGCACAAAATGATTCACAATGTGTCAGATTGTTATGCAGATAAGTGGCCATTCTGCAACGTGTAAGCTACTCAGATGACTGATTATCTCTTTAAGTCAATAAGATGACTATCTTTGTTTTTTCTGGTAAGGAAACACACACACACACACACATACATATCCTCTCTAGCCTTCTGTGATTTGAATGCATCCAAAACAAATAGTTAGTCAAAGAACAGCTGTGCTTGGTTCCTGGTCTTGGTTTCTACTTGGATTCTAGGGTGCGTTTGCAGCAAGGATGCTAAGTGCTTAGCGAAAGCTGCTGAGTCAGTCGCTTCCTTAGCAAGAAGCAGGATTATTGTTGTACATCCTGTCACATAGCCTGGTAAGGAGATTGTGGTGAAGAACGTTTTTAAACAAGGTTTTGGGGTTTTTTTTTACCGTTAAACAGCTTGACAGACTACTGCCAGAGTATAACTAGGTTTAACAAGAGGGACAGAATCTGAAAGGAGGAAAGCTAGATTGAGGGGGGTGGGGCAGGGTGGAGCAGAGAAAGAGCGAGGGACAGAAACAGAATGCAGACAAAAGACGAAAGAATGTGGCGTATCCAAGTCCTTGCCGGTGTAAATCATTTTAAATGAGTGTGGCTTCCAAACGCTGACCTTGGCGATGTGTTAAAATTTACGGTGTTGTATAAAAGGGTGCAGTCTGGTAGTTAGCGGGCAAAGCTGGGTGCCAGCTGATTCAAGGCCTGCCTGTGGAAGCCGCCAGTGCCCCTTGCCACCGCCAGCGGACCACGAGGTTGGCACAGAGTCCCTCTCAGATGGGACAGGGAGGGCTTACACTGCAGGGCTGGAAGCACTCTGAAGCTAAAGCTAGCTCTACCCCATCTGTGTCCGTGTCCATGTGTGTGTGTGTGTATGTGGTGTCATGTCTGTCTACTTATTGTGTGTTCTCTATCCTCATTCATTAAGTGTGTGTTATCCTTTCTCAATGTTGAGACTACATGTATCTTAATTTTGAGTTGATATTCATTACCAAGGGAGATGAAAACACACATCCAAACACAACCACACACACACACACACACACACACACACACCACAAACACAACAGACTACTAGTTGAGGTGCAGCAACTCTCTCTCTCTTCCTCTCTTTCTGTCGCTGTTTCTGTGTGGGTGTGGGTTTGCTCGAGCGGTACATTGCTCTTGTGCATTTATGGCTGTAGCTGAGCAGTGGTCAGTGTGCATGTCAGGATGATGAAGGGTGAGTGAGGACTGAGCATGGACTCTGGACACTCGATGCAGGAGGTGGGAGAGGAGGCGAGAGGGGGGTGGCTCGGCACGGCAAAGCGTTACGCTGTGGCCTGGTTGCAGCAGCGCGGTGACTCAGCAGCCTCACCACCCGCCACCCACCCACACCCACACACTCACCCACCCATCCATCCACCCTTGTCCATTGTCACTGGCACTACATTACCCATAACCCCCCACCATTACCACCACCACCAGCAGCATCCAACTCACAGTCTCCCCTCAGGGGACTTTACTTTCAGATCACTGCAGCTTCCCCTCGTTGTTTGGTGTCTCTGGTGGAAGTGATCCTGTTATCTGCTCATTGTGGTTGAACATTTGCATAGAAGGTATTGTTCAAATGAGTTATTAAATACCTAAATAAAGCTCAATATGCAAATATAGTAACAGTATGTCATAGTAAATGGTAAATAAGACGTCAAGTTATGAAAGTCCATATAAAGATATGCATTAAGATACTGTTTTTTGCCAAGCATTTAAGACATACAAGTACATTGTGAGTGGTTATTTACTAAGTGCAGTAAAAGAACAGAAAAGTCAAGTCAAAACAGGAAAGTCAAGTCCTAAACGCCCATGTGAAGTGTGAGTGTTAGTGTGAGAGTGAATATAATTCATGGCATTCTGTGCAAAGCATTTTCAAGTGGATCAGATAGGGGCTTGTCTGGAAGGGCTAAACTTAGCCTCTGGTTGTTGGAGGCACATGAATGGGAGGCATAGGGGACGATCCAGAGAGCAAGAATCACTCTAGTCTTTCACTGTACTTCTGCCACTTGTTTTCTCTGTTTTCTCTGTTTCCCTCACTCATTCCCTCTTTGTCGCTCTCTCTTTCCCACTCATTCTCTGTCTCTTTCACCCCAACACCCCCTCTCTGTACACTGACCTCCTCCAATCCACCCCACCCCCACCTCCCTCCCTCCTTCCTCGACCTTCACTCTCGCCAGTCTGGGTCAGGTCTGCCTCCCTGTCACCAGACCTGCCTAATAGCCTACAAACTCCTGGCTGTAAACGCTCAGATAAGAAGCTGGAGCTTTTCACTTTCACTCAGGGAGAGGGTGTAGTGTGTGTGTGAGGAGGGGGTTGGCGCTGAGTGAGCGAGGCAGGAGGAAGGAGGGAGAATGGGGGGGTGGGGTGGGGAGTAGCCAGTCAGCATTTGTTCTTAAAGGCACAGTACTCTTCACGTTCCTTTTTTCTTTCTTTCTTTTCTTTTGTTTTTTTTTTTCTTTCTTTTTTTTTGGGGGGGGGGGGACTGACACACACACAAGGCATGTTCTTTTCCAGTTCCTCTCACTGTCTTCAAACTCTGTCAGCTTTTATGTGTCTCTCTCTCTCTCGCTCTCTCCCCTTTCATTCTCTCTTTTTCTCTCTCTCTCACTTTCTGTTTTCCTGTTTAATCTCGCCCTTTACATCTCATTCCGTCTGCTGTTATTTCTGTCTAATTCTCACTCTCCTGTCAGCCCCACCTCTGTCCGTCTGCCTGACTGTGTGTATGTCTGCCTGTATGACACACTCTCTCTCACTCTCTCTCTCTCTCTCTCTCTCTCTCTCTCTCCGACTGTCCTTAGGCTCCTTTTCCCTCTCTCCCTCCCTCCTTCCCTCTCTGGTCTGGCTCTGTGGTGTAAAGTCTGCTCTGCAGCAGCAGCTGCTCCTGGCCAGAGTGTGTGTGTGTGTGTGTGTTAGTGAGGGAGTGTTTTTGGCCCTCGTACTCGTTCGCTGCGATATGTTTTGGTATCTTTACTAATGAAGCGAACACCAGGGGCAGGAGCCCTGCGTGGCACAGAGTCCAAGGACAACACGCCTCACCACCACTTACCCACACTCTTATCTCGCCCGTGGGCCCTCAGCCACGCCAAATGGGCCCAGGAAGGGAAGCGAGGAGACGGGGGAAACTGTCTAGCTAGCCTTGCTTTCTTTTTTTCCCTTCACACTCATTTTTGTTTTTCAGGGGGTGGGGGGGGGGATACATTCTTGATATTATCAATATTAAATATGTGTGAAATGCTTGGGTGTGCACAATAAGTGCAGCCTTAATCTTTGTTCGTCACATGATGCTGGAAAAAAAATATGGTGGAGAGCAGCACTCTCTCTCTCTCTCTCTCTCTCACACACACACACACAAATACACAGTGTCTTTGAGGGCTCTCCTCTGTATCTGCTCCATGTTGGCTCTGGGATGGCGATGGGAGTAAATGTGGCGTGTAAAACGTGTCAAAACAAAAGCCATGCTGGCTCTCCTTATTTGACACAACATGCCTTCCCGGGGAAGAGATGGTGGATTTTTGAGGAGGGTTGGGGGGGGGGTACAGTTGGTGCTGGCCAAGAAACTACCAAGGATCTGTCAAGCCAAAAGTTCTTCCTGTCTGCCTTGACCTTCCCCTGAACCCACCCTCCTCCGCTGGCTCCTTGCTGAATGGTGGCTTCACAGAAAAACCCTTTGTGTGTGCACTGGACTGTTTCTAGCTTGGCGTGTGCATCTGTGTGTGTGTGTGTGTGTGCTTGGGCATGTCTGTCTGTGTACTGCAATTGTCGGGGGTGTGGGGGGGCAAGGGGTTGTGACACTGGTGGCAAAAGAATAGGGGGGGATCCTCCATGGTCTGACACAAACACACACTCACACACACACACACACACACACACACACACACTCACACACACATACACACTATATATATTATACAGCAGTACACACATATAAAGGCATGTACCAAAACTTACATGTGCATGTGCACATGCACGTGCGTGTGCACACACACACACACACATATGTTCAGTAAACACAACGACAAAGGAATGTGCTCCACTGCTGCGGCAACGGAAATTTAGAAGGGGTGGGAGGATGAGGGGGTCACCTCAGGTCAAGTTCAGCTCTGTTATGTGGCATCCAACAGGGGGTGGTGTTCAGCGCGGCAGCCACATCATCTTAAAGGGGCCACACACACTCGCCAGTCACTGTCACCCAGTAGGCCCCAGCCCCAGCATAGACCATGCACCTTCTCTGTTCACCTTTACATTAAGAGTGGCACAGTTGCAGTTGCACCTGTTACTGAAATAGTCCGACTCTTGCCCATATCTAAATAAACTGTGCTGGAATGCAGATGAATAAGCATGAAGTGTTCGTCTCGGGCTGCAGATGATGGATGACATATTATGGAAGGAACACAGAAGAATTCAAAGGGCTTTTTTTCCCTTTTCTCTCCTTCTTTTTTCTTGATCATTGGCTGAGTTTCAGGCTATCTCTGTGAGATGGTGCGAGAGTTTCCTGCAGTGGAATGGTCTGTCTCTGTTGACAGTAAATTAAGAGTTTCTCTCTCGTTCTCTCTCATTCTTTCTTATTCTTTCTCTTTCTCTCTGTCTCATTCTCTTCCTTTTTCTTTCACACACTCTCTTTCTCTCTCTTTCTGTCTCTCTCTCTGCCTCCTCCTCCCTCTCTCCCTCTCTCTCTCTCAGTTATGAGTGCTCAGGGACAAACTGGAGATACTGTGGGTTCATGTTTGCAGAAATCTGTCTGTGCATCCCTTACCTTCAGGATACTCTCACTACCACTCAGTTATTTCATTTGGGCTCCAGATCTCCTGAGGCCCTGTACTCTCTGCTTCCTCTTTCCATCTCTCCTTTCCTCACTCAGTTATTCTCTCTCTTTCTCTGTCTGTGTCATAATCCATTACTCTCTCTCATACACATACACATGCACTCTTGCTCATTCACCCTCTTTTGATTCCTACTCTATCGGTTTCTTTGTTTCTGTCCGTCTGTTTATTCCTCTACATATCATATATATGTGTGTTTCTGTCCATTACTGACGCTGGCAGACACACAGTCACCTCCCTGTCTTTCTCCTCTCCTCTCGGGCTCACTCTCTCTCTCTCTCACCTCTGCCTTTTCACAGTTTAATGCAGCTTTGCCTTTGCAGCTGATTTTTCCCATCCTGCCCCAGGGAGGAGAGGCATAAATGTAGTGAAGGCCATGGGTTAGATAGATAGACAGGGAGTAAGGGAGGGGGGAAGGGGAGAGAGAGAGAGTGGGACAGGCCTGGTGAAGGAGGGAGGTCAGGAGTGAAAGTCAAAGGCACTGCAGCTGCGGCTCCATGGTAATCAATCCGACCGATCGATGCACTGGGGTGCGGAGCGTGTGTGTGTGTATGTGTGTGTGGGCAGACATTGTGCTGATGGTATGCTCTGGGCCTGAGCTGCGCTGGGAGCTCCCGTCAGAGAAAGAGAGAGACAGACTATGCAGAGCCGTGGGATCCACACATCTGAGTTTGATGTAGTAGGAGAGTAGAGGAAAGGAGAGGAGAGGAGAGCAGTTCTGAGAGGTGTTCTGAATGTCTTCTCTCCTTTTCTCCTCTCTTCTCTTCTCTCCTCTCCTCTCCTCTTCTTGTCTCCCACACACTATGTTGTTTGTCTTAGTGTAGATGGGACATGTGGATTTGTGGGTTAGTGTAGTACACTGGCGATAAAATCAATGCGCTGCTACTGCTGGAAGAAGATCTAAGTGTGCCAGATGTATACCATTATGGGACAACAGTGGTTTGACATATGACCCTGTTGGAATGGTTTGGATTATGTTTTGATTAACTGCCAATCTCTTTTAGGTGTTTTTGTTTTCACATGGTCTATTTAACTTGTATTTTACTTGTATCTCTTCATTGACTTTGGTATGTGGCTGCAACTAGCACAGGGGGCTAACACCAAAGTTCAATGGGTTCACCATTAAGGTGAAAGGCATGCTGATAAAAAAACGTATTTGCTCTGTACAGAAAGGCATTTGGGGAAAAAAACTCACAGTTAAATTGGTTAGATGTGTTCATTCTAAAATGTAAAAAACAATGTTTTAATGTTACTTTAATATCTGTCTTTTGAAAGTGTCCAAAATTGGCTGTCAACTGACTGATGAAGTGTTACTCTGCCTATTTTAAGTTCACCTCAGGTCACCCTGCACTGTGAGCTCCGTGGGCAAGCGTGGTGCAGGAGAGATTAGGCGCTGCCCTCTGTGATAATAGCACCTTTGAGCGGTCTGTTTGTCTCTACACTGAAGCTCACATGTGCTATCAGAAGCCACAAAGGGTTGTGGCCAGGTTGTAAAGCCAGGCTGTCCAGATTTGCCTTGAACAAAAAAAGGTTTCAGGGAACTTCAGAAAGTGCTAGAAGGTTTTGTGCACTTACGCACGTGGGACAGGTTTGGGTCTGGTACAGTGAATCTCTCATGCATGTGTGTGTGTGCATGTGTGTTAGTGGTTTGTTACAGTATCCACCATAAAAGCACGTGACATATTTTGAGGTTAAGGCTGTGTGCTGTGTGAGTGTTTGTGTGTGTGTGTGTGTGTTTGTGTGTGTGTGAGTGATTACAGTATCCATTATAATGTCATGTGAGAGATTCCGAAGCTGTGCATCACATTTTGTGTTGGAATATCCACCATAAGGCAGTTTGGCAGTTTCAGGTCGGGTAATCATTGACTGTATGTGTTCATGTACTGTGTATATACTGTGTATATGTGTGTGTGTCGGTGGTGTAATGTGTATTAACTAACATACCCTTGGGCTGCCTTAGCCACCATTTTAGGGAGCGTTGTGTGTGTGGGGGTTCCACCCACTAGTTTTGCACTGCAGCCTCCTAGCCTCTCAGGGCAACAAAATGCTCTCACTGGCCTGTCTGCCAGAACCACACTCTGTTGTTCCCCCTGCTGCTAACTGGACCTGGGCAGTGCTTCTCGTTTGTGGCCCGCCGTCAAGAGGTGATGGGAGGGTTAGCCTCTCTGGGCCTCTCAGATTACCACCACCCCCAGACCTAGACACGACGCACAAGACCACTAGGCCATGGGTGGGAACTATCTGTCCGCCTTAGCCCAAACAGATGCAGAGAGAGAAAGAGAGAGAGAGAAGGATAGATAAAAAAAGGCGTGGGAGTAAGAGAGAGAGACAGAGAGTGTGTGTGTGTCGTTCACCGGCCTATGTAAAACAGTTTTCCCGAAAGTGCACCTCCAGCTGCCGTTGTGTAGAAGGACATCTTCATTGGTGTGTTTTGTACCGGGGGAGGGCTGAGTCAGACCCGGGGGTGTCTTTGGGGCGTTGTGTGTGTGTGTGTGTGTGTGTGTCAGTCACAGAACCCCTCAAACACATCCTCCACAGCTGCCATCGTCACAGCTGCTGGACTGCATCATAGCAAACCCCCACAACTCCCGCCCAACACACACACATGTACATGCACGCACACACATACACTCAAACACACACCATTCAGTGAAAAGTGACAGCAGTGTGAAGGGCCAGACTCCAGTAACATGGCTGTGTTTTGCTTGGAGTCATTATAGATGTGCTAACAATCCTTTCTTAGCGTAATCAGTGGGCCGAACTACCTGACGGAGATAATCAGGGTTTGTTTGAGCAATTAGAGCCGAAATGAAATGTTTCAGCTGCTCTGCCTTGACCATATGGTGCCGCACTGCTCTCTCTCCATCTCTTTGTCTCCCTCTCTCTCCCTCTCTCTCTCTCTCTCTCTCTCTCCCCACTCCCTGTGTATGTGTTTGTATATGTGGCAGACCAGAAGGGTTGGTTGCGTTGTGCCTCGGTTTGAACTACGAAACGAACTTCACACCAATGGTTGACCACAAAGGGTTTTGGAAAGCATTTACTTGATTGGTGATTTAATTTCAATCTGTGCCAAGACTTTAAACACAAACCTTCCACATCATTCACTCTAAGGAAGGCTATACATGGCTATCTCAGTCAAAGTTGATTGCGACTAGCAAACGCTGATCAGTCAGAGGTTTGATCTTACTGTAAACTCTGCCTGCTGCAGCGCAGCAGCTGGTGTGTTTTGATTTGTAAGCTTGAAACAATGCAATGGTTTCACATTGGTGTCATTTTTCGTGAATGATGTGTCATATCTAGAGAGCAGATGGCTCTGCAGCATCTACATGACTCCGGTGCGTCTTGCAGCAAGATGCTGTCGCGGCGTGTGTGTGTGTGTGTGTGTTTCTATGTGCGTGTGTGTTGTCTGTTGCGTGATGTCATTTCCCATCTTCATTTCCTTTTTGTAAGAGATATATAAAGGTTTTGGGAAACACATCGCCATTCTTATACTCAGAATAATATTTTTTTAATTGTGCGTTTACAAGAATCGAAACTGTTAAAGCTTTGAGTCTGTGTTGCCATTTGCGACAGATGACGCAAGCTTCCCAGGCTTAGGGGTTTCCAGTGTGTCAGTCGGGTTTTGATGTGGTTTGCACAGTCGCAGTCCCTTGGTGATTTGTGAAATGCAACCA
The DNA here is from genome assembly GCA_027481765.1 of Tenualosa thibaudeaui. Classification (NCBI taxonomy): domain Eukaryota; kingdom Metazoa; phylum Chordata; class Actinopteri; order Clupeiformes; family Clupeidae; genus Tenualosa; species Tenualosa thibaudeaui. The sequence goes on along the minus strand of JAIFZK010000023.1, from coordinate 11,403,137 downwards.
GTTTCACAGCTTTTGTGTGCAAACATTCCTCAAACGAAACAGGCCGCAAGTCTGAGATGACCTGTTTCCAGTGATCGGATGTTTGAGGGTTTACATCAAAGGGTTTCAAGATGACTTTTTTCTTGTTACAGGGGTAATCCCCATTCAGCTCAACACTGAGTTGTGCCTCCACCTGTCTGCTCTACAGAAGGCTCTTTTCAATTCTTTTTTAGGCTCCTGTGCCTTGGACCATGATGGATCAGTACCACCCAAGGTTTTATCCCCTTGGGTAGGACACAAAAAAGCGAATCTGTCATTTTCAAAATGTTCTACTTCACTGGAAACTTCCTTCCATAGTCTAGTAACCTACCTTGATAGCATGTCAGTAACAGTTGAGTCGTAAAATATTGTCATTCTCACAGATTGCATTTATAACATGGAAGGATTCTATTATCAACATCATCTATGCACTCACCTCATAGGATGCTGGAATTAACACAGATCCAGACCCACAGTCATCTGTGCTGGGAATGGACATGAAGATTGGGAGGGAGGGGTGTTCTGGAAGTGGACAGTGCATCATGACTATCTCTCTCCTAAACCCTCCACCCACCCCTCAACACACACACACACACACACACATACACATACACACTCTCCACTCCTGTCTCCCTGGCTGCCTCCCTGGTCCAGCTCCTTTGAAGCAGCACGTGTTTGGGGTGGCTTCAAGTGGGGCGGAGGCCTCGCAGCCAGAGGGTGTTGGATGCGCTGTGGCTGATCAAAGCGCTGGAGGAGAGCAGCGACAGATAAAAGGGAGACGCGAAGGAGGAGAGCTGCGCCTCCCAGGCCGACCAGGTCGAGGCAAGGCGGGATAAGACTAGACGGGTTGAGTCTGCCCGTCCACCTCCCCTCTCCTCTCCTCTCACTGCTTCTTGGCAGCCCCCCCTCCACACACACACACACACTCACACTGAGACCTACATTTTGGCCTCCTTTTAGTGTGATGTGAGCAGAGCGACACATGCATAAACACACATACACACACACATATACACAGACACACAGACACACATCCATCCATACATACATTCACACATGCCTGGTCTTGCCTAAGAGTGAAACTAGAGCACATATGCTCCAGATTGCAGTGTCTCCCTGTGACTGAAACCACTCTGTCCCCCAGAGGATGATGGGTAATTAACTGTGGGGTCTTGCTCACCCCCCGACATTAGACTTGTCAGTAAGGAGGTGATATTCTTGGGCCCAAGCATACAATATGACAACATATTTTCTCTGATGTTTCCAAACCAACCATTAACAGTACATGGGGTGTGAAAAATTAAAGAAGGGTCAAAATATGTTTTTTTTCTCCTCCATTTCTTTTTAACCTTCTTTTCTTTTTCCCACAGTTTTATGTTGCTCTGCTTTTAGTGGAAGTCATGTGTGGGTCAGCCAAGTTAGGGTGATATGATAGCAGAGTATCAGTCTAGTTCCTTTCTTCTTCCTCCTTGGTTTTTTGTGCGTCGGTCAGGTATGGTGGGCCTGTGGGTTGTGGCTCTCAGTAAATGACTCAGGCTTTCTTGAAAGCCTCCAACGCCATTAAACAATGTTTGTTGAGCATGTCTCACCTAACCTAACCACCCCCCTCTCCTCGCACACCATTCCTTTCCCTCTTCTAAAAACTGCACCAATTTCTGGCTAAATCTAAGACGTCATGATTGCACAGATAACCTTCTAAAGAAACAGCTTGGGGTCTTTGATATCCTCCCTCTTATTGTTTTGCCACCTTTGATCATTGAGTTTCACCCTATTGCTGCATCACCTTAGGCTTACACTGTTTAGGAGGTAGACCTTTAGAGGTTACTAGGAAGCAGCTTTAGAGTATTCACGCTGTTGGCATAAAGATGAATTTAGACTGAATTTAGTTTTCACTTGAAAATAAGCCGTTATGTGTTTATCTGTTTATCTGTTCTGTTTATCTGTCAGGACTGCTTTATCATCAGCTTGCTTTCCAGGGGGCGGACTTGAAATATATTTTGCGCAATCATTGTGCTGCTAAGATCCACACACCCCACCCCCGATTCCACCGCCACTCCCTCTACATGAAGCTTATTCTCACACCACAGAGAAATTCATACCACCATTTATCTGTTCTCCAAAAGCTCCTAAATGGCAGCATTTCCTCATTTGCAGATGGGGGGGGGATCCTGGGAGAGTCTTGGGCCCGGCCTCATTTGCGCTCGGGCCCCATTGCTGCCTCCTCATCTCTCCCGATCTAATCCTCTCTGCCCTCAAAGGAAGCAATTAGAACCTTTCCTTTAATCCCCGCAGTTATGGCCAGGAGATTGCATAGCGCTTTGACGGCCAAATGAACCATAAGTGGTTGTTTTGCAGAGGGACTACAGTTGGAAATAGCTGAGGGAGAGCAGAGAGGAAGAGAGAGCAAGAGAGAGAGAGAGATTGGGGAAAGGGGAGTGGGGAGTTCAGAATCTGGTGAGGGACAGGCTAATCTAGCAAACAGCAGACACACACACACACATACACTCACTCTCTCTTAAATTCAAATTCAAATGTATTTATTGTGTTTTATTAGCATGACTGTTGAAATACGCACACACACACAGACACACGTTCACTTCCACTAGTTGCGTGATGCTGGTGTTGGGGCCACACCTGATCTGTCAGTAATGGGTTTTTGCGATTGTGTGTATTTTTAGCAGTGTTTAAGTCCCTCACCTCTCGCCAGGGTCGTTAATTTAGTTTGAGGGGCCCTGTGTGTTTGTGGGAACCTGGCATAGCTGCAGGGAGAGATAATAATGTATTATCACTCCAGGGGAGAGCTCTGTTTCATCCTATATGGAGGCCTATCGTGCAGGCAATCGTTTCTCTCTCTCTCTCTCTCTCTCTCTCTCTCTGTCACACACACACACTCCCTCTCTCTCTCTTTCTCTCTCCCTCTCCCTTTCTCTCTCTGTCTCTCTCACACACACACTCCCTCCCCTCCCTCCCTCCCCCTCTCTCTCTCTCTCTCTCTCTATGTCTCTTATGTCGGTCTATTTCCCCCCTTCCCCTCTCTCCTCTCTCCCATTCCAAACAAACCATTGACTGCCTGGGCACGGTCTGGGCTTGGAAGAGCAATGGAGCCAATGTTTCTCTTTCTCAATGCGTGACCTGTGGAGCATGTTCTGTAATGGACTAAATAGGCATTGACAAATGCATGCGGGCTCTGTAACAGCGAGGCCTGGGAGAATACGCCGCCCGGCGCAGCTGGGAACAATCACTCTTCCCTACAGTACCTCCCTCTCTCACTCTCTCTCTCACTCTCTCTCTCTCTCTCTCTCTCTCAATCACACTGTCTTTCCTAACTCCACCTCCCCTCCCAACCCCTCCGTCCATGCTTCGTCTATCTCTCCTCATACATCTCATTCCTTCCGTCTCTGTGTGTGACCTCATCTGCAGGGGCCGTTCGCAGGCGAGACATCTGTCGAGCACGGCAGCACAGAGACCAGCCAGACCCACTCAACTCGTGACCACAGAGGGCTGTAAAATGACAGTTAACAGCCTCAGTGAAAGTGGAAGTAAAATGTTGCCATAAAAAACAGCAGCAAAGTAGCAACGCTGTTTTGAGCTAATTAAAGAAAGCGAGAGCGCAGAGTTGTCCTGTCCTGCAGATATCATTTCGCTGCGAAGGCATCAGGATTGTAACAACTCCGGCTCAGCGTTGTTACAGTGGACCTACAGCATTAGACCACAGAAAGCTTTTTGTTATGTCTGAAATTATCCAAATCTAATTTGCAAGAGTATCTACTTTCTCTCTCTGCCATAACCCCCACCCCGCCCCCAGTGTCCTCAGCCAGCTGGGTTGAGATGATATAGAATAGTCTCCCCCTCTCCACCTCTGTCTTTCACACACAAACACGGATGGATCAGAGTAGAACAGAGCAGAGCGCTGAGGCTGTGATGGATCAGAGTAGAACAGAGCAGAGCGCTGAGGCTGTGATGCGGCAGAGCAGAGCGCTGGGTCTGATGGGCCTGTGCTTTTAATGGCTCTCATATGAGGAGGCCCAGGCCTACAGGAGGCGGCACCAACTTAACCTCAGCTGACATCATGCTGTTGCTCAAATTGCTTTCCCTGCCAGTACCAAGCAACATAAAGCTAATGCCTAGATCAGAGTTTCTTTCTTGCTTTCTGCCCCCCCCCATTTCTTTCTTTGTGTTGCTGTCTTGTTTCTCTCTAAATTGTGGGGGGAAAATCTCTCTGTCGTCTTTAATTTTGCCGTATGTTCGACATGTTTAAACTATTTTGCAAAGGTTATGAATATCCTGTTACAATGACTAACATGTTGTGTGTTGCCAGACAGAGTGAGGTTTTGGGAGCGTTTGGGCCCAGGATTTTTGTCTGCTTGTATAATAATCAAGTTGTCCCGAGGACAACATGAACAATAGGCACTATTGCTGCAAGCAGGCTCAGCGTGGGTTTGTGCACACGCTGCTATCAGAGTCAGGGCTATGTTAGCTTCAGTGATTTGTAGCATTACTTAGCCCTAGCCACAGAGAATGGCTAATGCGTCAATTGAATTCACAGCATGGAACGGAGCCACTGGAAGCCCAGCAGGAGCCAGTTAGCCAGTTGTGCTAAAGACCAGGTTTACAGGCCCAGCTGTTAATTGTGACAGGTTGTCACAGTGGAGATCAGATCACAGAGACAGATTCTGTGTGTGTGTGTGTGTGTGTATATGTGTGTGTTTGGTAGTGAGATAGCGTGTTACTGTTGGACTGTGTCTGTGCTGGCTGCATTGAGACTAGACCTCATCTTCATTTAAATGCCGTGGCTTTGTCTCGTGATGTTCCCAGATAGCAGTTGAATCTCATAAGACCTGGCCCGAAGATGGCCCAGCTCTGACTCCAGGCTTGTTAGTTTGGTTCCCTCAGCAGCTTCTCACATCAGCTATCTGGCTCCCTCGACATCTTGTCATGTGCTCTCCTAATCTTCTGGCATCTTCATCATTGTATTTCCCTTCTTTGTTCTGTCCATTTTACTCTCTCTCTGTCTCTCTCTCTCACTCTCCTGTGTTTCTCAGGAGGACTGTGGTTGTTCTGTTGCACCGATCCTGATTGTGGTTTTCTGGTGCTTGCCAGACCTTATTTTCCATCGCCAGTAGACGTTACATTGTCAATATTGATTCTAGATGAGGCAATGAAGAAGTGAGGCCCATAAGTCAAACAGAATAATAAAAATGCAGAAAAAATATTGTTGCAGGACCATTGTGGTCATGTGGAAATACATTATTTAGCCTCGGTGCTCATGCAGATCTTTATTTATTCTTGAAGCCTCATTTCCATTGCGTACTCCCCGTTAACTGGAAGCCTGACTGTGCGTGGTGGTTCCACACTGGCAAGAACGTATTGCCTTCTCTGTGCTGCGTGATAATGTCTGATTGGGGAGAACCGCACCGGCTACGTTTGTCTTTGCTAGCTTTAACTCTCTCAAACTATTTTCCCTCTCTTCTCTTTCCACTATGCCCCCCCCCTCTCTCGTTCTCTCTTTTGCTGTTCCCGTCTATTCTTTGTTATCCAGGCTTTCTCCCTTCTTCTCTCTCTCCTTGCCCTGAACTTGAAAGGCTGTGGTCCCTTCATTCCCTTGAACAAATGTTGATTGTTAGTGCTTTGTATCTCCTCGACTAATGAGACTGTGTGTGTGTGTGTGTGTGTGTGAGGGGGAGGGTGATCTTGGCACGGAGTCAACGGCTGCGCAAACATCACGATGACGGGTGGAGCAGGAAACTCTGAGTGCCCTGCGGCCCTGGCGAGGCGAGTGGGGATGGGGGATTGTGAGGTGGAGAGGAGGTGGGAAGGAAGGCGTGTGGAGCGAAGCGGAGCAGAGCAAGGATTCTACCACCTCACACCTGTCAACCTGGCAGTGCCTAACACACCACAAGGGGACATGGGAAAAGAGGGAAAAGTGATTTTGTGTGTGTGTGTGTGCATTTGTGTGTTGTGTGTATTAGCATGTAAGCATGTGCCTGTGTTTCTGTCTGTGTGCAAATGTGCGTGTATATGTGTGTGTGTGTGTGTGTGTGTGTGAGTGTGTTTGTGTGTGTCTGGGGTTTGGGGGTGGGGGGTTGCAGGGCAATAAATCTCAGTAATGGTGCTGTCAGGTCGAGCTCCAGCTCGCCACGTTCTCACAAAGAGCAACTCGGCTGAAGTGGGCGTTCTAATGGGCGACGGGACTCTTTGTGCTTAACACGTCTCCCTGTGTTCCGCCCCGCTCTGATTGCATGCCTTAGAGTAGAATCATTAGCCCTCCAGAGATTCGCCCCGCATTGTTTCAATCTGGACCCTTCTAGAGGGGAGAGATGGGAGATAGCAATGGCACAGCTCCCCAGAGGCTTTCATGAAATTAAAAAAACAGGCATGTGAAAAGGAGGCGCGCACTTGCAACTTGCTCTGTGTCTTTTCTTTGTCTTTGTGTGTGAGTGTGTGTATGGGGGGGTGTTGCAGTGATGAGTCGCTTTAAAAGTGAGCTTTGTTTTTCGCCTGTTATCCTTAAAAATCAATTCATCAGAGATAAACATACAGCAATGGCAAGCAGCTGCCGTACCTTCTGCGCCTCCTGCTACGCCAGACAAACAAACAATAACAACAACGACAACAATGACATCAACGACATAAGCACCACTCAGAGGGCATGGGGCCGAGGCCTGCAGCTTGTGTGTATGGTGTATGTGTGTGTGTGTGTGTGTTTTGGGGGGGTGGGGGGGGTGAGCTGTGCCAACAGCCCAGGCTATAGTCCATCTGCTGGAAGGCTGGGGGTGAGGTGGGGGGGTCAGCGAGAGGGGTTACTGGCATCAGATTTGAATTATGGGAACACACCTGCAGGCTTGTGAAGGACAGGAGGTGAAGTGTATGTGTGTGTGTGTGTGTCTGTGTGTTTGTGTGTGTGTGTGTGTGTGTGTGTGTGTGTATGTGTGTGTGTGTGCCAGTGTGAGAGAGAGAGAAAGAGAGATAAAGAGGGGGGATATCCACTGGCACATCTTGAGGGAGATAAAGAGGGATCCAATGGCACATCTCTAAGGAAAGAGAGAGGCGTTCCACTGGAATATTTTGTACCAAGGAGAGAGAGTGAGAGTGAGTGCATGTGTGTGAGAGAGGTAGAATGATGGAGAGAGAGAGACTGAGTGTGTGTTTATGTGTGTGAGAAAGAGGTCAAGAGAGGGAGAGAGAAATTGCATATGTGTGAGAGGTAGAGAGATGGAGAGAGAAAGAATGAGTGTGTGTATGCGTTTGAAAGAGAGTCAGTGTGAGTGTGTGTATGAGAGAGTGTGTCTCTGTGTGAAAGGGAAACAGAGAGATGGAGAGAGAGAGAGAGTATGCGTGTGTGTGAGAGAGAGAGACGGAGAGAGAGAGTGTGTGTGTGTGTGTGTGTGTGTGTGTGTGTGTGTGTGTGTGTGTGAGAAAGAGACAGAGAGTGCCTCAGGGGTATCTTAAGAGGGTGGATTGGCGCAGCTACATTTCAGGAAGGGGTGGCCAGCCGTAACAGTGTAACGCTGATAGCTCCATTCTCTTCCCTCTACCCAGTGCATTTACCATTGTTTGCCTCCATCAGGGACCTCTGCTGCTTTTTTTTCTCTCCACCTCTCTCTCTCTCTCTTTTCTTTTCTTCCTCTTTTTTGGGGAGGTCTCAACACCCCCCCCACACACACACACACGCACACACACACACCCTCCCCCTCCCCTGTGCCTGTCCCCATAGCTCCTCCCCTGGGCCCCCAGCCTGGTGTCAGCTGTCTATAGGGCACATGGAGGCGAGCCAGGAGTGGCAGCTGGCATCACTGGTGGCATTGAGACAATGACACTGTCACTGATGGCATGCTTGGCATGTCGCCCGCGCACTACAAGAACGGCGCGGAGCAGGGCTGAATGGAGGGGGTTGAAGAAGGAGGGGTGGGGGGAGAGAGATGAAGGGGGACGAGGAGAATAAAGGCCTAAGCAACGCTGCAGGGAGAGAGGGGGAGGGAGGGAGAAATAGAGAGAAAGAATGGGCAATTATGTGGCTGTTTAGGTTTACTTGGCTTTCCCCGTACTCCCCCCCCCCCCCACCCCCTCCACTCTCAGTCTGAGCTAATTCATTGAGCCTTGATTAAAACCCTCTCCCCTCCTCACCTCTCTCCTTCTCTCCTCTCTGCATCTGGCACAGGAGGAGACGCAGGCAGCTGTCTGGTGTCACAGAGTAATTACAGTGTGTGTGTGTGAATGGGTCCGCTTGTGGCCTGTATGTTCCAGCACGGGTGTTCCTTTCTCGGCTCCTGTCCGGTTCCACATCCTCTAGCTTCCCAGCATATTGGTGTTGTCTTTGTCTTTGTCAGCGAGACTCAGATTTATTTACCATTGGGTGGAGCACTCAAGTGTCTGTGTATGTGTGTGCGTGTGTGTGTGTATGAGAGAGAGAGAGAGAGAGAGAGAGAGTATGTGAGTGGGTGTGTTTGTGTGTGTGTGTGTGTGTGTGTGTGTGTGTGTATGTGTGTGTGTGGTACAGCTTGGGGGTAATTGATCTATAGGATCATCATGAGACTCAGCTGCGTGCTCAATAAAGTCACGCTCGAGTTCGGCGAAAACACGGGGAAGCCGAGTCGATACACTATTAACTCTGAGGTATTTTGGGGTATTTTAGGGACTCTGCCAGATGTTTTTGACCACAGCCAGATGAAAACAATCATTCATAGCCCTAATATGTCACCCGAGTGCCGAAAGGTTGCTCCACAGTTAAACATCATCGGCCTGATGCGGCTTTGGCCGCGTTAGACTCAGACGACTCTGGTCCAAGAGCTCTGGCAGAGAAGGCCTCCACTGCTGTAAGGGGAAGAGGAGGAGCACAACAGCAGACACATCGCCATGGCTACCCTCCCGGGCCAACTGTCCAAACATTCCGAACCCGTTCTGGAAGCCATCCGGGCCTGATTTGGCACGGGCCCAGCACATGTGTGTCAAATCTGGGCCAGAGTGGAGCCGGGTCAGTTGCTTTGCTGGGCTTTAGCGGGCAGTGGCAGCTTGACTTAGCATGTGACAGACAGACGGAAGGGAAAACAAAACGACTGGCGGTGGTGAGAGTATTGGCCACAGGAGGAGGAGCTAGAGGGGTGGGAGGGAGGGAGGGGAGGAAGAGGAGGAGGAGGAGGAGGAGGCTGTAATACGTGGCAGTGCTTTAAGCAGGAATTAATAATAAATCTGGATTTTCTGCCTGATCCCTCCATCTGGTGAGCTATCACCTCCAGCACACACACATACACACATAACGCAGCCTCAGGGGGCATGAGGTAGGGGGTAGTTCTTTTTACCTAGATCACCTGCTTCAACCAGCAGCATTTTTTTTACTGAAGGGGGGGCACCACCTGTCATTACCCCCCCCGAAAAAAAAAGAAGTAGGAGACCTTATTCAGATTGGCTTGTTGTTCCAGACATCCAATACCCCATCTTCTACCCAAATCGGCCCCCTCCAATTAAGTGTCATCTTGGCAGAGCAGTCGATAAATAAATTGGCCAAAATTGGATGATTGCTGACCATGTTCCCTTTAAGACAGTTTGACTGGTAAACTACAGTGCCAAATTTGAACTTTCCCCACCTCATACACACACGCACACACACAAACACACACACATACACACCCCTTCCCACATCTCAGAGAGCCCCCTGGTGTGATGGTGGCGGCGGATTAAAATAACCAAGCGTGGTGCGGATCGGGGGGGTCTGGCCCATCGCAGGTCTAGCTGCTTTCCATCAGGATGATGACCTTTGCCGTAATCACCACAGCAGACCGACCGACCGACCGACCAACCCACCCGCAGGCCGGAATCAGACAAGACTCACAGACAGGAAGAGTGCTGATAGGTCAACAATGTCCCGCCACAGTTATCACATCCAGAGAACACCCTCTCTTTCTCTCTCTCTCTCTATCTCTGTCTTACTCTCTTACTCTTTCCTCTTTCCTCTCTGCGTATCTCTTTTTTTCTCCCTCTCTCTGTCTGCAGGCCTGCTTTTCCACATGGAAGGTGACTCTGGAAAACATCAAACATCACACACAAGCATGCATACACACATGCGCACACACACACGGAAAGATGGAAAGACATACACGTATATACATGGACATACACACACACACATTCTGAAACTAGATAGAGACCAAATATAAACATTTGCCTTAATCCCATTCATTTGCACTTTAAAACAACTATCACAGTTTAACAGCAAACATATTCTCATATGGCACAATAAAAAATATAACAGTTGAAATGTAATGGCTGTCATATGCCAGGGTCCATGCCATGAATCACAGCGGTCTCTCTCTCTCTCCCTCTCTATCTCTCACTCTTTCTTACGCACCTACACACACAGCCACACACACACACACATATAACTACACACACCTACACACACGCTGGTCATGCTCTGCTGAGGAAGCACTCTTAGCTGTAGGGCCCTGTCCTTTGCCAGTGTTATTACTCCATATGCCTCGGTGCTTTACCACCGCCATCAATACTGACTCTGGGAGTGCAGTGACACAGCAGCTGTGCACAGGCTAGGCTGAGACTGTGTGTGTGTGTGTGTGTGAAACAAGCTATGTAAGCTATCTAAGGGCATTTGTAGTGTATAATGTATGCATGTATGTTTGGGAAGTGTGTGTGTGCGTGTGTTGTTGGAGTTGTGTGAGTGTGCATGTCTTGGAAATATGTGTGTGTGTGTGAGCGTGTAGGGGTGGTGTATGGTTTGGGGCTCATTATAGCAGGCGACTGTGTGACCAGACTGCCAAAGGAGCAGTGGCCCATAGGCCACAGAGCAGAGAGCAGCTGGGAACCAACAGATGGGGAGAGACAAAGTGCAATAGATAGACAGTGAGAGAGAGAGAGAAGGAAATAGAGAAAAAGGAAAGAGTGATAGGGCAGAAAAAAAGGGAAACAAGAGGGAGGTGAGGGAGAGAGAGAGATAAAGAATGAGTCAGAGAGGGAAAGAGGAAGTTAGACAGCAAAGAGAAAGGAGTCAAAGAGAGAAAGAGGGTGTTAAAGAGAGAGAGAAAGAGAGAGCAGGATGAAAGAATCTGATGGTATGAATTTGTAACTGGAAGTCTGATCCTGTCAGCTGTATTGTTACAGATGTGAGGCAAGGTGAGGAGAAGAGAGGAGTGGAGAGGAGAGAGAGAGGGAGAAGAGAGAGAGAGAGAGAAAGGAACGGAGAGAGGGAGAGAGAATTGAGGAGTACTAATGTGGGCCCAGGGGCTATCCTGCGAGGCTTCCCTGTACCACTGCAAACCCAACCAAAACACTACAGCTCTCTCTCTCCCCCAGCCCTTCCCAACACCTGGGAAATTGGCTAATTAAGGGTATGAAAATGGGAGAGAAAAAAAAAACGTTGATTTTGGAAAATAAGATATTTAAGAATTCGTGGAGTGTGTTAAAAGTACCCAACTGATTTTTTTTATTGCAATGTGACATGAAACCCCTTAATTGTGCTGGATACAATTACCCATTTGATAGGTCCTCGTGGTGACTGATTTGAGAGAGAATTTAATAAGTCTATTTATTCCCTTACATTGTCCAGATCGTATTTTATTAGACGACTGGGATGGGGGAGTTCGGAGTCCTTTCTAGCTTAAGGAGACCTCAAACTGCAGGCCAATGAGAGGTTGCTGGGGTGGCCGTAAACCCAATATCCCTGTAGCGGCACTCGCACACACAACACCCCTTTCACTTTGAGCCGCGCGTTTCGGCTCCCTCAATCCCACCCCTTATTAAATTGATTGAGAACAGGAAAGCCTACACTGGTGTGCTCGAGGCCACCCAAAAAAGATGGAATATTTTATATGCATGTTTATTTGGAATAAAAAGCATGTGTGAGACTAGTCAACAGGGGGGAAAGTGCTGGCACCAGCTGTTTTGGGGGGTTGAGTTACACAGCTGCATTCACCCATGAACCCCCACCCCCACCCCCTTTTTCAGCCTTGCCGCCTCTCGCCACCAAACCCCCCCCCGACACCCCCCCTTCACCCACCATGGCCCTAAGCCCCCATTTTCAGGGATTTCTGTCCCATAAATTTCTCTGCAACTGCCTGGCAGATAGATAGGAGCTATGAGGAGATTTGGCACAGGCTAAAGCCCTCATATAGAACCTCTGCACTATGGTTTGTGTGTGTGTGTGTGTGTGTCTGTATCTGTGTCTGTGTATGTTAAATTTCAGCGCTTCTCCGGCACAATTGCAGAAGCAGAAAAATAAACACAACATGTTGCAATGCACGGGAGAAACTGCACATGGACGCCGTGGAAATAAACTTCTGAATGAGATGCTCATCTGTAAACCTAATTGCCTTGCTTGTTTTCTCTGAGGCCACCAGAGTCTTAGTGAATGAGGTAGTGGGAGAGGCAGAGTGATGGTTACATTGCCTGACGCATCTAGTCTCTGGACTGACAAGGCGGCAGGCACATAAATCAGGGTCTGTCATCTACCCTGTCAGCTTGCTGGCCTCTGAAGTGTGATTGACAGTATCAGTGTATGGGAAGGCAGGGGGGGAGTTTGCGTAGCCAGATGAAAAAAACACCAGTGCATGCTGGGACATACACACACAAACACACACACACACACATGCACAGCTGGTAGTGGGCATGGGCTGTTTGATCTTCCACAGCATGTGCTCACACACACATACACACACACTCGCGCACACACACACACAAACACACACATGCACAGAAACATTCGGCATATGGATGACTTGCTTATGAGTGAGAGAGTTTCTGTTGGTTGTACAACAAGGAAGTTTTGTTGTTGCTACGGCAACTTTTTTTCTTTCCTACTGCAGTGGAAGGAGATGAAGAACAATCACCTGTTCTTTATTTCACCACCGGTCTGTCTCTCTCTTTCTCTCTCTCTCTCTCACACACACACACACACATACACACACACACAGTCCCTAGGAGTTTCTCTCCTCACATGGCAAGCCCCTCCTAGAGCCAGGTTTCCTCCAGCTATACAGCTATTATTCCACACAAGACATAAAGGAACTCAGGGAATTAGAGTTGTATAACACCAGTGGAAAAATTCAATTAGGCTTTGAGTGCTTTTTATGGGCTTGGTTTGGGTAGCTCAGTCTCACACACACACACACACAC